>CM062254.1:130681-547717 GCA_031216405.1 Syzygium malaccense | reverse complement strand
CCTGAAGCATCGGCAACCAGACCCAAGTCTATAAAGGTTGAGCAAGGGATCCTAGTAGACGATCTAAGATCCCTAACACTTGCACCCAAATCCACAAAGGTCTTGCTTGGGCCAACAAAGGTCCATTGAGGTTGCGCTTAGGACCTTGGTACTTGCGACCCAGGTGCCCGTGCCCCGATCTCGGCACTTGGGTTGGGGTCCATTGTGGTCGGACCTGAGATTCTGATGCCCGTACTGGGTTCCTTGGCTGTCCGTATGGAAATTACTAGCACTCGAATAGAGTATATCTGTTTAGGAAAATCAAATCAGATTTTTATCCTAAAGACAGAAAATATTTCCAGTTCATATTCATGTTTAATAAGCAAAACACCAAAAAATATTGTCATTTTTCTAAAAATATATTCTGGAAATGTCATATTTTCCATGAAATAAATGGGAATTTTTAAATCCTACCTAGCCTTGCAATGAAATGTAGTCTTTCAAAATTTAAATTCAATATAAATCTTTGTAGGCATTTATAAATTAAGAATAAGTGGGTAAACGATTTCAAAATTTTTTTTTGTTCTGAATTTCACACTTCAAATCCTAAAGCTTTACACATTAAGAAAATCTATGCTTATTTTAAAATTAAAAACATGGAGCAAAAAAATTTAATAAATTAAAACTTAGGGTTGGATCCTTTTTAACTATTCATAATATTATTAACCCTATACTAATTACCTGTGAACGAATAAATATAGAGATGAGGCATTGATTGTTAGGGACAAGACAATGGCGCTCGCGAACCAACGCCTGCCATTTCCACTCCGTCTTCTTCCTCCTCCTGACGGTCACTCCACAATATCGTACTCCGTCGCCGGCGGGATCTCTCCGGCCTCCAAGCCTCTCTCCCTATCTGCAACCTCGCCCTCCTCCTCTTCTCGGTCTCCGACTTCTTCCATTTTCCTTCCTCATCTCCAGCAGCATGACCAGCAGCAGCAGCAGGAGCAGGAGCAAGAGCAGCGGCGGCGGCGACGACCACAAGTGTTGCCGCAATCGCAGCCGCGGCGACAGCCACCACCGGAAGACGACGGCGACCCAATTCTCAGATTCTTCAAGTCGCGCACCCCTGCGCCGGACCCACCACGCGAAGGACGGCTCTCCCTCCAAAACAACCGCCGCTCTTCTTGGCGGCTGGCTCCCGGCTCTGTTGCAGATTTTGAAGCTGAGGATGCATCGGTGCCTGCTATTGGGGGTGCGGGGAAAATGGGGTCGTCGGGTTCGGCCTCAAAAGCTTTGCCTGAGGGCGTGGTGGGAGAAATTTTGAAACTTGCGAGGAACTTGCCGGTGAATACGACGTTGGGGGAGTTATTGGGGGGTTTCGAGGGGAAGATTGGGGCGAAAGAGTGCGTGGAGGTGTTGGGGTTTATGGAAAAGGAGGGGCTTGTGAAGAGT
This sequence comes from Syzygium malaccense, assembly GCA_031216405.1. NCBI lineage: Eukaryota > Viridiplantae > Streptophyta > Magnoliopsida > Myrtales > Myrtaceae > Syzygium > Syzygium malaccense. The sequence goes on along the minus strand of CM062254.1, from coordinate 546,283 downwards.
AGCATTTACTTTTTCGAGTGGATGGGGTTGCAGGAGCCATCTCTCGTTACCTCTCGGGCATGCTCGGTCATGTTTCCCATGTTGGGAAGAGCTCGGATGGGAAACAAATTGCTGGTTTTGTTTGAAAATCTACCGAACAAGATGGAGTTCAGGGATGTTCGTGTTTATAATTCTGCTATTTCTGGGCTGATGAGCTCCGGGAGGTATGAGAAATGGAAATGTTTGGAATTCTCTGTCTCTATGTATTCAGTTTGTTCGTTGGTTTCGCACTTCTTTATCTGTTGTGCTGCATCGTGATTGACTTTGTCTGGCACCAATTGTGCGTTTGTTCATAGTAAGATCAGCAAAGTCCTTGAGGCTAATTTGAGCTTAGTTTTGGGGGAGGTAGTTTATTGTATTGTCTTGTCAAATTGGATGAGGTCTGAATCTCCTGTCGATATGTAATATCTTGGTGGGTGTAAATTTTTGGCTTTTGGCTCTATTTTTCTAAGTGTGAAGGACAATTTGTTGGATCACTGTGCAAGATCTAGACCATGTTGTTCATATCCTACGGGAGTCTCCAGAGAAACAAAATAAGAACATACCCCAGACAGATGCAATCACCCTTTCATCAATGACATTGAATTTTTTTCTGGCAATAGCTGTCTTCCTTCAGTCTGTAATTCCCTTGCCTTTTACTTCTCCCTTTTGTCTCCCATCTCTGTCCAGATGTCCTAAATGAGATACTTGGTCATATGTTTCAGCTACAAGGATGCTTGGAAGGTGTATGAGGCAATGGAGGCTAATAATGTTCAGCCGGATCACGTGACATGCTCTATAGTCATCACGGTCATGAGGAAGAATGGCCACAGTGCTAAGGAATCGTGGGAGTTCTTTGAGAGGATGAATAGAAAGGGAGTTAAATGGAGTTCAGAAGTTATGGGCGCTCTAATAAAATCATTCTGTGATGAGAGGCTGACGAAGGAAGCTCTTATCATCCAAATGGAAATGGAAAAGAAAGGAATCCCTTCAAATGTCATTGTATACAACACATTAATGGATGCTTATGGCAAATCCAACCAAATTGAAGAAGCTGAAGGTCTCTTTGCTGAAATGAAAGCGAAAGGCCTCAAACCAACTGCTGCCACGTTTAATATCCTGATGGATGCATACAGCAGAAGGATGCAGCCTGAGATTGTTGAAAAGTTTCTTAAAGATATGCAAGAGATGGGCTTGGAGCCAAATGCTACTTCATATACATGCTTGATTAGTGCATACGGGAGGCAGAGGACAATGAGTGACATGGCAGCAGATGCATTTATGAGGATGAGGAGAGCTGGTATAAAACCGAATTTGCATTCCTATACAGCTCTTGTTCATGCTTATTCAGTGAGTGGTTGGCATGAAAAAGCTTACACAGCATTTGAGGATATGCTAAGAGAAGGAATCAAACCCTCGATTGAAACCTACACCACTCTCCTGGATGCATTTAGGCGCGCTGGTGACATTGAAGTGTTAATGAAAATATGGAAAATGATGATTAGCGAGAAAGTTGAAGGGACACAAGTTACATTTAACATTCTCCTTGATGGATTTGCTAAGCAAGGTCACTATATCGAAGCAAGAGATGTGATCTCTGAATTTGGGAAGATAGGTCTGCAGCCATCTGTAATGACGTATAATATGCTGATTAATGCGTATGCACGAGGAGGTCAGCACTTGAAGTTGCCCCAACTGTTGAAAGAAATGGCAGCTTTGAATCTAAAGCCGGATTCTATCACTTATTCGACCATGATATATGCCTTTGTCCGTGTTCGCGATTTCAGGAGGGCATTCTTTTATCATAAGAAGATGGTAAAAAGTGGACAGGTGCCAGATGCCAGATCATACCAAAAGCTCAGGGAAATATTGGATGTTAAAGCTGCAATAAAGAATAGGAAGGACAGGAGTGCCATTCTTGGTATAGTCAATAGCAAAATGGGTTCAGTGAGACCCAAGAAGAAAGGAAAGAAGGATGAGTTCTGGAAGAATAGGATAAGACATCGAAGGGTTCTTGATGGACATTGAAGATGCTCTTGGACAGAAAAGGGAATTGGTTCCCTGCCTCAGCTATCTTTGGCTGGTCTTATGGATTTGTCCTTGGTTGATTCTGGTGAGAAAATTACAGTGGCCAATGGTTGTTTACTGCTGGCTATAAGATGATGTGCACGGTTATTACTGTTTTCACTATTACGAGGAGATTTTTTTGTGGGCAAATACCGCTGCGCTCAGAAAGCTTGTATTTGACTCTATCTATGCTGGTCAGTGGACTAAAAAGATCTGTCCCTCATTTGGACTGAGCAACTAAATAAGCTTCACAAGACACGAAAGATGACTTGTTGAGGTATCTTTAAATGGGAGGTTGAAGACGCAAGAGCTTTGTTCAGTTGTCAAGCATTGCTGAGCCAAATTATTTTCGTAAGATACTGTGGTCATGCTGTCAAAGGTTACTTATTTTGGGAACCCTGGCATAGTTGAAAGTACAGTAGACATATATGACTTGTGATATTGTACAAATTTTTTTGATAATCAATTATCCATTTTATTGCACAACCTGTGGAAAAAAGCATGGGAGGATTACATCTCATACAAGTCCATTACAGCATATTCAACGAGTCATACACCAAAAGAACAACATTAAATCATACGTTCCACATCCACACTGCTAGTACCAACAGCAAGATACTACCCACTACCCAGAATAACAAGATGCAAACTCAAAACCATGCCACTAGATTACATAAAAGTTAGTCACACGAACTCGCCAACACAAACACCTGACATGAGCAGTGTCTAATGTCCTTCCTGAATCATAACTCCTACAGAGACTACAACAGAAAAAACAATTGCATCAAGGACATGGCGATCTTGAGGGCATATATTTTCATGCTTTCACTAAGTTCCTCTCTCTCCAGAGATAATAAATTGTTGCATTCCAGGCTACCTTCAAACTATTCCCCTCCAAGTAAATTCATCCTTCCAGTCACTTCCATCTAGGACATGAGAGTAAGCTGTAAAACTTGTTCCCAGATCTGCTTTCAGAACACACCCTTGAAGAACAAGTGCATTTGAGATTCTATATGTTGTCTGCATAGCACACAAGTGCTATTCATGCCCCCACCAGGTTTTCATCCTGTCCAACGTGTGCAACCTATTATGAATCACCAGCGAAGGTGTTTTTTTGCGTTTGGTTGTTGGTCGGAAAATCACCTGCCAAGTTGTAAAGCCATATTCTGGCACATAAGGCCAAAACCATACAAGCCTATGCCAAATCACTTTGTTCCCACGTTTCCTCCCTCGCTTCGAAGCCTCCTTTACAGAGAAAGAGCCACTAGATGATCCAGTAAATACCACTTTGTCTACAGAGCCAGTGTTTGGAGCAATCAACTCACACAAAGCAATCCGTATTTCAAGCAGATCAACAGACCTTGCTAAAGGCCATCTCCATTCTTTTGCCTTAATAAGATCTACGACTGTGGCTTTTTCACCTAAAGCTATAAATGATTTAGACGAGTATTTTTCAATCAAGATCCCATATGGATGCCATTCATCATTCCATAAAGAGAGTTTCTCCACTACCTACCACATGCTTGATATGTGGTTTCAATAATTGCCTCAGTCTGAGCATTTTCCTCCATGCATATGTGCTGCTCGATCGCTCCTTAGCTTGCCACAACTAGACCCCTTCAGCAAAATAGAATTAACCCATGCAACCCATAAAGAGCCTGATTTTAGAAGCAAATTGCGGAGTTTCTTAAGGATAAAAGCAGCATTCTCAAAGCAAGATTCCTAAGATCAAGGCCCCCAGCAAAATTGGGAATGCATACATCAGAGCAGGGCACTTTTGCTCCATACGCATGCCCAGTTTGACCTTTCCACAGAAAAGCGGAACAAGTGCTTTCTACAACGTGAAGTACTTCCTTTGGCAAGACAAGTCCAGTAACTAACCATGCTATGCACAATTGATGATATCAAAAGCAATCTTCCTGCCTAGCTGAGGTCTTAGAAGTCCAACAATCTGTCCTAGAAGTCACCTTATCAACCAATGGCATACAAATCACGATCTATTAGCCGTCCTGAAATGAGTGAAGGCCATGATATCTGACAGGAAGAGATCCTCTTTGAAAGTTACTGAGTTGAAGAAGATCTTTGCTGTGATCAAACTCATAAGATAAAAGCAGAGATATTTCAGGATTTATCTCGAGGCCAGACATACTATCAAATCCCTGAGAAAGAGATAATACTTCCAACAAGGATGCCCTATCTCCTTTCCAAAATATCATCGAGTCGTCAGCAGAACTCTAACAAGTCAATTTTACCTCAGCACAATGTGGATAATACCTGATCCTTCCCTGTTGTGCACTTGAGTCCAACATTCTAGAGAAGATATCCATGGTAATCACAAAGAGGATCTGCTTGCCTCAGTCCTCTCTCCGCTTAAGGAATCCTCCAAGCCCTCCTCCATCCGAGTTGACTGAGAAGGAAGGGGAAGTCATGCGTACCCTTATCCATTAAATAAAGTTCTCAGGCACTCTAATAGTCTGCAAGATGCTAAGCACAAAATCCCAATTTACTGAGTCTATAGCCTTCATCGTGTCAGCTTTTATCATTCCTCGAGGAGAAATATGATTTGCTGTGATAGTTTTTACCTAGTTCATGTGCAAGTTAAGCATTATCAGCAATCCTTCTATCCTTAACAAAATCCGACTGGCTGACATTAATAAAAAAATGGCAAGATCTCTATTTGCAAAACATCTTGGTAATGCATTTATAAATGACATCACAGCAAGAAATAGGGCTGAACTAGGTAATAGATGCATTTTTCACTTTTGGAATAAGTGAAATAGCAGTAATGTTAAGTATTCTCATCAGCTTTGAAGATGAGAAAAATTTTGACACTGCATTAGTAAAATCCTCCCCAACCACTGTCCATGCTACTTGAAAGAACTGAGAAGAAAAGCCATCAGGGCTGGGTACTTTGTTCCCATTCATGGCACAAAGAGCTGATTTAACTTCCATTGCTGTGACTGATTTCAACGTATCTCGTGTGTTGATCATCAATTAGCCTGCATTGTATTATCTGGTGGAATGTTACAGCTGTATGTGAAGAACGGAACTGGAGGTGACAAGTCGTTGATCACCAGTCAGCTGATTTAACTTCCGTTGCTGTGACTGGTTTCAACATATCAAGCCAAGGCCCTCAGTTAGCCTTGGCTTGATTTACTCAATTCAGACTTTATCTGGCCAGGAAGGAGTCGATCCCCAGAATATTTCTTTTCATGTCGCGGTAACAAATCAATGCATTCAATTCAGGTTTGAAAGGTCTTCACATATTTAATGATGACAAGCTTTGCCCGGTGGTCACTGAGCCACACACAGATTACTGATTGTCACCAAACCAGCAAACACAAGGTCGAAAGTAGCCGTGGCTTCGGCTGATAAACTTTCATTCCCTTGACCATGCCAAACGAGTTTTGGCTGATACGGTTTTGATCCTGGGGACTAAGCCAAAGGGGTTTTCGCTCTTGCTCCTAGCGAGCATGTACTACTAGCTAAAATCTTTGAAAAGAGATTGTATGATAGAACTTGGAAGTTTCACAGGAGTTTCGATTGATAGAAGCTCAAATTTAATAGGATACACCTACATTTGGCTCCTGCTTTGCTTCAATGGTAGTCTAATCCTCGAAAACATGTGGGTAATAGCCCAAATATCCAATCTGCTCGAAGTACGTGGACCTTGGCTTTGACGACCAAACAATATGGCCCTAATTAAGGAATTTGGAACCTTATTTGGCGACTTCAATAATTCACTCTATGTCACACCGACTGAACTTCTGATTCTATAACTCCAACCCTATAAAATGGTGACGAGTTTATGTTGAAATTGCCGATTCGGTTGTTTAGGTGACATTTACAATCTTTCTAAATACGATGAGTTGGTGTTCAGAGCCAAAGTGTCATATAGGTGCCAATGGGATCATAGAGCAGAACCATGCACACGACGAAATGTCGTATGATGTTGATTGTTTCCAATAGTCATACGATCAGAATTTATTTTGCTATTTTGCGGTTCCATTGTTAATAGGAGAAGGCAAAGTGCGTTTGTCATGGTCCGGTTTCTCTTGTACTCATATGGGCTGAAAAGTGAAGCTTTGAGCAATCGGGGTGAAGTGTGAAAGATGCGGAAGGGTTGTAATAATTGGTTTGCGAGAGTAGTGTCAAGGTGTCTGCGGTAGAAATTCAGGGATGAGATGATTGTCGTCTTAGAAGATCTCTGAAAACTGGCTTCCCATCTATAAACTAATCGGGAGCTTACACCACTTTTCTGATGATGGCCAAAGAGGCTGAAATCGGCCGTTGTACTAAAGTGACATGTACATCTCGCTCGAGAGACTAAATGCCCGAGGTAAATTAGGCGTGATGCGGTTAGTGATGAGAATGCAAATCGCCATACTATTTTAGGGACCGATTTATCAAGGGAAAGCTAGCTTGATGTTCCGACTCATCAAGTGCCATATGGGGTTGTCCTCGGCTAGGAATGTTTCGGCTCATGAGAGATGGTATCAGAGCAGGTATTCCAAATTGTATGGGCGGATGCCAAGAAGAAATTCGTTGCCACGTTTCCTACAAGAAGAGAAAACCTTCATTGATTTGCTAAGATCAAGAGAAGCCTAGTCAGTGAAAGAAAGTGTTGTTGAGGGAGTGTAGTTGGTCGGCATGTCACACTTATTAGGGAACATCAAAGTGACTAGAGATTCACGAACAACTTTGATCGAGGGAGGCAATCGATGGAATGGAATGACATTTTTTTTTGGGCGAGTGTGTGTCATTCGGGTAAGTCCCAAGGGAGTGGTAAGAATGATCGAAGTACGTTAAGGAAGCATCAGAATAACCACCAACATGGGCTTGCGGAAATTGGATGGAGGAGAGTATCACGATCTGCTTTCTCCCATTACCCTTCTGGGCGGAAAGTGGAGTTTTGTGGCATTGAGTTGAAATGTGAAATATGCAAAAGGTTTGATACAGTTGGTTCGTGAGAATGACATTAGAGCTATTGTGTTACATATCCAGGAATGAGATTACTATCATCTTAAATGATCTCTAAAGTTTGGATTGACCTCTCATGCGCAAATTGATCGAAAGCTGACGTCGCTCTTGTGACGATGGTCCCGGCCAGGCAAAACTAATTGCTGTCGAAGCCCGATCTAGAGTAATCTGTATGTCTCGATCGAAGGACTGGATGCTCCAACTAAATTATGCGCGGAACGATCGATGATGGGGACGCGATTAGCGCCCTTGGAAACGATCTATAGAGAGAAAGCGGACCCGGCGTTCTGGCTCATCAGGCGCCGTGTGGGATCATCCTCGGCTAGGAAACTTTCGGCCCGTGACGAAGTAATCTATAGAATTCTCTTTCCCTTTCCCTTTTCCTTTTCCCTTCTCCGGATCAATGCTTAGGGAGTGGGTCATATTTGGGAAGTTGCCAAAAGTGAAAACAAACACACACCGGTGTACATCTTCCCAGGTTGCACAAAAAAAAAAAAAAAAAAGCAAAAAGACAGGAGCTCACTCGGAAACTCCACACACCCACCTAGAACATACAAACTCTTCCCATACAAAATACATTCATCTTTCTTTCTCTCTCTCTCTCTCTCTCTCTGCCTCTCTGCATGCAGCCATGAGAGTCCTCGCTGTCTCCAAGCTGCCTCTCCTCCTCAAGCCCTTCGTCCTCTCCCTCCTCCTCTCCCTCTCCGCCTTCCTCCTCCTCGCCTCCCAGACCCCCCTCCACCGCCGGCCCGCCGCCGCCCAGGAGCCCCCGCCGGCCTCCTCCTCCTCCGGCGGCGGCGGCGGCGGCGGCGGCGGCGGCATCCGAATCCGCCCCGGGTACACCTCCTACGAAGCCTACATCCAGCACCAGCTCAACAAGACGCTCAACCCCAACCTCCGCAAGATCTGGACCACCCGCGACTGGGACCGCAAGGTCCGCGTCTTCGCCCGCTTCTTCGAGAGCCTGAAGAGCAGGGGCCACCTCTCCGCGTCCTCGAGATCGCTCTCCATCGGGGCGAGGGTGGGGCAGGAGGTGGCGGCGCTGAAGCTGGTCGGCGTCAACGACTCGATCGGGATCGATCTGGTGCCCCGCCCCCCGCTGGTGATCGAGGGCGACTTCCACGACCAGCCCTTCCCCAACGCCACGTTCGACTTCGAGTTCTCGAACGTGTTCGACCACGCGCTGTACCCGTGGAAGTTCGTCGGGGAGGTCGAGCGGACGCTGAAGCCCGGGGGGATCTGCGTGCTCCACGTGACGGTCAAGCACCGGACGGACAAGTACTCGGCCAACGACCTGTACAGCCTGGATCCGCTGGTGGAGATGTTCAGGGAGTCGGAGCTGGTGGAGACGAAGACCATCGACGGGTTTGGCCTCGACACTGAGGTCGTCTTCAGGAAGAAGACGAAGAAGAAGCAGCAGCAAAATCGCAGGTCATGAATCATTCTTTACACTTACACGCTCATTCGTTCCTTTTTCCATCTTTTCGTTCTATAGATTCGTTTATTCTTGATCATCTGGGAAAAATTCACGACACCCAGGTCGAAGATAGAGATTGTACACACGAATTCTCGATCGATGATAGAATTGAGGAATTGTTCTCTCGGTAACTTTTCTCGGGAAAATCTGGGCGGGGCTCTTGGCCATGCGCGGATAATTTTCCCGGAAAGACGAGGTGGGTTGCGCGGTTCTTGCTCGATCTCGACTCGGGATGCTCTTTTATCCGAACCAAGAAGCGATAACAAGAGATGGGTCATCCTCATCCCTCATCATTCATGGGGTCGTGTAATCTTATTCTTGCGCACAAACAGAGAGACGGGTTTCCATCGGATCTTGCATCGATCCGGCCTCGGCTCTCTCCAGAAATAGAATCTTTATAACCTCAAAGTTAAACTCCACGCATTTCAAGAAATCGCCGAAATGGAAATGGGCTTTCAGAATTTAGCTCCTTTACACATCCAAATCGAGCAAAGACCTCTAGTTCGGTCGCGCCGCGTGCTGCGCCTGGTGCATAATCCATTGCTGTTCCGAGAGCATTGGCCTTCGAAGCTCGACGAACAAGATCATCACTTGCATCGCTAAAGCTCTGACGGATGGAATTTGGGTTCTGACACGAGCGATTCTGATCGTAGCCGGAGGAGGAGGAGGAGGCAGGGAGAGATTCTTGAGCAGCCCGACCCCCCCAAAAACAAAAAAACAAGAAAGGGGAATGGGAAAGGAAGGAACGATTCCGGGGTGGTTGGGTTGGATTAGAAAAATACGACGACCATTGATGTAACCAGCAGCAGCAGCGCATGTCGGGTCCACGCCGCCCGATGCAATGCAATGCAATGATGTCGTGTTGTTCGCATTATTAGCTTTTCGCCAGCGCGTCAGCTGTCGGCAATCTATCGGCCGGCTTTTGGGTGCGCCTCAAGTGATACATGTGCCTCCAATTATCACCATTCCTCATCTTACCAAATTTTCATGAATTTTAATATAAAGTACAGTTGACAAAATTAAGCCTTTTGGTCAACCATGATATGAGTACATTACAATCACAAGGGTAGGAATGTCTATAAATTAATTAGCCGACCAAAACCCGCTACTTTTTTTTATGTCCAATTTGCTAGCCCTATGGTTTGGTGAAACATGAAACCTTGCTAGGGCAAATCGCATTGGAGGTGCTTAGTTACGAGAACGTATTTCGTGCGTCGGATTCACCATCACATCGAACTTATTTTAGTATTACGATGGCGAAGTTGATGCGTGTTATACAGGCGATACGATTGATCGAGTGCGTCCCGTTAGTAGACCCATTATATTTCCTTGCCTCGAGCTTTTTCGTCGTATGGATTATACTGTTCATGCAACGATATGTAAGATCGTGCAGACAGTTGTTGCACGACTGGTTAGAATACGACAATTGACCTATTATCGAGTTCTATGATTGATTGGGGGTTTATAAAGAGTACAATGTGACTATTTAAAGCCTATAATCGACGGTTACAAATGGCTATCGAATTTAAAAATAGAACTTCCTAATCCGCTCTTTTGAACAAATAATTTCCTAATCCTATTTGCGATCACAAGAAATCACTATGACATTTATCCACAAGAAGTTATAAAGCCCTAAAAAAGTAACCACAAGCATAACAACCCATTGGGTAATATTTTTCTAAAAGAAGTTACGTATTCGAAAATATCTTTACTCTATATAGTTGCATGCCCATGTCGATAACTTCATCCCAGTGAGTGTTCTTGTGGGTAACTGATGTTTGCCGTCGATAACTTTTTTGGCAAGCTTCTATAAGTTACCGACCGTCCTTTTTTCGATAATTTTTTATTGTTTATCGAGCTGCGTTATTATCGACTAAGTTTGTCACTCATTGATTTTAATAAAAAGTCAGCCATTTCTTTTGCGTGGACACGTATATGTTCTTTCTTGTCTTTGAAAAGATGGATGGACCAATGGTGTGGAAAAGCAAAGGGGAAAGAGACAGCCAATTCATCCACAACTGGCGGGGATGAATTCGTCGTGCTTTTTTCATCAATTAAAGGTGTGTCGCTCGCCCCCGTCCCTGTCGGAGAATAAATTCGAATCGTTTGGTTGTCAAACACACTAGCTGGATCTCGTCCTCCGCCGAATCACGCAACAGCTACCAATTCTCGTCACGTGAGCTGTTCTTGGTGCGCCTCTCGGTCGCTGGATTGGATGCATCGAAACGAGTCAAAGTTCATCCGACGGCTGAAATGCACTGAGAACAACATTTTCGAGCTGTATTCAAGGTATGTCCGTACCATGATGCATGGGAGTATATGAAAAGCACAAGGTTGATGGCCAATTTATTGTGTTTGGATTAAGACCGTGTATTATTTTCATTCAATACTTTATGAGATAGAATGTAAATTCTAAGTTTAGAACCTTGAAATCATGGGGCCGATTTTTCTTGTCACGACGGATTTGTCGGGGCTTACCTTATTTCAATCTCAATCTCTTATTTCCCTCCTTTCGTAACTATCCGAACAATTATAATTACCAGAATAATTTCGAGACATTTTAACAAGCTCCGAAAATAGTGATTTTAACGCTGTTATCCCTAAGGGGAAAGATTTAAATCATAAAACGATTTGTTCGTCATAAATTTACTTTAAGCTAAATGAACCTCAATGATGAATGGTCCCCCTTGTCTCGCTATGTGTGTATATACATAGAACACTCCTTAATCATACGAGAATTGTCATTTTCAATACTTCGATTACACATGAAACAAGATAGATAGCGCATTTGGAAATGACAATATTTCTTTATTCAGGTGATTAACACACAAAGAGTGAAGCGCCCGCAGGCTCGCGGGCCGCTTCTTTTATCGGCCCATTGCGAAGTTGGATTCATCTTAACGAAACGAATTTCAGACATCTTCTTTGACGAACCTTGCCCATTTTGATGAAAAGAAAAGCTCGTTGAGCCCAGGAACGGTGCTTTCTTGGACCCATCTTTCCTTGCACAAATGGCACCGAGACGTCTGTTTGAGGAACGATGAAGGGTCCAATGATGGTGGAGATGCATGAAGCCTTGGCTAAGGATTTACGAGAAAATTGTCAAAAAGATTTTGAACCCATTTTTTTTTGTCAATTTAGCTCTAAACATTTCAATTGTATCCATTGAGTCACTTTTTGCCAATTGAGTCAATCCCGCTAATTTTAGCTGGAAATCGCCGACGTGGACGCCGATCGTCATACGTGACGCCGCCGGCGCTGACGTTGATAAATTTTAATGTTTTTTGAATTTTTTTTTTATTTTTTCCTTTCCTTCTTCTTCTAGCCAGTCGTCGCCTGGCCAGTGGCGATTGACCAGAGGCTAGGCCCAGCAAGGTCTATAGCAAAGCTCGAGCTTGCTATCGCTAGGCGAGGTCAACCCTACTGTCGTTGGGTCCACCTCCCTAGCCCTTGCCTCTGGTCAGTTGCTGTCGGGGACTGGCTAGACGAAGAAGGGAAGAAAAAAAAAGAAAAGAGAAAGAAAAGAAATAAATAAAAAATTAATTTTTAAAAAATATATTATTAAAAATTATCCACGTTGGCGCCGATGACGCCACATAGAAGCATCGTCAACCACCTCACTAATTTCCGACTAAAATTGACCAATGAACTCAATTGATATAAAGTAAAAATGTTTAAGATTTAAGCTTCGTTCGTTTGTCGGAAAATATTCTCCTTTTGGAAAATATTTTCCCAGAAGTCATTTTCCTAAAAAATGTTTTCCTGGAACATAATTTTCTGGTGTTCGGCTAAAATTTGAAAAAGTTTCGGAAAATATTTTCTGGTGTTCGGCGACCGCTGATTCGGCGGCGGGCGACCGGCGGCGACGACGGTCGGCGACTGGCGGCGGCAGCGGCTGGCGGAGGCCGACGACCGACGGCGGGCGGCCGGCGAGCGGCTAGCGGAGGCCGGCGATCGACGGCGGGCGGGCGGCTGGCAGCGGCGGAGGGCGACCGGTGGCAGCCGATGGCAGTGACCGGCGATCAACTTTCTCTCCCACGGAAAATATTTTCCCTCCCATGGGCAATTTTGCCTTCACTTTGGGGGAAAATGATTTCCTCTTTGTGAAAAGAGGAAATCATTTTCCTCAAAACAATGAAGGATTTGGGGGTGGGGAAGGAAAATGTTTTCCCACGGAAAACATTTTCCGCCCCCGAACATCGAAAAATGGGGAAAATGTTTTCCAGAAAAATATTTTTCCGGAAACGAACGGAGCCTTAGACCTCGTTTGGTTCATCTTTGGGAATGGGCTTTCAGCCTCGAAAGCCCTTCCCAAAATGCCGAACCGTTTGGTTCAGCATTCAGCCTAGCATTGACCAAATGCTAGCATTTGGAATTCCGAAAGTCCAAAGCTGATTCGTACCAGTTTTGGGCTTTCAGCATTCCACAAATGCTGAATCCCAATTTTTTGTCCCCAAACTACTCTCGCTTTATATTTGGCTTATTTTGGTTTTGCCCCTCTTGATACTATTCATCTTCTTCGTGAGGTGGGTGGCAAGGGAGGCTGGCGAGGGCGGCGGACGCACGACCCAAGCAACGGCTGCCTGAGGTCGCGCGACCGCCCAAGCGCCGCTGGCCTGGGTCGCGCAAGGCTATCTGCCGCCTGGGTCGTGCGACCTAAGGATCTTTAACCCAAAGGTATTCGCATTTTTTCCGAGTAACATTTTAAATATTGAACCAAACGGGCCCTTAATCGACATGAATAAAAAGGGATTTCGGCTTAATTAGTTCCAATATTAATGGTTTCAAAAATCAGAAAGGCCACCCCACGGGGAAAGCTGTGATTACAGAGGGGTCCGACGAGCGAGGCGGATCGCAGTACAGTTCCCCTGCTACTCGCGTTGCCTTACCTCGACGGACCAGACGCCTTGGGGGCCACCGGAGGGAGAGAGGCCGAGCGGAGAGCAGGAAGCGGGGGGTGGGGAGGGAAGGGAAACGCAGGATGAAGCGATTCTTCAAGCCTGTGGAGAAAGACGGCCCCAGCAAGAAGCCCGCCCCGTCTCAGAGCTGCGACGGCGGCGGAGCGACGGGCGATGAGAAGAGGAGGAAGGACCCATTGAAGTTCGTGACTTGGAATGCCAACAGCTTGCTCCTCCGCGTCAAGAACAACTGGCCCGAATTCGCCAAGTTCGTCTCCGATCTCGACCCGGACGTCATTGCAATACAGGTGACTTAACCCATCACTCACTTTGTGCTCTTTTTTCTGTCTGTTCCATCAGCCATTGGAGTTGCGATATGAAAACAAGAGGGGACTTCTCCGTGTTCACGGCTGCGGACGATGAAGTGAAATTGGGTGTCGGTGTTTTTCTGCTCTCGTTTTAGATTTTTTGTTTTTGGGCCTTGGGAGGGATCGAAAGTACCGGCTTTTGCTGCATTTGCGTAAAGAGGTTGGTGGTCAGCCCAGGCGTGACCCGTGTTATGTTTGTTTGTACGTTTCAAACTGCGAGCCTCATTTTGGTTTCACCGGTCGGTGCACATTTTCTTTGACAATCTAATAATAAAAAGGAAATTTTGTCTGGGTAGGAATAGACTTGCTTCTATCACACTAAAAAAGCTTCCGTTCGAGTTTGTTTATTTGTTCAAATTGTATGACTAAAGGAGGCATGCCCGTGAATCGAAATTTGAACTCCAGCGCCTTTGTTTCTCTCTTTTTTCTTGATTTGAAACATGTCTGTGATGATAGCTGTTTGCGGTGTGTAACATGCTGGATTTTTTAAGTTGGTACCTTGTGGAGTTTTTCGGTAAAGAAAATCATCTAACAGCTCAGGGATGTTAGGAAGTAAGGATGCCTGCAGCTGGTTCAAAAGGCGCGCCAAAAAATCCTGGAGAGTTGAAAGATGATACAAGCTCCTCACGAGAGGAAAAGAAGGTAATCGTGTGCTATCACTTTTTGAAGTGCTAATGCTCATGGCCATGCTAATTGAGAATGTTTGTGCCTTTTTATTTCTCCATGTGAGTAGATACTGATGCGCGCGCTTTCAAGTCCCCCCTTTGGAAACTATCGTGTTTGGTGGTCCCTTGGAGATTTCAAGTATGCAGGGACTGCGCTTTTAGTGAAGAAGTGCTTCCAACCAAAAGTCTCCTTTTTACTTGATAGCAAAGGTACTTGATAAAGAAGTTATTTCCTGTTGTTGGCCTAAAAACAATTCCTCCTTGGTGAAACTGGGAATGGAAGACTTAATTGTACGTATGCTTAAGCAATTTCGACTAGAATTGAAAATGTACTCAGATGCACATGTTTCAGTACAGGGACGACACCAAGCATTGTCCAGTCTGCACAATTGCACCCACTGAACTCTCCTTTTCTTATTTTATTTGATGTACTTCATAAAATTTTTATCTTGCTAAAAATTTTAAGCTCTTGAATTTTGATCCTACTAGAATTTAGATTCATTTTGACCCTTCAATATCTCCTATTTGAAAATTCTGAAATATTAGCCAAAGAGGAGCTAAATTTTCTAATAGGACAATTTAAGATAATTTATTTGAGAAAAAGGGAAATTTTATGTGATACAGTTCGCGTGAATGAATTAACATTTTAAATGTAACTATTGTTCTATTACTTTTGTTGAATAGATTGTTTAAAGGATCTGCACTCCCTTGGTGCCCTATAATGACCTATCCTATACCATCCAAAATGAAAGAGGAAGTTGTCCCAACTTATTTTACCTTAATCTGAATGTGGACCCTTTCTGCACAGTCTTCCTCTTTAGTTTGAAGGGGTAGTTTGCGGACTGTAAGTTAAAGCATAGTAATTATAGTAATTGCTCGAGGGTTTTCTCTGTTTCTTTCTTTTGCGGCGGAATTGTTAAAGTAAAACCCTTCGTTCATCACTTCTTGTTGATTTGATTCTAAACTTCAATGAAGGGCATCTTTCTCTTATCTTTTCTAATTCTTCCATCATCTGTTTCCAGCTCTACTGGAGTCAGATATTAGATCAAAATCAGAGACTATAAGCTGTCGACTAATTCTTTTTTCAACTGTTAGCTGTTATATTAGTTGGATATTGGTGTCAACACATATGAAAGTTTGAGCTTATACAATGAAACTGTGGATTGACTATTGATATTTAAAACCGGGAATTTGAATATAATATTCTCATGGAGGGGAAGGAGGGTTTGGAGATCCTAAAACCACGATAGCATGCTTAGCTATAGTAGGTGCAATCAAGTTAGGGGTGGGACCTACTAATGACAGAAGTAGGAAGGGAAGAGGATCTCTGGCGTTGATATCATGAATAAGTTATGTGATAGTGCCCACTATTTAGAGGCTTAAGTTCATAGGTGGAGGCATGTCTAAAATCAATGCTAATTTTTGCAAAGAGAATTGCATTGAAGAGAATCCATTCCTTAAGTGTTTATATCTGTGGATGAATGGAGAATGCACTCCTTATCATGCTCTTATTGTCTCTGTGTAGCATCAAAGCACGAGCCAGACGGTCGAGTTATCTTGGCTGAATTCGAGACATTTCGTTTGTTGAATACATATTCCCCTAACAATGGTTGGAGGGATGAGGAGAACTCATTTCAAAGAAGAAGGAAGTGGGATAAAAAGTTACTAGAGTTTGTTGTCAAGTCGTTAGACAAGCCCTTGATTTGGTGCGGTGATCTTAATGTGAGGTGAGGTCATCTCCTTTCTTATTCTTTTCCTTTGACTTTGTCTCAGTACTATTTTAGTTGCCGATCACAATCTCATTCCATCTTGCTGCGTTGTCCTTCGTCTTGCATTTTTACTTTCCATTTTCATAACATTGAAGTTGCTATGGCCTGTGAAATGTCATAAAATGTGCCTACAAAAAGTTTAACCCTGAGGATAGCATATGCTATGATGCCAGATGGTCTGTCGATGGTGTGTCTTTGTTTGCAAATATTGAACTGCCTACTGTTCTTAAGCTCAGATGGTCTTTGACTATCAATCAGCTTAAATTAAGATCGAACCTTCTACTGTAAACTTCTGCAAGTTTTGCATTGACTTAAAGGAAATTTCTGTATCACCAAGTTATATATCAATTTCAACAATATTTTAATTAAACGTGGTATGCTTGTTTCAACTTTCATACCCCTAAGCATGCTTTTGAAGGTTTCTAAACGAACATGTTTGCAGTATGATGACGTGGCACTTTGTGCAGTTAATCACACAAGTATTGGCTTCTTCTTATTTATCATCTGCAGCCATGAAGAGGTTGATGTAAGTCATCCAGAGTTCTTTAGCGCTGCAAAACAAAATGGTTATGTCCCTCCTAATGCAGAGGTAATGTTTGTGTGCAATTGGATATTCTGGATGTTGGCAATGTCTAGATCTCATTCTTTGCTTATTCGTCTTCCTTTGGCTTACGGTATGAGACTTTAATTGGGTGGGATTGAGCAGGGACTGCTCACCGAATCATTTGTTGTCAGGTGTGTCTTTTTGCTAGGTGACTAATTGCTTACTTTACTGTTTTGTTGTAACAGAAGGTTTTAAAGAACTACATAGACCGTTTCTGCTATGAACTGGAGTGTCATTTCCTTGGTTGTGTGTGACAATTTTGTCATCTGAAGGTCATGTGAATAAATGGAATAAACTTTTCCCTTGTTTGCCTTTACATTTTGGCTTTTGGACTGGCATCTCTTGCCATAAAATGAATAATGCACGCGGAATGTATAGATGGGAAACTGCAAAGGGATTCGACTTCCAAAGATATGTACTTACTCGAAGTAGCATTTTGATATTTTTACCTCGAAATGAATTTAAGACTTGTGTTTTACCTTTTCATTCATTCAAACATGTGCATAAATGTCTACAAGAGATGTTTTTTTTTTTTGGTAAGGGTCTACAAGAGATGTTAAAACCTTAGATGTGTAATATTCTAAGATCTAAGAGAATTGCCTCGTAGCTAGCCCGGATTCTTGAAGACATTATGGACCTTAACTATAAGTTATATGCCTTCCATCTTCAGACTCTTTAATTTAAAATCCTTCTTTACTTGGAAATACTGTGAAACCATCTGACACTCTCTATATATGCAAAGTTCACCGAAAGTAGGTAGTTTAATGTCTTCGATGGAGTATTCATCGTTTCTTTGTGACTTTCAACTTTGTTTGCACACCCAGGACTGTGGGCAGCCTGGATTTACCTTGGCTGAGAGGAAGCGCTTTGGAGCCATACTGAAGGAGTATGTTATTTATATGATTTCGCTTTATTGGTTCTTGGAAACTTTTGTGTCGTCAACACTTAATTTTTAACTCTAGTTGCTTTTATTGGAATTATGCTTTAGGGGAAAACTCATAGATGCATACCGATACCTGCACAAAGATAAAGATATGGAGTGTGGCTTCTCGTGGTCCGGAAATCCTATTGGGAAGTATGTGAAGCAACCTATCCTTGCATGCATGTGTATATGATGAAGCATTATTTGAGTTGCTCATATCTGCTAAATCGAGAAGAGCGATTGATCGCATTGAAGATTTTATTGGTTACGCCACATGGTGATGAATGGCTGTTTCTTTTGCAGGTATAGAGGAAAAAGAATGAGAATCGATTATTTCATAGTTTCGGAGAAGTTCAAAGATAGGATCAGATCATGTGAGATGCACGGGCGAGGGATTGAATTGGAAGGTTCGGCTCGTTTTATGTTTCCCTTGTCTTCTGTAGCTTGTTATATACGATCAAACTAGAAAAAATGCATAATTTTATTGTAATTAAATTAGTTTATGGTGGGTCAACATGTCTGAGTGGGAAGTGCATTGTTTTCATTTGTCTGCTCATTGAAATCTTTTAAAATAATTTTACTTTTGTAATTTCAGTTCTGATGGGAAATTCCATGCAGAACTTATTTTAATGGAAATGCGACAAAAGTACATATATAGAATTTGCATAAGTTGCTTTCCTTCCCACCGGAGACTGAGACCTAAAGGTCCATTCATCAGTCCACTCCAATTATAAAGCGTGATTTTACTTTTTCCTAATGAAGACATCAATAGTACCTGATAAAGTTCTGAGTGGTTTTATACTATTCCTTCTTCTTTCTCCTCTTCTTCTTCAGTTAATATCTCTGTGGCTTCGGCCTCATGCTAAGACATTGAGCACAATGCAGGTTTTTATGGAAGCGACCATTGCCCCGTCTCCCTTGAGCTTTCAGAAGCCATATCAGATTCTGTGTAGAGCCAAGTTTTCAACTTGAGGTTATGATATTTCATGCATTCCTGTGATGGGCATCTATTCGAGTGACATTGCATTTATTTATAGAAGCATGGTACAGGTATTTGTCAGACTGAAATTCAATATTAGGATTAATGTGTCCAAAATCATGTTAATATACCTGCAATGGCCCGTCAGCATATACATTTCGGGTCAAGTTTTGGGCTAACCAATTATTAATGTGAAGTGGTAGATTCAGGATTACTGTATCGTTTGTTTTACTCGTACGCAATGGCTTCTAGACTCTGCTCAGAGGTTCTTTCATGTACACTAGAGTCTTTGCTTGTTGATTGAACTGTCTAGATAGGAAGTGGGAAAAAGTAGGTGATGCGCTTTCTGATCTCATGGCATCCCAATCGGAACAAGTTGAATCTTTTGCTTTAGCTGGTGGAGGATGGCTGTGAGAGAATCTGTCTACTTTGAGCATGAAGTTCCCATTCTCAGCATCGTTTGATAGAAAGCCTGGATTGAAAGAATTGTCGGTACTTGAAAGATTCATGATGAGCATGCCATCTGGGCTCGAGCTTGCTTAATGTCGAGTTAGATTGGGTCACATTGCTTAGCTAGAAAGATCCCTCACATACTTGATGAATGGTGCACATCATGAAGAATATACTCATGGTCCAGATTCAGCAATCTGGTCTACAGCCTTTCAAAAGAGCTTTGGCGTCTCGGGGCGATCTTTTTAACTTCTCGAGAATGGTTTTAGCCCCACTAGATTGGTTCTGTTGTCATGGAATGAATGGTTTGAATTCCTCCTAGGTCGATTCTCATGCCTCACCTGGAAGGCGGTTAGGCACCGCACGAGTCGTCTGTGTCGGGTGGTTTTATGCATCCTATAGACATATGCTTCACTGACTAGTGATTGCCGAAGGATAGGCGTTTCCGGGCCGGAATAATGCTAATGAAGAGCTCTTACTGTTCGGCGTAAAGGACGGTATTATTGCGTACGGCTTGTTCAGTTCACCTCAAGTTTGATCTTTGAAGTTTCGATACTTGTGTTTGGCTTGTATCGACTCGGTGCATTTTACCTATTAGGATCGGTTGCCTTATGTCGAACTCGTCGAATCGGATGATAAACTCGAGCCAAATGAGTGTAGGATGACTCGATTCTCTCTCGCTTTCTCTTTCTCTTTTGGGTAAGGGGTAGCTCCTTTCAAGATTGAAGCTCGGTCACCAATCAAGTCAGTTTGTGTTCACAGATGATGCACGGTTATTAGATTAGAAGATGAAAGCGGTACCCGTGGTTGTCCATGGTAATGAAAATGCAAAACCTAGAGACACTTGCTTCTTATGACGTCTACTAATAACAAAATTTTTAATGGGTATCTTCGAAAACGCAAATTAACTTAAAAAAAAAACGTTTTCCCGAAAACGAAAGGAAAAAAAAGAAGGAAAAACCCGAAATTTTGTTCCATCAGATGTTCGATGGAAAGCCATTCCACGCGACCCCATCAATGAAATCGAAGATGCCGATCGGTTACCATTAATACCCGCGACGGGCTAGATCCTCGATCATCAATGGCAACTCGCGGTTATTAGGCGGAAAATGTTCCGTTTTTAAGATCGAGTAACTGCGTCGGTCCCGAAATTAAGAACCCCTAATCTTTCAATAAATGGACCAAATGCCAGCTCCTTCGCTTCTCCCCCCATCGACGCTAATCTCAAAGTCCCACTCCCTAGACTCTAGCTCTGAATCTGGGATCAATACGTGTATGCACATACGTATACGCCACACGAAAATACGCCTCTACAAATACACAAAAAAATATATATTAAAATAATAATAATAATAATAATAAAAACAAGAGAAGTATAATATAAAAATTGTGCTCGAAATACTGTTCTTGGGTACACGTACCAGCTAAAAGTAACACCTTTTTCTTTGTCCTCGTTCACGCGAGTTTCTTCTTCTTCGCCTTCTGCTTCTGCCGTGCCTGCGGGAGCTTGGGATTGAGTTTGCAGCATCGAAATGTGTTTCGGGAATGTCATCCAAGGCTCTGCTTAGATGGATCTTCAGCTCCAAGGAGGCCCCCTCCTCTGAAGAACCCACCATGGCCGACCCCGACGGCAGCCCCGACCCGCCGTCCCCGTCCCAGCCGCCGCCGCCGCCGCCGCAATCGGTCGCCAGGCCCGATCCCACGACGCCCGATCCCGATCCCGATCGGGCGGCGGAGAGCCAGCTGGCGGAGGAGTTCGCGCGCCTCTGTGTTGGGGGAGCATCGGAACCGTCGGTCGTCGAAGACGGAGGAGGAGCTGAGAAGGGTTCGGGCTCGGGCGCGGACGCGGACGCTCGCGGGGCGGAGGACGGCGACGGCAAGAGCGGAGGAGAGAGCGGCGGCGACGGGGAGAAGGAGGAGAATGGGGATAGCCAGAGCGACGAGGAGAAGAGAGAGGAGAGGAGGAGGGTTAATAAGTATCCGGTGAGGCCTGAGGCGGAGGACTGCTCCTATTATATCAAGACGGGCACTTGTAAATTTGGATCCAATTGCAAGTTCAATCATCCAGTGCGACGGAAGAATCTGGTATGTCGGCTAGTGATTTGCAGTATCTTGTGCGGCATTTTTGTAGAATAAAGCTCGCAACTTTAACCGAGTAAGAGCTGTTTGTGCCATTTTCCATTTGTATCTGGAAGTGGTGTGGATGAATATAGTGTATGTCTCATCTGGGTGATGACTCAATAACTCTTATAAGGTAGAAGTTGTTGGATGGAGGTTTAGGCTTGCTTATGGCATTTCAATCTAATGTTTTTTCCGACGGCATAGCATATTGTTTGGGCAAACTTCTGTAATTTCCACTTTGGAGTGGAGTTCATGTCGTTCGGAGAAGAACTGACGCTTGGGGTGCTCGAAATCTGATCATCGAGATAATGTGATGTTTGAAGGCTTATTTTTGTTCGTAGTTTTGACTTTCGTGTTTTGGATCGATTTGTCGTGAAGGTTGCGAAGGATAAGGTGAAGGACAAGGAAGAACCAAAAGAGAGGCTAGGACAGACAGAATGCAAGGTTAGTCTTAGTACATTTGAAAGTTGTGTGCATTTGCGATTTTGAGCTAAAAAAATGCGACGACCTATTCATTCTGTCTAATCCTGTGTCAATACCATGGATGGCTGCTTTTTATTACTTTGACTGTTAAGGTCCATCAGCAAAAAATCTTTTTGGTCTTGAATTTCTTAGAGCCAGATATTGAACAACTGATGTTACCTATTGTTAGAAAGCTGTTCTGGTGGAATAATCAATTTGATTGCTTATTTTATTTGCATGTTGAATCTCCATGAAGTTTTCAGTAGAACTTTCGGGGGCTAATGTTGTTGGGTTGTTAATTTATCATTCTGACATAACTGTTGCTAAGGGCAATCATTGTGAAGTTCACCATCTTTTGGCTTTCAGCAAATACCGCAGAGGAGAGTGGAGGTTAATTTCCAACTTAATATAACTTCTATTGAGTCCTCAGATCATGTACTTACACCACTCTGTCTTCGCTAATGTTCTTGGATGGTCTCCAAACTATAGCTTTTCTTACTCGCAATCCAACTGAGCAGTCTAGAGGCTGGGTTTATTGGAGATTACATACTATCCTCAATATCCTCTGATGGTTTGGGGTTAGATAAATCGTTATCGTGGATACGTAGGAACCAGTAACTATATTCTAATATGCTCTGGCAAATGTAATTTGGTTAGGGTCTCTGCTATCATATGGCAAAAGATAGTGTAAAACTGCAGCTAGACATGGTATTTTTTGTGCTAAAGCTTTTCATACATTCTTAACTAAGATGAACGAGTCATGACAAATGGTAGCTAATCTGCTACTAGTTTGTGTATCCGTTATGAATCTGAGACTTGCACCACGTTTTACTGATTGTTGATCCTTCTATTGTTTTCACTACGCTCAAGTACGATAAAGGACAGTTTTCTTGTGTGAGGGTTTCCTTTCTCTTGTATTAACGGTTCATGCAATGTTTTGACTCTTCATGAGTGTGTTGGTTGCAGTATTACTTAAAAACAGGAGGTTGTAAATATGGCAAAGCTTGTAGATACAACCACTCGAGGCCAAAAGCATTTGTAACCCCCTTTGTAGAGCTTAACTTTTTGGGCCTGCCCATCAGACCGGTATGCTATAGCATCCATATAACACTCTCTCTGCATATCTCTGTAAACTACAAAGAAGAGATTATTAATCTCATCATAGTCTAATTAAGCCATCCACCTGAAAGTATTGACTAGATATTTTCTCTAAACAGGGAGAGAAAGAATGTCCGTTTTACATGCGTAATGGATCCTGCAAGTATGCAGCTAATTGCAGGTATAATCATCCTGACCCCACTGCCGGAGGAGGTGACCCTCCTTCAGAATATGGTAATGGGGGGTCTGCTTCATTGCAAAGCGCATCACAATTTCCGGTGGCACCATGGTCATCACAAGGAACATTGAACGATGCTGCGCCATTTGTACCTATGATGTATTCTCCAAACCATGGGGTGTCATCGCACAATGCGGAATGGAACGGTTATCAGGTAAATGCTAAACGGTATTACTGATAGTATCTTTAACTTGCTAGTCCTTACGGAAAAAGGCATGGCTTTAGAGGGAATGGGCATCTTGGTGATGGATTGTTTTCACAAATTTCTAAGATATGGGGGCCAGAGCTTTCATAGTTGAAATTTTTTCATGGGCCGTAATTCGGCCACGTGGAGAGTAATCATTTTGAGGAAGGTTTTCCCTCCATCAGAAATAGAAGCACAAGGATACGTTAAGGAAAACCAGAACTTATCCATACAAGTATGCCCTTTGTTATCTCGAGTTCTTTGGTTTCCTCTTGCCCTTATGTCTATTGGCCAGGATCCTTAACATCAATGGTGGATGCAGGATTTGCATACACATGTGGAGAAGGGGGGTGGGGAGGGCTTGAATTGTGCTAAAACATAGCAATGCACACATCAAGAGAATCCATTAAGTGGCCTAACTCAAGTGGTTGTTGAACTTCCATGTTATACTATAAAAATTAAATTTTAATTTGGTACCCTAATAATAAAGGAGTAATGCTCCCAGACCATGTAATTACTACTACTTGATTAGCAAAAAATGTAATGATTATACACGGTTAGTGCTATAATCACCCCATTTTAGATGCACCCTCTGCTCAAGATTTGACATGTACATGTAAGCACCTAATTACCAAAATATTCTAACATCAAACCGCTCCCCTTTACGCATTTCAAATTTTTTGGCGGAAGACATTGCTAGAGATACATGATCCTAAAGCCATTTAACATTTTACCAATTCTGATATTCACAACGTACGCATTCCATAAATAGATATCACATATAGACATTGCATTCTAAGCACCTCATAGAATCAAAACTTTCCAGTCCTGGCGTATATGATAAAAATTGCCTATTAGATATTAAACAAAGTTGTGTATACATAGCATAAAAATTTATAGCAACTAGACTGTAGGAAAGATAGCCACTGTGACAGAAAGAAATGTAATTCCCATGAAAGAAGGTTCTAATGGTAGATTATGAGTTTGGCAAAAGCTATTTCAGACTGTTTCTGACAATCCTTGATGCTTTGTATACCAGTCAACTTATGGCTCTTCTATTTGCATGTTTCTCAGTCCTCTTGATGTTAGGCTATTTAGGTAAATTAGGAGGAGGAATAGTGTGGTTATGCTTAGTCTTGTCTCTGTGAGGTTTGCCTGTGTTGGACATTGGTCAAACAGAGTGCTCCTTCTCTCATTTATTTTGTTTTGTATCTGCTTGTGGCTTGTCAAGTTTCCCGTCAATCCACCGGGACCAGTTGTGCACCCTCCTTCAGCATATATCATGAAGCACCCTGTGACTGATAGCCATATCTATACCCATCATCAGATGGTGATCGATGAATTTCCAGAACGACCTGGCCAACCTGACTGCAGTTACTTTCTGAAAACTGGGGATTGTAAGTTCAGGTCTAATTGCAAATATCACCATCCGAAGGATCGAATCTCAAAGTCACCTCCGGTTGTGCTGAGTGACAAGGGCCTTCCATTGAGACCGGTAATGGTGTCTTACTTTTTCTTTGTATTCTTATATCTTTGTTATTGTTCTCTCGTGGAAAAGATGAAAAAAAACCATTTCATATGCACACTTGAAGCTTTGCATAGTGCTAGTATTTGTCTTCTCGATGGTGGATCTTTTTAGGTGCTCCCTAATGTAAAACGTTGGCAGAGAAATGCCATAAGGAATTTCTTGGATCTTGTTTATAATTATATTTGCGTGAAGTCAGGGAAGCTCTAATTTCCTGGAGCAATAAGGTATGAAGACATTTTTCTGTGATAACTAGTGAATTCGAAAGTTTCAGGGTCAAAGAGAAAGTAAAATCGACAAGTGAATTGTCTGCTTGATTGCAATCATTTCCATTCCTTTCCAGCTAAATGTGACTATATGTTTATATCCAGGATCAGAGCATCTGCTCATATTACAGCCGCTATGGCATTTGCAAGTTTGGTCCTGCTTGCAGATTTGACCATCCCGTGCACTTGGCTCCGTCAACCATGTCCGGACTAGATCAGCCATCTTCAGTTGGCGACTCTGCCACAAGTGATGGGCCAATGATGGATGGGACAAGGAGTTCAAACGATGCTATTCAGCAATCTGTATAGCTCAACTGCTTTCTAGCTTTGTAGGCTTTAGTCTCCCTGGCTTCGTTTCTTCTCTTGCACATGAAGAATTCTAACTTATGTCCAGCTACCCCGAGATCTCCAGTGAGTGGTGCTTTTTTCCAATGTTGTTAACTGGTCAGTACTTAAATAATTGTATATTGTCTCAGTTTTAGGCTTATTTTGGGACTTTTCTGGTTGCGGGATTGGTGGTTATCAGTGAAACTGCTAATCAGGAATAGGCAAAAACAGCGAAGCTGTGCAAGGCACAAATCGTTTTTTGTACGGATATGCAAATTTAGTCTGTGATACAACGGTTGCAGATTGTTGCCTTACTGAAGAAAATGCATCTGTTTGGACATTCAAGGTGACCTGGTTATGGAATAATAAATGCCAACAGATGCGGGTATCGATAACCTCACATCATTCATGAATATGGGAAGTGAGATTTGTTGCGTAGCTTGCCCTACATAAAGGCAGCACTCAGAGTGGTTGCTAACCTCTCTCTGTAAGAAAGCTACTGAAAATGGCTTACCTATTCCTTACTTTATAAGTCGTTATTGTACTGGCGAGTTCCCACACATTCTAATCCTCACCGATCACCGATCATATATGAGATATGCAGTGAACTCTAGTTTGTTTATTAGGTAAATTCTCATTTGCAATACTACCGTAAGATGGAGCAGAGCTAGGAATACTGGGATTTTACTGTAGTTTGTCCCTAAATGACACGATAGCGCAAGTGAAGTTTGAATAGTCGTAAAACATGGAGGAAAAGATATGTCAGCATTCTGTTTCAGCCATCTCCTATGGAAGTCCTGCTCAATCAGATAATGAGGCACTTGGTTTCCGACCGCATTTTAACAGCTGAAGTATACGCGACAGTAGTTGTGAGCAATTGGTGTATGACCCTACAACTTCTCTTCCGCACCCCTCTCTCGAGATCTTGGGAACCCCAGACAATTTTTAGGCTGCCATTCCTAACTAGGCTGTCTTCCAAGAAATTCAAACGTACTTTCCGAAAACGTTCCCATGAAGCTATAAGCCCTTTCCCAGGCAATTTTTAGGCTGCCATTCCTAACTAGGCTGTCTTCCAAGAAATTCAAACGTACTTTCCGAAAACGTTCCCATGAAGCTATAAGCCCTGCAAGCGTCCGGACAAAACGTGTTGCGGTGAATGCTTTGTAGGCAAACATAAGGAGTCGAAATGTATGCCGGAACGAGCAGAGGGGCTTCGGTGGTTAAAAAAAAACGATTTCATCGTATCACAAGTCATCAAAGATATATTTATTTCACGAAAAATAAATAATTTGAATAATATTTTTCAAAAAGTGATCATTTAAATCACTTAAAAAATGAATTTATAGTCATGAAATTATTTAGACATAAATTGTTATCGATAATAATATTAAGTATTATTTGTTTCGCAAAAAATGAATATTTTAGATAACATTTTTTTAAATGATCGCTTGAAATAATATTTTAAAAAATGTCATCTAAAATATTCATGTTTCGCAAAATAAACGAAACCCAATAGTCAGATGAGAAATTGTTTACAAGTACGAGTTCAGAAGGGGACGCTGCAGTCCAAAAATCGTCAACCAGAGCCAACGGTCAAGACATCATGCACTCAAGAACTCAAATCAAATATGGCGTAGAGCCCAAATTCGCAGCTCAAAAATCCACTCTCTTCCCCGTCCGCAGCAAGCTGATTATTTAGGGAAAAAGTGTCAAAAAAGTCATAAACCTTTTGCATTGGTGTCAATTTAGTCCTAAACCTTTTTTTGGTGCTAATTGAGTCCTAAACCTTTTGCATTTATGCTAATTCAGTCCTAAATCTTTTGTATTTGTGCCAATTCAGTCATTCCGGCTAATTTTGCTCGGAAAATTCTAATGTGGATACCCAGTCAGCGTCGGCCGTCCTGCGTGGCCATACCGGCGCTGACGTGGACGTCGAGAAATAAAACGGCGTCGTTTTGTTTCAGTTTTTTTTTAAAAAAAGCATAAACCTTCGATTAAGAACGGCGTCGTCAAAAAAGTCTCTTGCGTTTTTCCTTTCCCCAAATCAAGCAACCTTCAACGTGATCTAACCCAGGAAGAAGAACCCTAACTCCTATCTGCCCAAATCAATTCGATCTCAACTCGAATCAAAGGATTTTGCTCAAGCCGACGGTCGCCTGTCGCTCGACTGACACCTTCTCCTACATTCACCGGAAAATCGCCCGACGTTCTGAGGTAAAGTTCGTCAGATTATTTGAATTCTATTAGCCATATGTTGCTGAGAAGCAACCTGATTGATGTCATGCAATGAATTGTTTTTTCTTTCACGGACGGAACAAGTATTTACAAGAACCTCAAAATTTCAGGTTCTGCAGCTATGTTTGCCGATTTTGAACACTTCTATAACTGTTACTGTCAGTTGAATTGTTGATAAATTAAGAAAAAGTTTTCTTTTCATTCGAAATGGTTTACAATGCTTGTTCACACCATTCAACGATAGTTTAGGTGGCCATTAACCTTCGATGGAGAGAAAGCTGTTGTGCAGGTTCAGTCTAAATTGCCAGCCTCTTCTATTTTCCTTTAGCTCTCTTGATATTGCATCTTTGTTGGTTGGACTGTATTCCTTGTGTGACTTTTGTGTGCATTCCTTTTCAGCTAATGACCTATTGAGATCTCTGTCATGCATTGCAACCATCAGAAAAAGCAGAACATGAAGGATATTTTCTTGGGTATATGTGATGAAATGTGAGAACATCATATTGGATAATAATTCAAAAAATTGTGATCGAGTTTCTTGAGGAGAACAATGTTAAAAGGTCTAATTAGCATTCCTTCCGTGTAGGCAAAATTATAGATCCTCTCCACTCTCGAGTGATGGAAGTCCAGTCACATTATGGGTTATTTCGGCTTTTAAAAAGGCTAATAATCTTTCCTACATGTCTTTAATTTTTTGCAAACCATTGTAGGTCATGTGATTCACTAGTTTCTCTGTCAATAAAATTTGGCTATAGTTTTTACTCATGCTTGTGTGACTATTGGAAGTGTCCTATAATTGACATTGAGGTGTCAAGAGGAGACCGGTGAATTCATGAAGAGACCATCAAATTCGTCACAGTCGGTGACGTCGGTCCCTCCAATTGACAACGATATGCATGTATTTTGTCATTGTGGCCTGAAATCTCCTCTACAAACAACTAGGACAAAGGACAATCGGGAAAGAAGATATCACAACTGCCTAAGATACAACTCGAGCAACAGAGGGGAAGGTTGCAATTTTTTCATTTGGGTTGATGCGGAAATCAATCGATCGGCAAGGAGTGTGTCCAAAAATTTTCACCAGAGCAATGTCGAAGAAGAACTGGTGTCAACCCATGACAATGATGATGGCAGTTCAATGGACATTGAAATCAAAGCTCTCAAGGCACAACTGAGATGGGTGGAAAAGGATGCGGCAAAGCTGAAGAAAGAAATTTTCAAATGGAAGACAAATTCGGTTGTGTTGTTGTTGTTTATAGTAATGTTAGCTCGCATGTTATGTGGAAATTTGAAAGTAAAGGACGTGATGAGTTTGCCATAGGGTAAGTTATTTTGAACATTTTTGTATTCATCGACATGTTTTGTACATGTATGTCTGAACATGCATGTCGACTCAGGTTGTGGGGTCAATGCAAATGGTGTTAGAACATTATGACTTGGCCTTTATGTTTCAAGTGGGGTCATTGCAAATGGTGTTAAAACATTATGAATCGATCTTTATGTTTCAAGTGGGGTCATTGCGAATGGTGTTAAAACATGAACCGTCATGATGTGAAGACTGAGTAGCATGTGCAGTGTCTTGGTAGAGCGGCAGATCAAGCTAGCCAAATTGTGCAATTTTTCCCTTTGTGATAGGTAACTTTTCTGCTCTATTGCTCCAAACCATGAAAATGTGTTGGACTATTTGGAGTGCGGGGGTGATCATCTATATATTACTAAGTGGTGTCCCCCCTCCCTTTGGGATGGTGTGCATCTCTTATTTATCGTTCAATACTTTCTACTTTGTTCCCTCAAACAATCTGCATATGTTGACCCTTAAAATAGAGACTTTGAAATTATGTGTTGCCTTCTTGTTCAAAAACGGAGCAAGGGATATTTGAGCAGGTATTAAAAGGAGAACTTGACTTTGGATCCATCATATATGCAAAACATTACTTGGAATGACAGCTTTATATAAGCTCCTGAACCTAGAGCTCAAAGGTCAGTTGTAGTCCCATTACTTTATCATCGACACCGTCATCATACAGACAGTAAATGATCTTTAGACACCATTTGCTGCATTCAAATTCCTTCAGCGCAAAATTTGTATTTTGAAATGTAGCTGCCCCAGGACAGAGTGGAGATTAAGTGAGATAGAAGGCAATGAAATGGCGATGTAATATGATGTTACTCTTGTTGATTCCATAGAGAAGACGTTTCAGCATCCCACACAAGATGCTATTTAGCTCTTCCACTCATAATTCTCCGAGTGTCGATGCAATAACAGGGCCTCGCATAAGCAATCAGTCGCTAACTCGCTCATCTTACAGACTTAAAAGAATAGCCAAGGAATCTTCCTGATAACCTTGAAGACTGACTTAAGGGTCGGAACATATTCTTGAGATACGGTCATGCTTCAGTTTGGATGGGATAAAGACAGTAGATGTCTAATCACGAGTTCCCCTTAGTACAATTTTTATTGGTATAATGCAAAGATGCTCTCACAATCTTAACGCAGTAGTTGAGAACTCCGCTACCATTTATGATTATCAAAACTATTGAGAACTCCGCTACCATTTATGATTATCAAAACTATGTATAATCAGCAGATTATAAAAAATTAATCTTAATCAGTGGAGTAAGACACCACTTTTCACAATAGCAGATCTAGTGCATCTATTTCTGAATGCTGCATATGCACAAAGATATTGCAAAGACCACGGGGCTTCATTACGTACACTCTCTGCAACAAATTTTGATGGAAAAAAAAATCTTATCCGATTGGTCTTTTGATGATGAATTCCTCAGTATGATCTCAGGCTAACGAACGCAACCAACCAAGTACACCAAGCAGGGCAATATCCAATATGGGTGACTTCTAAGCCAACTTCAGAATTTCTTTCCTTCCAAATGCAGTAAATGGCAGTAAATGGCACCATTCTAAGCCAACTTAAAAAAAAAAACAGAGTTTCTTTCCTTCCAAATGCAGTAAATGGCACGATTCTAAGCCAACTTCAGAATTCTTTTACAAAGGGAATTGCCTTTTGGAAATTCCATAGCCCAAGTAAACTAAGAATTTCAGTTCCAGTAGCCTTTCACACGCCACAAAGGTCAAGTAGTGAAGACCGCACAACACTTAGAGAAGGAGTTGATCAATGTACTATTCATCATCGACAAACGAAAAACAACCACAACACTACTTCAATGAACCAACACATCATTGACAAACAAAAAAATAGCCACAAAACTACTTCCTAATACCGTCGCTTCTTGTAAACTGGAGTTACTTCCTCTTTTTTTTTTCCTTCTTTCTCGATGGGCCTACTGCTTTAAATGGAACTTCAGTTGCAGCTGCTTGTGATGTTGATTCAACCTGTGCTTGTATAGAAACTCTCTGTCATTTTCCTTGTGTGGCATTTTTACTCTTAACCTAACATTAGTTGTTTCATTAGTCAACAGAATTTTGCTAAATAAAACGAAAGTGCTAACAAAATTATTACTTACACTCCCATGAGATATTACTGTCCCAGTAGCAGCACTAGCAATTGGCGTCCCACCAACGCTTCCACTTGCACCTTCGCCAGTACGTCGCTTAACTTGGAAAGAGTAATATTCATTTAAAGTCTTATTCATGAAGCAAGCATGACACAATAAATATGAAAGTACTTACCAAAAGTTTTTGCCTAGACAATTGTGTTTGTGATGTCGTAGTGCTATCCTTCTTAGTTGGATATGTCTTACTGTTGCACCCCGTCTTCGAGCAATTTCGACAGGTCATCTTCATTCCTCTCCTCGACATCCTAATACCACGTGCGACCTCACCTTCCTCCCTTCTTCTTTTCTGTTTGCGCCTATCGGGCTTCACCTTGATCGGAAGTGGTTCGGGTGCCTCATTATAAGTTTTTTTCCAAAATTTCTCTCCTCGAATTGACATCATCATATTCTGATATGCGGCTAAGAACTTTGCTTTCTTGTAACACTCATTCACATAATCATATGCATCATGTTGCCTATGATTTATAGCTGAAATGACATGGGAACAAGGGATGCCAGTAAGTTACCACCTCCTGCAAGTACAATCTTTCTTGAACACATCGACGATGTACTTAACACCCTTATCCGTCACCTCGTATCCAACATCACCATTCCATAACACATGGCAGTAAATCGCACCAAGTCTATTTTCTTCCAACTTTTTTATGATTCTTGGACCACAGTCCTTTCTCCATCGAGCACATGCATCCCTTTGGGTATGCATTCTTGTCATTATCATTATCCTCATCTCCTCCAACATACTATAAATAGACTTACACCTGGCTTCTATGATTCTTCCGTTGAATGCCTCACATAAGTTGTTGTCAACTATGTCACATTTAACCTCAATATTAAAGAAAGCCTTGCTCCAGTGCTTTGGCTCTGTTTGAACCATGTCATGATATGCGGCGGGACTGATTTTTTTCAATGCCTGAGTGTGTTCGTCATACTCCACCATGGTACTACTCTTAGCACACTGCCAAAATAATCTTTGCATTTGTATCCCCTTATACTTCTGGCCCCAATTAGCATAGATGTGTCTGGCACACATTCTATGCTCAGCTGCAGGCAACAAGTGAGCCACGGCTTGTAGAAGGCCCTATAAAAGATTATTTCAATGTAAACAACATACTTTTGGTGTGATTATTTAAAAGGCATAACACTAAAAAAAGAAAATAAGGAACTTACCTTTTGCTTGTCACTAGTTATAACCCAACCTCGTCCATACGTGTCTATTATGTTGAGGCCATGCATCAAACTTGTCAAGAACCAAGTCCATGTGTCTCCACTCTCAACTCTCACAACTGCCCATGCAATTGGGAACATCTGGTCATTTGCATCCCTTTCAACGGCACACAATATCTCCCCTTTACAAACTCCCTTTAAAAAGCAACCATCTAACCCCACAACTTTCCTACATCCATCTAAAAAGCCTTTCTTACATGCAGCAAAACATATGTACATTCTGTCAAATAATACCTTCGAATGCATGTCAGGCTTTTTAACCTTCAATGTCACAGTACTCCCAGGATTTGAAACCCTGAGCTCCTCTACATAGTCCAATAACTTTGAATATTCTTTCCTATAGTTTCCCATCAAAACTTTAAAGGCACGTAGCTTCGCTTTCTTACACTGATCTATACTTACATTTAAGCCCAATTGTTCCTTAATAAGATCCTTCAAAGCAATGGTTTTTATAGTTGGCATCTACTTTAATTATGCTAAGATAGTGTTTCGCCATCCAAGAACTTGTGACCCTTTTATTGTTGAAGCTAATGTTACAAGTATGTTCTTCGTGGTAGGTCTTCACGTGGAATGATCCAGTTCTACCATCAAAAGATGCAGAAATCTTCCAAGGACAATTTTCATGAACACACTTTGCTCTAACAAATTTCTTTTCATTCTTAATAAATTTTATCTCTCTACGTTCAACCACTGAATACTTTATGATAGCATCTTTGAATTGCCTACCATCCTCAAACATCATAGATGTAGTAAACATAGGCAATATAGACTCAGGATCGTACCTTAGATACTTACTTCTCCTTCTTGTAACTTCGCCATCTTTTGGCCCCACATTAGATCCCAAGCTATCATCTCCGTCTGTTTCATAGTAATCTGTTTGGTAACCAGCTTCGGCAATGACCATGTCAGAATGTTGGGGATTAGATGAGTCTCCTATGGATTGTTGGGATGGTATAAAATCCACGACTGGTTCCTCTATAATCCCAACCTTTGTATCCCTTTTGTGAAATTCCTTGAGTTTCTTCCTTCCTTCTACAAGGTTCTCATTATCCCTCTCATCATCATCATCAGTCAAGAATTGTGCATTGACTAAATCTGTGTATTCGTTTTCTGAATCGACATCGACCATAAATTCATCACCCTCTAAGTCAGCATAATCATTCTCATCTACTAAATAATCATAATCTAAAGCACTCTCATGTTGAACAAATGCCTGATTGCCTAAACCAACACTCTCACCAATGCGCTCACCCTGACAAATACCCTCACCGGCACTCTTACCATTGCCTTCACCATGACCAGCAACCCCACCTACCACAATGTCAAAAGATTCTCCATATACCTCAATCAATCCATGTCGCAAATGATAGAAAACTAGATCGACAATAGTTCTATCATTCTATATATATCTTAACCCATATTCTAGAGGTTTCCCAGGAAACTTAAAATAAAGTTTTTTGAATTTACCATTTACACCTTTTTCAATGTCTGTGATGAAGCTCTCATAGCTCATTGAATTGATATTAACGTGTACTAAATCCATCTTTCCTCCAATATATTCAAGCATTGGGCGACGAACAAATTTTCCACCATGATAAAGGCAGATCAATGCAGACTTATTGCTCATCTTGAACCTACACAAAAGACAACATATATTATAAGCATATGCAAACACATAATGGAGCGACAATATAATAGGTTACTTCATGGCTTTTTGGCTATGAAGAAGAGCCAAACAGAGCAATGTGACTGCGTCTTAGAAATTGAAGTTCTTAGTTGAATCGATGTTCGTGGTCAAATACTGCATCTACCAAGTACGAGTATCCTTAATCTAATTTGGCTAATCGAGTCTAAGAAACTTGTTTAAGGCTCATGTGAAATTCATCTCTGGTTAAAGCTTATCAATGTTTCAAATGTGCATTGATGTTGTAGTGAACATCAAAAACCAACTCCTTTTAACTTTTGTCAATTGCCAGAATCAACAATTTCATGTCGCAAAAGGACAAGATGCTCTTGTCTCTACTGCCGTCCCATATTAGGGAAACAAAAAAAATATATTATGTGTTGTGTGTGGCCATCTAATCTAAAAGCAGAAAAGAAAAATGTGAACGAAGACGGTAAAAGTGCAGCAGCTCCAAACTAATGTTTGGTGATAGGCGCTTCATCCCAATTAAGATGACAAAAACCCTGAGAAGACTGGATGCTAATACTTTGCATTAATTGAATTGCATGCCACCTATTTGATAAAATGTCTAAGTGAAATCAGAATTTATGTTTTCTTAAGGAAATAAGTTTTTCACGAAGGAAATAAGCTCTGAAGCAAATAAGTTCAATAATCAGTGTATGTCCTTTTCCATGACTAAAACCGAGAGCCAATCTTTATCATTGTTCTGTTTTTTCTACTTTCACATTCTACCATGCTGACATGAAGACAACGAAAACATAAAAATTTGATGGTTTGGGACCACAAAAACATACCTTTATGTCTGCTAAGTGCCGACAACACAACCAAATCGGGACCCCACACTTTGTCGTGTTCCCTGCAGAATCTCAAGGTCCAACCAGGTCGCAATTGGATTATGGGTCAATCGGGTCTTCGCAATTTCGAAGGGGCAAATTGTAGGGTTGGGACGGACAAAGGCGTCGAGCTAAATAGGAGACTTGATTCGATAAAAGAATGACTTGCCTTGCGCAAAATCCTTTGATTCGAGTTGAGATCGAATCGATTTGGGCATATAGGAGTTAGGGTTCTTCTTCCTAGGTCAGATTGTGTTGAAGGTCGCTTGATTTGGGGAAAGGAAAAACATGAAGTTCGGGAAATTCGCAAGAGACATTTTTGACGACGTTGAAGGTCGCGTTGAAGGTCGCAAACATTAGGGTTCCTCTGATTTGCGTTGAAGGTCGCTTGATTGGGAAAAGGAAAAACGCAAGAGACTTTTTTGACGACATCGTTCTTAATTGAAGGTTTATGCTTTTTTTTAAAAAAAAAACTGAAACAAAGCGGCGCCGTTTTATTCCCGGCGTCCACATCAGCGCCGGTCCGGCCACGTAGGACAACCGGCGCTGACTAGGTATCCACGTAGGAATTTTCTGAGCAAAATTAACCGGAATGATTGAATTGGCACAAATGCAAAATGTTTAGAACTGCATTGGCAAATGCAAAAGGTTTAGAGCTCAATTGGCATCAAAAAAAGTTAAGAACTAAATTAACACCAATGCATAAGATTTAGGACTCAATTGACACCAAAAAAAGATATAGGACTAAATTGCCACTAATGTAAAAGGTTTAAGACTTTTTTTGGCACTTTTCCCAATTATTTAGTATATATTCGGGAAACGCGCCGCCATGATCTTTGGACCTGGCATGGTAATTCTATTCGAACTCTCGGGATGATATAAAAGCCCCATCCTGTAGGGCAAAATTATCTCGAAAAGCTTTTCTGGAAGCAATCAATGATGCAGCTGCGGCTGCAGCGCACGGCATATAGCAGAATGTGGAATTTCCATTTTAAATTACCGCTCCTCTTCACCAAGTATACATTGATATTTTTAAGCACATGGCTCGCGAATTCAGAAAATACCAATGGGAATGCAATTAATCAGACAGGAACCATCTACCCAAACATTTCAGATTCAGAGAGGCTCCTAACCAATATCCTCATCAGCGTGGCGAAAGGAGAGCTGACTGTTCTACTGCACAGTTGCGACTGAGAGAGCCAGGACAACATCAGACTTCACAAAATATAAGTCCTGGATACTTCAAAGATTGAGACAACCACGACAATATTCCTCACATATACATTTCTCTCTCCAGTATGAGCATGTACAGACATATTTACTCTGAATAACCACAGAAGCAAAAGAAAAAGGGAGAAAAGTAACGGACAACTAGGGACTCTATCTGACTTATGAGGCTCTATCGTACAACAGAAGCAGCATACCTTGGCGACTACAAAGTTTAGACTTCAACATTGGCTTTATTACCAGCAAGGATCAGAGAGATCTCAAGGCCACGACTAAATGCTTGGTTGAAGAGAAGACGAGATTGGAAAGTGGTGACAAATGGGAACCACGACAAAATAGCTATTGGAGCAAAGATGAGCATACCCATCCCGGCATCATACATTCTGGCATACTCCCTTACTGAGTCCCATAATCCTAGTCTCCAAACTACCTTCTTCCATGTAATTGCCAGCTGTTTCAGTTCAAACACAAAGGAGGTTAAAAATGTCAAGCAGTGCCACCTTTAGAAACAAGAATTTACTACAACACATAAAGGTTTGGTTTTTAATCGTAAGTACTTACACAAAGTATGCCCCAGCCGGTAGGAATAAATGCAAGAACACTTGCGAACAAGTCAGGTATTGACAGATTAGTAAATCGAACAACAAGGCAGACAGCTGTGATAAGTCCCAATGATGTGACTCCTTGAATAAATCGTGCAAAAAGTAGGAAGCTGGTAGATTTTTTTGGGCTAAAAGTATAAATCTGCACAGCAATAAGAAACCACAAATAGTACCAGTTAAAATTTTCGACAAAAGCCAACCATAGCAGGGAAGATGCAAACAGAAAGATGAATCCACACCTTGAATATCATGACAATGCCAGCCAATACTGCCCAGGAGAAGCCGTAAATCTGCGATCAAAAGCAACTGCTATGACATAAAGTAGACAGCCACGCTAAGGCATGTTTCTCCATGGACATTGTGAAATCAATTAAATTCTCAATCTAAATTGAATCATCGTATTTACAATTTAAAACAAAATTTCGATTTGAACCAGTAGAGATATATTTGAGAATTTTCCTTTTTCGTATGCTGCTTCTTCTCAGTGCATAACTAGTATAAGATTCAGAGAGTTTGATAGTAGAAACCTGAAAGTTTACATGTCTAAGCAACTTCAGGAGCTATTTAAACATTTCAATTGTAATGTGGATATATGCAATTGGAACCAGTAGAGACATGTGAGGATATATTTTGATTGGAACCAGTAGATATATGTGAGAATTTTCCTTTTTTGTATGCTGCTTCTTCTCAGTGCATAACTAGCATAAGATTCACACTTTGATAGTAGAAACCTGAAAGTTCAAATGTCTAAGGGCCTGTTTGGCAACTTGCCAAATATTAAAAATTTCTGTTCTTTTGTTTCCAAAATCAATTTGGGAGCAGAAATCCGTTTGTTAAATTTTTTGTGCCCAGGCACAATTTTGCAAAAATTAATCCTAGAATCAATTTTGGAGCTGAATCAAAAAGCAAAAAAAAAGTAGCTTCTTGATTTTGGAACAATTTTTCCATTTCTGATTCTTCTTCATTTTCTTCTTTTTTTTGGTTTTTTGTTGTTCTTCGGCCTGCTGCCCGCCACCCGACAGCGAGGGGGGCTCACGGCCGCGACGGCGAGGCCTCGCCAGATCTGGGCGAGGTCAAGCCTCGCCCAGCCAAGGCGTGGCCGACCTCGTTGTCGCGACCGGCGAGGTAGGCGGCGAGGGCCGCGACGCCCTCGCCGGCCCTGGCCTGTGGCCGACGCTGGCGACCGGCCTTGGCCAAGGAAGAGAAGGGAAAGAAAGAAAAAAGAAAGAAATATTAAAAATTTCAAAATATTATTAAAATATTGTTAATAAAATAAAATTGTGTAGTTATCAAATGCATTTCTGTTTTTTTTCTATTCTAAGAATAGAAATTCTGGGCAATTACCAAACGCCTTCAAATGCTTAGAAATTGTTTCCGGACACAGAATAAAAAATAATCATTTCTGAGCAAAATCTGTATCCGAGCACAGAATGGTTGCTATGTGCAACCTAAGCAACTTCAAGAGCTTCTTAAACAATTCATTTGTAATGTGGATAGATAGTGTCAATCATATCTACTACGTAAACCACAGTATGCCCCGTTGCAGTACATGAATCTAACATTGCATCCGAGTCAACATGATGAGTTTGAAACATTCTCTAATTATTATCTTGCCTATTATTCTAGTTGTTATGCTCCTACGGTATGGTTACATCCACATCTGGCGCTTCATGTGTGTAGTCCGAGTCACACAAGAGGATGTGCATTAAGGAATATGCATGATATATATGTAGTGGGCCAGTCTGTTGACCACTCAAACTATTTAGAAATAACAATCATATAACAAGTTGAAAATCCATCAAGCACAGCACACCTAATCCATTTTTATGCCACCAGGATTGGATGTCATCTCTCTCTGGTTTTTATAGTGCATTACACAAGGACTAGCTGTAATGGTCTGAAATCCATTGCAGTGTCAAATGCTGAATTCATTAAACCATGAATGTAGACGACACGTTACGAATAGGGTCTGAAACAAGGCCACTTCAAATACTAGAATTTATTGCCTAAGATCCTCGCAAAACTTCAATGCCCAAAGGATAAGTTAAACAAACTAATACAGCCTTCATTCAAACCTAAGTGCGGCTTTCTGACAAGAATTGTCTCTAAAAGTGAGACTAGCACTTTGATAAAAATTAAGGTGAAATTAACAAAGGGAATAGCAATTTGTCATGAGACGAGTCCAAGAAGTTTACCGCAAGAGATGTGTTCTTCCCAGTGAGATTTAGTTTGTAGACAATGCCATATTGGAACACAAAAAACCTTATGCTTAATATCGTTTCCAATATACGACCTCTCAATGTATGGATATGCACCTGCAAAACCAAGGAGTGTTTCAACATAATAGAGAAGAGATGAATTAGGAGACCATGCATAAAGGAAAAAAGGGACAATCACAAGAAATATGGACAGTATATTCACATCTGTAAATCATGTAAAAGTTCCATAAGAATTCAGGAAAAAAAAAGAAAATCATAAATCCAGCATTTGTCTCTCAGATTACCATTGCCAAATTCAGAAAAGCAAAAGAAGAGGATGAAGTAAAGGAGCGGCAGCAGGTAGATAAAGGAAAACAAGACAAAGCAAGTTTGAAGCCATTAACCAACAGTATTTATTCCAACCCTATTACTGCGAAACAAATTTTCCTTTGTCTGCAAGGAGAAATGGCAACCGGAAAGCAAATAGCACATGCCTGTTCTTCTTCCCACCAAAATTCCCAGCTATTTTCTCCCTTCACCCCTACCCCACCTTTATATAGAAGCCAGTTGGTCCAATCATCAAAGTCCTCCACAGTCCTGCTCGACAAAAGATATTATAAGTATTTGAAGAAAATACAGCGTCTTGTCATCCATCCAATAGATTAACATCAAGAAAAGACTCGAAATCACAGGTAGGTTGATACAAAATCATTGAAATTTGAACTAAAGAGGTCAATGGCACAGAACAGCTGGACTTACTTTTGCCACTCAAAACCTGAGGGATTAAAGATGTAAGGAGCAAAGAGCCATGAGATGACAAGGAACCAACTGCTAAGAGTTAGTAAAACAAAAGAAACAGCGCCTCCTTCTGTATACCCATATGCTATATACACTATTAGTAGTAGAGCCACTTCAAGCCTGTACTCAAAACAAATAAAAAATCACGTTAGCATTGATTTGAGAATTTGAACTGCTTATATATAATGCAATATAGAACAGAAACACGGGCAAGAAAATGCACAACCTAGAAAATCTGCACAGGGGAAGATGAACAGAAAGGGGAAAGCGCTAAACTAATCAATTCTTCCAACGCAAAATGTAACTCACGCTTTCACGAAGTGACTTCTTGAGTACAGCCTATAATTTTCAGCAAACTTGATGTGACGTACAACAAAGCCTCTCCCAGTTGCTCTGTACTGTTGATCCAAATCAAAGAAATAAAGCTAATCAATCTTAAAGCACAAGAGCAAAATGAGTTCAGAGATCAGCCCTACGAGAACTATGCAGCTTCAACTTGGACATAGGCTCCTACCTTTGCACCTCCATGAAGAATAGTTCGTCCAAAATAATGAGTTCGGGTTCCCAATGAGAAGGTGAAGAATACCGAACAGAGCTGGAGTTGCATCGTGATAAAACTGAAAACAGCCTGCAGATAAACAAAAAAACAGGAATTGTATGTCATATCTTGTTTTTTTTTCGGTCGAATATGGCATATGACAGACAAAAAGATATGTCAGATGTTTTTTTTTTTTGGGTCGGATATGTCATCTTGTTGACTAGCATGACAAATAACTGTTACCAGTATGGCTTAGGATCCTGTCCGCTACTCAGTATGACAATCTCTCTCTCTCTCTCTCTCTCTCTCTCTCTCTCTCTCTCTCGCACGCACACATGCAGAGAGGGAGCGAGAGAGAGAGAGTCACACATCACACTTCAAAATTGCAACGCAGTAAAAATGGTAAGTTGATCTACTCTCATTAAACATGAAAAAAAATGTTCAACGAGGCAGACAAAAAGAATGCGAGAAAGATAAGGGGAATGTACTGACTAACCTTCAGTAATCCCAGCTCAAGGATAAAGCCCATAATCATGGGCACAGCGGTAAAAACTCCAATTTGAACCAAGAACTGTGCATTCAGAACTGCATTTAAGGCTGTATTTCCCAACATTTTGGCTTCCAGTGAGATCCCTTCATCAAGTCCAGAGAATGCCTGAAACAAGTCACGCAGCGAAAAAGAAACAATAAGTAAACAGTCAAATAGACATTTCATTCACATGCTATTTGAGAAGTAGATAGCCAAAAACAAAAAGTATCAAGTAACCAGCATTATGAAAGACATTGCACTGAAACACCAACTGGGAGAATTTGACACACAGAAGTATACCTACATGTACGTTTTACCTATACTGCCCTTCCAAATTCCATTTATGCTCACTGGTTACTCAGGCCGACCACAGATTTGAAGAACAAGTAAAGAAGTAAATACAAAACAATCCTCCATAAGTACCGTGACTAAATGTTCCAGAAATATTAAGATATTGACAAGTTTCACGAACAGTTTCCATGATTCTCCAAAATCGGAACTCTGTTCACATTGCTGTGCACTAAGACTTGCATAAAGCAGCACCCTATAGAGTGACTTACCAGAAACTCATAATAAAGTACAGGACACTCCAACCTTCACAATTAAATGGCACAAATGATGATTCAATGTGAAAGAAAGATTGACGATAGCCATCTTACCAGGTATACCCTCCCATATAAGAAAATATATATTGTAAGGACCGTCATCTGTATTGAAACAAAGTTTTACACCACATCAGAAAATAATACTATTGTACAGTTACTGTTAAGAGAATTTAATGAATAGATAAATCATACCATTGTGCAAACATAAAAACCAACAGTGGTGAAGAAGAACGAAAGCATTCTAAAGAAGTCAAAAAGTTGTCCAAGGCGGTACACATCTCTGCTAAGAACTTGTTCTCCATTGCCACCAGCAACTTTTCCTTCAAACAGGGCAATCTGATTTAAGCCAACATCCCTGCCCTTTCCTACCTACACAAGACGTAAGCAAAAAGGTTACTCCCAAAAATTCACAATCTTCTAAGAAGAGATTGTTCCTATATAAAAACCTGAATGTACTCATGGTGTGTGATATTGCCCAGCCTCAATGTGGAATTGAACCCTGCAGTATTTCATTATAACCAGATGAGACTCATTGGAAGTAAGTCGTGTTCATCCAGAGAGTTGAAGAATATACTTTCATACAAACATATCTGAAATTTATCTACACTCAGAAAAAATTAGTCTGAAAACATTCAGAGTATTTGGGAAGTAACATCCTGTTTTTTTCAACATGAAGTAGATATTGAAGATTGTCTTGCACCTTCTTTGCCCCTCACATACTTGCAATTCCTCCTCGCGCAGTGTAAGAACTCTCAGGGTACTACACTAGCATAGACTTTAAAAATATCTTAGCTTCTCAATATGCAGGTCAATGAAGTCTTGACATCTAAGGTAATATCTGGAGATTAATTTTTGCATATTGACCCAACATAATTAGGAAAAAGAAAACAGGTCTACAAAATCAAAAGAAAGAGTGAAGATCATACACATCACGCCCATCAGGAAGAGGTTGAAGGGCATATCATATATTAGAGTAACAATATAAGTTTCTCTATTCCACTCTTCCCAAATAATCCAAAAGATGGAAGGAGGAATCTTGAGGTTATATTCATGTGTGTTAAAAAGAAATGCAAGTATCTCCCAAATGCCGAGGCAAAAATTTTGCTGTCATGCAGAACCTTTGTTCTAACTAGAGTGGAAATCTCTCAACTAATTGATAAAGACCAGAATTATCGAAACAGAGAGAGAGAGAGAGAGAGAGAGAGAGAGAGAGAGAGAGAGAGACCATTAAGATTCAGCCAAAATTTGGTTACAATATTTACCATTAATTTAATAACATAATGAGTCAAAGTCTTAAATTGAGGTTTGTTTCTAAACAAGAGAGAGTTCAATTAGCTTTACTTATGTGGTCAGCCAGCAAGCACCCATAGTCGAAGGCCACTTAGCACTAAACAGAAATAAACTGGTAGTTACAAGAAAAAATTTCAATACATATTTACCTGCATATATATCTTCACTGATATTTATGACACGTGATGCCTTACTAATACCTCCTCGAGTTATGTGAAAGATACGGTCAAATACATCTGGATGTCCATAGTGCATACGGACCCTGTAAGGTAACGACAAAGGGGCAATCATTAGAATCTATATAGTCTGATTCTGATGAGGTTGACCAAATAAGCCATTATGTCTATATATAGATGTTGGCTATTTGAACGGTGCGACAAGGTGTCTGCATGCGCTTGTGCTTTCTCAGGTAGGGGTCATGTCTGACACAAAACTCAGACTCAGTATTAAGAACTGGTTCGATAATAAGTTGCGGACCACTTACTTCAATGGATAAGCTAACACCCGTTGACCGAGAGTCACAAAACTAGTCTCCTGGTTGGACATGAACCATGCCAAAGATGAGACACTGCAGGAAAGAGTTGTTCGAATATAATAGAGTACTATCATTAAAAAGAAAGGAATAACGTTAGCACA
This sequence comes from Syzygium malaccense, assembly GCA_031216405.1. Lineage (NCBI taxonomy): Eukaryota > Viridiplantae > Streptophyta > Magnoliopsida > Myrtales > Myrtaceae > Syzygium > Syzygium malaccense. The sequence continues at coordinate 502,932 of CM062254.1, read as the reverse complement.
TGACAATGATGCCCAACCTTCCTGTAAAAACATGCTCTCTAACACCAAGAATGGTTGGAGGTCTTAGGCCATGATTTCCTCGAAATTCCTCAAGAAGATTCCTCATTTTCATTGCCTCCTCAAGGTAATTGTCCTACAAGAAGCAGGAGAAGATTATCACATTTTGCCATGTGTTTCATAGACAACTATTTCTAACATCAATATCTATATAAAGCCAAACACAGAATGCAAACCTATACCCTTTGAAAGTAAATTAAGAAGCAAGCAACGTAATATGCATAGCACAAACTAGAAATGAATGCAAATGAAGTACTCTTAAATCTACTTAGAATTATTTGCTAAAGAAATATACAAACGATAATGCATGGACTTACACCAAAGCACATTTTATTCTTCCAACTTGCAACATTCATTCAAAAGATACCGACACGCCAAAGCTTGAACATTTATCATTACCTCACTTTTTCCTACACCATGTAAAACCAGAGACACATGCTCCAAAACATTTACTAAGTGTACACATCGACATCCTATAATTCTTCTTGCGATTTTCCATTTTTGTAGCAAAGATATTCCATCCAAGAGGCGCATTTTTTTAAAATGGAAGAATTTGGATATACTTTGTAATTGAGTTAAAAGAGGAATTTTGAACCAAATAAGCTTCATCAAGAGATCTCTCGTTCTGCTGACCATGAATGAGAAGAATCAACTCATACATTTCAACTTTGAATTTGTCCATTAGTTCATTCTCTGATGCTGCAATGTTGAGTAGCATCTCTAAGTCACTTTTTCCAAAGTTCTTTAGTGATATAATTATGTATTTCCTTTCCCAATGCAATTCCCATCTTAACTGGATAGAAGAGGACAATGTTTCTCAAGGAGTATGGACCTTACCTCAGCCTATTTGTCCAACAAAAACATCTCAGAAAAAATTCAGAATTTTCCGTTATTATTGAATGTTCACTATTTTTTAAAAGGTTTGATGCACAGTAAGCATTAAAATGAATATAATAATTTTAACTGGCATTTTAAGCCAAATATTCTTAAATCCCAACTGTGGTGAAAAAGACCATCACAGAAAAATTATCCACTTATTGTCTCACAGCCCTTTCAAGTCCCGATATAAGGCTTCTAGAAGCACAATTATTAATATTGATGGCCATGTTGTAGATTAGAAGAGGAAATTTGTAGCATTCCACACTTCAGATTTGCCAAAATACCAAAACGCCCATAAAGATCGTTGTTCGTCATCAACTCTGTATGTGAAGTTTTAACTACCCATAGAAGGTAACCTATGATTTACACTCAAACATTGTATCATTAACAGGCTAAAGCCAAAAAAAGGAAAACTATCCCCGTTACTTTACAAGGAAATGCTCAAGGATGATTTGTAGAGAAAGAGAGAGTGTGTGTGCACACTACTACCTGCCTTCTCATCAAGCAGATACTCAAACAGTTCTTTCCATGACAAGTAAGGATAATTTATGAAAAAGAACAAACAGCAATCTCATAAGAGAAGAGGATCGTGCAGGCTAGAATCATTGGATGTTTCAATTGACATTTCCCAGCATTCAATATCGTTCAGCATAAGCCAGATTCTTTTATTTATGAGATAGTTGATCCACTTAAGCTTTGGGCAGTGCAAACTATGTGGTATGCAAAATTAGCATATTAAGTGATGTGGTATATCTCTAGCATTATTCTTAAGCTTTTTTAAAATTACAAATGTACTCATTACCAAATTGAAGCAGCTGCAAAACATATGTCAGGACTTTCTTTCTCTGAACATCTATGCTAGAATAGATTGTATAGCTTAAAAAAGCAAATGGAAGTGATCGCCTAAACAAGAAACTGTCCTTCACCTGATTCATGTCAATAGTCTGAATTGCATCACCGCGAGTGAAAACAATAGCATGGTTTTGGTTTTCAGGTTTTCCTTCTCCAAGCTTTGGATCTCCAGGAAGCTTAATGGAATATATTTCCTGCAAAAGAAAGAATGCAGCAGATAACCAAAAGTTGCATGGGGGAAAAAAAGAGCCTGCAGCTGTTTTATGGATAGAATCTACAAGGAAATACAACCGACTAGGATGTGCAAAACAGACCACCCAAACCAGGAACCACCCAGACCAGACCGAGCCGGCCAGTTTAGTCCGGTTCCCGGGAGTATCGGTCTGGTTCCCAGTTCCTAAAAGTGGAACCGGTGTCCAGGGGGTCTAGTTCCCAGTTCCAAACTAAACCCTAAGTGAACTTCATTCACATAAATTCATTGACAAAAATTAATAAAATGTGAACTAAACCCTAAGTGAACTTCACAGACAAAAATTAGTAAAATGTGAATAACGCCCTAAGTGACCGGTTCCATTGGACTGGACCTAAACCGGACCGGTGGTCCGGTCCCTGGTTCCAGATTCCACCTTGGAACTGGACCGATCACCCCTACAACCGACGACATAAAAAAATCTTCAATCAGATGATATCATAAGGTTCTTCATTCCCCAACTAATTAGATTCTTTCCTTACAAAAATTCACTAGCAACAAATAGTAACCACCCAGGTTCCATTTTCTAAGATCGCATTTGGCAATGTCATATCTCGTCATATTTATAATAGGGTAGTGCTGTCCACAGGGCACTAGTTAAGCATACTTTAAAATCTAGTCTTCTATACATTGATTACACATTACAAGAGAAAAGTCAGCTTTGGAAACTGTAATGTTTCTTTGATTTATCACTTAACATTCCTTAGGGGCACTCTTTAACCTTTTCCCTTATAATACCCCAAAGTTCATTTTCAATAACCAATCCCAAGGGAGTAAGGGCGGATGTAGCCAAGTGGATCGAGGCGGTGGATTGTGAATCCACCACAACGGGAGATTTTCTCTTCATCTGGGGGTTCATTTCTTTTCGAATTTGATTCGAAGTGAAAAAAAGGAAGGAAATGTTATGTATGGAAGAGACGTGAAGGGCAGCACTCGGTGACAATTGACAAGACAATTACCTCACTCTGCCGAGGACGTAGTATGTATAATAGCTACAGAATTAGCATGTACCTGGTCTTTTCCATTTACATCTGCTTTCACAAGTTTTGAATAATATTCCTTGGAGACGTTTCCTTCAGCTACGACACTTTCCTCCACATGTATGAAGGCAACACGAAGCGCCTCATTCCTAATTAGAAAAATTAATTAAAGAATTGACTGAAAATGCAGGTTAATCATAAATATTTATGCTTCATATTTATGCAATATTCCTACCTTCTCCATCACATACTTGCCCAACAAAAAAAGGTTCAATGAAAATAATTTTGGGGGAGGGAGGGGGGACAGAGAGAAGCTGAGCCCTTCGGTGGACCATAATCATATGACAGGTCTTTGACCAACTAAGTTACATGTAAGGTAAACATGTATATAATGCCTAGAAAAATCTCGTAGACAAGTATATGAGATACTTTAGCATGTGCCATCCTAACAAATCTGTCATGGTGAAGAAACTCCATATACATACCATATAACATGCAAAAAGTTGTAAAATAAAATCTAAAAGGCTTACCTCTGTAATAAAAGAGCAATATCAGCAGCTTCTGCAGCCTTCCGTTGTTTCTGCTGCCCATAAATTTGGCATGACACCACATAAGTAAACTTCAGATCTGCTTGTGCCCGCGCCTCATGCGACAGTTCAAAACCTTGAGTTGGTGGGGAGTTTGCCCGAGAATAGTCTACCACAACAGCCATGAAATCATATTTAAGTAAAGGCATGCTTCACCCTTAACAGTAAAAAGATTTGCTGCAAAAATATCAGTCATACCTCCCAAAGATCTTCCTTCCAGAAAACTTTGCAGCATTAAAGCCCTTCTATAATACATCATCCCACGCACTGTTTCATGATGACCGAACAATCAGAAGCTTTCCAATTTAATGGTGCCTTACACTTTGAGATGAATGTGATCCAAAGAATCAAGATAGAGAAGTTCTAACCAGTTCTTGATAAAGTCTGTCCGCGATAAGAAGCCCAAAATCGAAGCTCCAAAGAATCACTTGAACTATCTTGAAGTTCTGCATCTCCAGTAGACTCGCCTCGATTAATCCGTTCCAAGAAATTTGCCCATTCATCTAAAGAAAGTACATATTAGACCTGTGATTTTGAAAACTGAAGCATTAAAAAAGAAAATTCTAGTGTATAGACAATTTAGAACAACACGTTCTTGAAATCTTTTATAATCTAAGAGCATGAAATAACCAGGAAAGGGGAAGAGCAATAAAAAAAATGCCATATTTCTCTCATTGGCTTCTCTATCAGAAGTAAACCGCTAACGCTCCACTACACAAATGCCACATCAGGTATGAACAAGTATATACAATTAAGATACTCCAAGCACAGGAAAGAAAGCTTATGCAATAAAGGCACAAAAACCATGGAGAGACCCCCAAAATCATCTTTCAACCATGTTACCATCTGCAATAGAAATAACACATAAAAGGCACACAATTTTGTAGCTTCAGCGTATCAAACAACCTCATGACCGCTCCAAACATCCTACACAAACTTCTCAGGTTTTTCCATCCTGCATTCCTGATAATGCACCATTTGAGCCCCACGCCATTACGGCAGATTAATTATCCCTACAATTCAGTGAGATATATAGCACCCGATGCACCCAACTACTCCTGCCAGACCTAAGTCAAGACCAATACAAAGGAATTGACTCCCGACAATCTGAGGAAAAGAGAGAAGTTCCTACATCATAAGAAGCTTCTTCAATCAATAGATTCTTTTTTATATTTGAGAAAATAATCAAGTTTAAAAGCTTTCCTAGCTTCTGGATAGCCCACAGAAGAAATGCGAACATTATTCCAACTATAATCTTCTCAACTCGTAGAATTAGCTGAAACTAACGATGAGTGAATGTGCCATTATCCTTCATAAACCAGCCACTAGGAGTGCAAATTATGTTTTACCAAAAAGATGGAACATAAAATCAAATGACAAAATTGGCAACTCCATTCATCAAATCCAAACTACTATTTAAGCAAAATATACAAATATCACACAGACAGAATGGCGAAAATGAAGTTAAGGCAATCAAAGGAAAAGACAAGAAAATATAGTAATCGGGACTATTAAGCTAATGAATGCACTTTCCTAACACGAGCAGACTTTCTGAACGGCACAAAAGGCGTTCCAGCTTTTGTGCCGTCATCTAAAAGTAGAGAAAAGCATGCAATCATTGAAGATGACATATGAGGTCAATGTACATTTAAAGGGAAAGGAATTCATACAGGAAATCCTCTCGTTCAGAAAAAAAGAGCCTAGCCATCACAATTACCAGGAAATATCTTTTGAAGATAGAAAAGAATGGATATTCCATCCTCATTCTCTTTTTGTAGGTCAGAGGAACTATATAGAACAGTCTCACTGTAGTACGGCGTGAAGACACTGTTTCAAGCAAAACAAGGAGAACAATGGGTAAAGAAGGTAAGAAAGGTCATGGTTCAAAAGCAGCCTGAAAATCCCGACCAAAAAAAAGCTGCCTGAAAACACAGGGAAGCGACCTGAATGGCATCATTTCACTAACTGGCTTTGCTGATGGCATATCCATGAATAACGAGTTGGTAAAATATTCTAATCTCCTCCTCGCTTCCAAATTCTTTGGAACATTAGCCGCTGTTTCTTTAACAGTGAGGAGGAGGTGCAGACGCTTCGCCTGCTCCTTCTGTTTCAAGAAAAACAAATCATTCAAAAACTAGACTATCATCATCTTGAAGTTGCTTGTGTTCAAAGATCCTTACAATTTCAGGATCCCTGGGCCACTGAATCCTAGAAAATAGTCTACCCTCATTCCGTGCCCTTGCCAATATATTCCACGTATCCAACTGCTCCCTGAAACATTTTCAAAAACAATCTTTTACCTCACCTAAATATTAAAATTAGATCAAAAGAGACAAACAAAATGTGAGCTAACTCAATACCTCAAGTCAGATGACAGCAAATCATGTGTGACAACCTCATATAGCTCATATATAGCTTTCGCAGCACCTCTGGCAAGTTCAGGAGTTTCATTCCGCGTCTGGCAAAAAAGATTTGCACCACAAATAATTAAATAATTCAGGGAAAGTTCACATGGCCAAGTGTCATGGGCATCTTATTTGTTATTAACGAAAGATAATCATGAAAAACATCAAAAATGCCAAAATGCATACCAGTAGTCCAGTCAATGCAGTAAATCTTGACACCACTAATGGAATTTTCTTAAGAGACAGTGTAATAACCAGCGAACCCTCCAATATGCTGTTGTTGATCTCACGAAAAATTCTCTCAACCCTATCAAGACCAAGTTTACACAAGAGAAGATATCTAAATCATTATACGAACACATTCAGCTCTGTCTGATTTCTGCAGAGAACCATATAATTACATCAACTTAGAACATAAGCATACAGATCTAAACTTTGAACCCTACCAGAGTCTACCCTCTCCATCAACAAGAGAGAGTAATATTTTTTCTGCGCTGTAATAGCATTCTTGAACAGCATAAGCCATATATTCATCTCTACATATCCTATTCCACAAATCCGCCTGGGTGTCTCTGCAGTCCAGTGCCAAATCAATTGCCAACAAAATCTGATCGGAGCAGACAGAAAAAACAGTTCAGTTCATGACTAGCATCATCCATTCAATATCAGAATGCGATTCTCCAAAGCAAGCATAAACTTGAGAAACATACCTTGCTGCTTAAAAGAAACAATGGCCATTGAACTAATCTTAAACTTCCTGTGTTGCTAGGAATGGAAAGCAAATCCATCTCCCTGCAGCAAAGAAACCAATTGAACAAGTATTAACCAACAAACAAAGAAAAGGGGGAAGCAGAAACATAGAAGAAAACAAAATCCAGGTATAACTTTCTCACTAGAAAGAAGCATCCTTTCAGAAATTTACCTATTGCCAATATAGTCTTCCTCACGTAAACTTTTAATAATCTCGTTCCAAAACGGAGAAAACATGGCTGCATATGCTTTATTCTTGTCTTGCGCATCCTGCACACACATACATAAAATAAGATAAACAGAAAAGATAAACTCGATTAAAGAAAAAGGATAAAAGATTAAACATTGACTACATCACTAACCTGGGGCGACAGCCGATTAAAGGGCATCCTGAAAGAAAAAGGATAAAAGATGAGTTATCAAGCATGATCACGAAACGGCAAGGAAAAAAAATGGTTGACTCTGAGGAAAAACCCAGATATGCTATATATAATCCACAAAGAGAATGATTATCACCGCTTCGTTTCGGAAGAGACGAGATTCGTCACAAAAGCTTCAGGGAAGGACTCAAAACGCCTATGCAGCATTTCAATGGAGCGTATCTGCCAAAAAGATATTTGATGCACAGCGTGAGGTTTGTAAGGAAAAGAACATCCAACCATTCTAGAAAGCATGTTAAATACAACTTAGAAAACAATGCTACCCTCTTTGACCAAAAAAGGCAGAAAAAAAGGACAATGCTACCCTCAGCCAAGTCTAATATAAATTTTTGAAATAACTGTACCTCGCCTAATCGGGCACGAGCACCCATCACACCACCGACAATTGCAGATAAGAGAGTGTTCCAGATGTAAATGTCCATGAGATAAATCTGGCAAAAAATAAAGTGAACTATTATCAACACTGATATTCAAACGAATATATTAACTATCCAGTCTTTAAAATCGAACTGCAGCTTTTCTTCTCGAGATAAACTAATTAGGAGGATTCCAGACAGATCAAATTTTTTCTTCGACATGAAGGCAATTATACACATTTGGATGGCAAGAAAACCAAACCAGAAAAAGGGTACTTACAGCTACAACAGGAGCCCAAAGGCTGGCTACGGCCAAGGCATTATTGTTATCTGCTCAACAATCAGAAAATCAATAAGTAATAATAACCTAATCCACGAAGAACAGACACGCATGTTTTCCAAATGGGAGACTTCACTTTTCCAGCAATGCAAAGGGTAAGTAAAGAACATGAAAAGATCATTTGCACCAACCATTAGTGCTCCCAGCAGTGCAGATACATTTCGAAACACATAGAAACACACATCTTGATTGTCCAACAAAAATTTGATGACATGGCACCAAGACGACACCAACCATTAGAGAAATACAATGTAACATGCTCTACCCAGGATATCCATGATACCAAGCACTTTTACCATTAATGTGCACAAAATATCTCTCCTCCAAATGCTCTTCTACTTCTCAGTCTCCACACGAGCTAAAGGCGGATCAACCCTCATAGCTTCCTCTTGGTTTCCTCTCTTTTTTTCTATTATATTGCATAAACAAACCCCTACCAAAGCCTTCAGCTTCAGCTCCTCCTGGATCAATTTCACTATTATCTAGCTAATCCTGACCCAGGCCAAAATCAAATTCCAATAATTTTGCATCCTAGGGGGTGGAGTTATATATGGTTATTTTCTCTATTTCACCCGCTCACCTAAACCAACCAATCTTCAACAGACCATGTATTGCAATAAAAGCCTCCCTCCTATGCACCCTGATCTCCACCTGAATCGAAGGCAAGTACGCTTTTTCATTCTCACTCATTCCAAAAGTTAAGCGCTGGTACGATTAGACTTAAAAGTTTTCATTCCTAGCGAACTGCCATTTCTCCGCATCTCGTTCAGCTTTTTATTCTCTTCCTAAGGAATTCAGCAACAGAATTCCATTCCCAATGATTAAAGCTACTCAAACATCCACCTTTACAATATTTCCACCGTAACAACAGAAATACTGGAGCTGAGGTGCTGCCAAGTCTATGTCTTTAAGGAAATTCGGTTTTAGGTGGTATCAAACAGCACTGCCAAGCCAACCAGAAATGAAATCTCCTCTGGCAATGTTGCAGTTGATAATACTTATCAAATCATGCCAATGCTTAAGAATCCTTTTACAAAGCCTCATCCAAGGAGTGTCATCACTAACTTTACTAGTTAAACCAAAAAGATTCATGCCGTTCTTCTCCCAATCATGACAAACCATATCCAGCACCATCTCTTCACAAACCAATTCTCCCTATAATGTACAATGGGCATTGTCAAGAAACATCATCCTACACTTTCTCCATGTTAACTTTACAAGGGACTCTGTATCAAAAAGGACTTAACTAATGACTCCTTTATTGTTACTCTTCCACATTGAACCGACCAACCTCATTTTCAATCAAACAAAATTGACCAACCACATTTCAATCAAGCCATCCTCCTTATAAACATCTTCCCTCAATAAGTTTAACTATCTATGATTTTGCCCATGACCTTTTTACGCTCAGCTGCTAGCACTTTCGCAATGATATTGTAAACGCTTCCCAACAAAATAATCATTTTGGAATATTAACGTCAGTCAAACCATTTCTCTTAGGATAGCATTAAAATTGCTGAAAATCACGATTTCTTGAAAATTCTGTGAAGGTCCATTCAGTTTATGCTTAGCAATATCGACTCTTTCTCAGAGAAGTGCTAGAGTCAAACCATCTGCCGTGAAATACTCTATCTTCTCAAAATAAAGACATTAAACCCGAAAGAAATGAAGCTCCCTAACATTTACCACTAGCTCTCCCTCAATATGAGACACAAAAGTGGGAATCACTTTCAGTATTGCTTATGTAAACAGTCCCATAGTACTAGAATAGCATATCTTGACTGAGAAACATAGACTGGCAACTCCACCAAGAAGTATAGGCTCAGAGATAAAGCTTAATCTGCAGAAGCAGTCCCACAACCAGCCCGAATGAGAATACAATCATATGCCAATAGCCCATGTCACACCAAGCAATCCTAAGTTAAAGTAGAGTAGGCAACGTCTAGCACAAGAGACGATCCATATTCTGTGGATGAAAAAGTTATGACCAGCTCTTTGGAGGTCTCACGGTTATCCCACATGACATTAAAACAGTTCTCCTAGGTAATAAACCTAGGTCGGCAGCATCACATTGTGAATTTCAAGATTATTTAACAAAACAAAAAAGGAGATATCTATTTGCACAACCATCACATTATGTCCAGAGAGCCAGCAACCAATATATAACTAAAGTGTAAAGCTAGCTAAGGTCCATATTTCACTAGTAACCATCATAGTGTCACTAGAGTTAGCAACAAATATGCAAATTAGAGCGGTAACCTAGCTAAATTCCAAACTTCAACGTCAGCATAATCTTGCACCTGGTGAGTCACATGACCTATAAATAGATCACCCCATATCTCAATCTACCTCACAGAAATCTCTAAAGAAAACCTATGTGAGAGCCAAGTACCTACTCATTTTTAATCAATTTGGTACTAATTTAACTACATGAACAATAAACTAGCAGGAAAAAGAGAACTTTTTCCCTAGATAAAATCCGTACTAGTTTCCCTACCTAAATATATCATTATGGGAAAAATACATAAAGAGCGATTTTAAAACTACAAAAACAGCTTACTTTGTGATTCTTGAATTTGAATACTAAATAAAAACTTACGTTTTGAAATTAAATCATGCCATGAGTATTGTAGAGATGGAAGACGAACAATAATCCTGGTCGGCTTCACAAGAGGTTTAATCTGCAGTCGTAGAAGATATCAGGCTTAGAAAAGAAAGAGCCATATACTCTGCACATCAAAAACGAGCACGGAGAAAACATTCATGTTTTAGCTTTTACAACTAAGCAAGTTAAACCAACTTGCCTGGAGGAAGTAAGCAAATGTAAATTTGCATACGAAAATTACCAACCAGTATAGAACATAACTGCAGTAGAAAACAAAAAAAAAGTCAATATAGATTCTCTATGCTAACAGCTGACATTCATTACATATAGCGGAAGAAAAGAAAATACATTCAAACGAATTTAAAAGTAACCAAAATAATAGAGAAATCATATGGGACATCATGTCAGTATATACTTAAGAACAAAGAATGTAAGTGCTAGACCACTTAAGTAGCCACATATTTAGACATATCAGCAAACATAGAAGAAAAAATCCCATGTAGAAAACAATTTGTATTCCGTTATATCTAATTGGATCAAGTTACAGGACTTCAACTTACCCAAACACCTTAACCACAGATAACCATCCAGAGAAATGTAGATTGAAAAGTCGAGAAACCCATTCCAAGTATTATGATTACAAATTTTTTATAGCACAAGTATAACTGTTATCGCCTGTTACGAGGCTTGTTGCTGGAACTCAATGGGCCATCGCCACTCCACAATTTGTGCTGAAACTAATCATATGCTGGAAGTCGCATGAGGTATATAAAGCAGGCAGAGACTTGGGGAGAGAGGAATAGAAAATTCCTATTTTAAGGACAATATACAGTGTTAAACCAACTATTATCATTCAAAGTAAGATTCCCACGAAAATGCAGTCTAACTCTTCCTTCAACTCTCTCTTATTTTTAATCACCCTTCTATTCAATCAGTACTCTGCTACGCGTTTCTTGTATCTTTGGCCTAGCAATTTTGGATCATATTAGAATGGAGTTATTTATCGACGTTAGTTAAGACTTTGAGAAAGAAAAGGCCGAGATAAGGAAGTAGCACTTGCATCGTTTATTATACATGCATGGGGAGATTTTTCTGGCCAAATTGATACAGCAGAAAATATTAGAAATGGTTCCATGAAGCAAAGCATATCACTGGGTATGTAAGAAAGGATTCTGTCACATAATATTCACAAAAGGCTACATGATATTCTCAAATTCTGAACACAAAATAAATAAATAAATAATTTAATTCATCAATAAACTTTACCAAAGATTCTGGACTTCATGCTGACTAGTAACAGGATTGAGACAATAGAAGGAGAAGAGCTAAGCTTGTCTGGTAGCCCATCCCGTAGATCATTATAAAAAGGAAAATAAGAGTAAACAATCCTACAACTCTCACTTCTTAGAGTTAAACTAAAGCCAACGTTACAGCGTAATAGCACAGAAGCGATGAGGATCACACAAGGTTCATGCATCCATAGATACTATACTATTAGTCCTCATGCCCATGAGTACAGAAGCTTACCGACAGTAATCACTCAAGCTTTCATAGAGTCCACGGCCAACATAATAACGTTCCTGGTAGAGACAGTATAGATCAGAATGAGAAGGAGATGGTCATATACAAATAATTAGCTGCAAAAGAAAAATTCAATTAAAATTTCTAAAATTGGCCGAAAAAGCCTCACAGAATACCTGATAAATCCACTTAAAAAATTGAAAAAATGGTTGATCAGACATCTGAGAAAGGGAATGACATGCTGGTAGTTTCAGCAGCAGCCCTAGGACTAAGCGTACAGCCGCATAAACACCCACAACCAGTATGTAGATCCGAAAATAGGTAGAATCAGAGTTGTTCTTATTCATTTCCTCCATAACATTCCTGCAAGTTAATCACTACTAATTACAACTCACTAACTCCAGTTAGAAGGAAAAAAAAAAACTCACAAGATTGCTTGACTGTTCTTTTCCTTTTCACTTTTCACAAGCCAAAACCACTAACTTACAGGTAGAGATATGTCACAGCTACAGAGGTCAAGCCACACCAGAAGAACCTAATGACCAGCCTTGAGATTGCCATTCCTCTTGCCGTAGAGTAAGCCCCATACATGAGGAGGACATCTAAGCAACCTATCAGGCAAGCAACCAAAACGAGAGCTCTTGAAAAGGGTGGTAAAAAAGGACCACAAGGGTTATTATCAAACATGCAGATGCATGAACAAAGAAACACCAAGGGGAACTCACTCTCAACAAAATTCATTATAGCAAATGTAGGCCCAACACTAAGAACTGCCTTGAAAGTACGCAAATTAATATCGCCATTATGAAAGGCAATCATTGTAAGAGCCTGAAAAAAAAGTAAGCAAACAGAGCTTGTATCAAATTGTAGAAAGAATAGAATTGAACCTGATAAAGTAAGCAAAGAGAGCTTGTATCATCTAACTACCTGAAACATTAACACCAAGAAGATCCAAAGACGATGAAAACTTCTATACAAGTGAAGAAACGTACGGTGCTCAACGAACGTGCTTTTCCCAGTCTGCAAATTTTGCATGCTTGCGAGTCAGTGAAATGTGCAACAATAAAGATGAAATATTTTTAAAAGAGTAGAATACTCTAAAAGTACAACAACAAGAATGAATGGCTTCATATATAGTATTTGTGTATTGATTCTTTACTTGTATAATTTGTTTGCAACAGCCCTTCATATACAATCAACAAAAACATAGACGAAAGCAAGCATTGAACTGTTCGCAACGACACAAGCTTGTTGACACTAAATGGTTCCATTCCATGGATCATCTTACGCCATTACTCAGAGCATAAAGCACGATACTATAAAATAAAAAGACTCGAAACTCAGCAATCAGAAATATAAATCCATATGGCAAAATCAGAACAAACAAAGCCATTGATATGACCAAACACTCAGTATAGGTTCTCAGTCTTTTGATATTTACAGAAAGCCAATAATCAACAAAACATCGCTCTTTAAAATTAGAGAATAAGCAATGCCAGCCATTAGCCTGACTTTCAAAAGAAAAATATGATAATTCCACTTGCAAGCCTATGTTCACTTAATAAGGAGTCCCTGAACAAGTTGTAAATACTGCACGCACATCTCCACTCTGGTATGTTCCCAATATAATCCATGTCAAAAAAATTAAAAATAACACCAAATTCCAATATCCTCTAAAATGCAACAGAGTTCCCATGCTTAGCACAGCAGATAAAGCAGAGATTCTGAAAATCTAGGGTCTGATTTAGAACAAACCCTTCTCCTCCCTTTAGGCTCCTGGAAAAAAGATGAATCCTTTCTGAAAGGCAAAGTCAACTCAAAACAAGTAGGTGACCTGCAACAGATCCAAATGGGAAAAATTAAAAAACAAAGAAATTCACACAACAGATTTACTGATTTGAGAAGGTTTACATCAGGTTGGAGAACAAACCAGAAGTATTCATTAAAGTCGTCATAATTTCTCCATTTAGAATGTGCAGCTCTACCACCATCATTTGCAGAAGCTTCCTGCATTAAACCAAAGTGAAAATTTTGATACAGAAAGTAAATGAAAATACACAAGCAGGACACCATCTGTTAACTAAAACTACAATACAAATTTGCGGGCTAAAAGTTTGACTCCAATACTTCGCTTTACTAAACAATATTGACATGCTTAATGACATTATTTACTTCATTCTGTCAAATCCATTATTTAATTTAAGCAAAAAGTGTCTCTCAATGGCAACCAACAGACTTACATGTTTCCCCTTCTTCAGCAAAAAAAAAAAGAAAGATAAAAAAAAAACTGGACTGAGGAAGAGCAATGTGAGCGCATCAAGAAGCTGATGAACTCTCGAGAGTATGTTAGCACAATAGCAAGAGCAAATAACAAGCACCCGGAAGAAAATATTCATACATAATAACTCGAAGATGCAATTAATTAGAAATGGCATACTGAGAATTATTTTTTTAATTATGTCAGTAAAGTTATCTAACACACATTTTGTCAAATACAAAAGCTTATAAACATACAAAACACAATGATGGTAATCCAGGGAAATCTCATAGCAACAGAGATCTGAAAAGAGACAATACATAGAAACTCCACGACCTCAAAAAGCATTCACAAGAAAAAACAACACAATATTCACAAGGAAAAACAACAACACAAAGTTGACACTCTAAGGAAAAGAAAACAATACCGGCATCTTTCCAAATCAGAAAGGAATCATCAAAATAACTAGGAGTACCCACCGCGAACAAGGTATCATATATAGGACAAATTATTTGCTTCAGGAATGATGCTGAACCACTTTCTGTTTTACAGCTTGCAGCAATGTTAGCCTCTCCATGATCCAACATTGCATCTAATTCTTTCGCCATCTGTAATGATAAAGTGATTTTGTTACCATCCATGAGGCAATGCAGATTCAGAGTTCTATTTGGGTAGCATGCATTCCAACAAATAATTCCTCAACTCGCAACTAGAACAAATTCAAATTGACACATGAACCAAAACTCTCGAAATATTGAGAAAAGAAAATTGGAATTTGACAAATGACAACATCGACCTCAAGAAAAATTGAAATTTGAAGGTGAACCTCCACTAATAGATCGAAAGTCCTAAAAAAAAATTCTGGGGCCAGCATGAGAGGGGCAAAACATTGGTCTAGAGGAAATTCAAACCTCCCCTAGCAGTCTCAGAGTAAATTCTTGAAACTTAGGAACAGGACACTCTCCGTGAGAGTTCATATTGCCTCAAGATGAGAGTACGGTTTGTGGGGTTTGGGCATTGAAAATGATCTTAACAAGCGTGGAAAATGAAATTTATGATATCTTTATTACAGAGATGATGCTCCAAGACCTTGAAAGAGCAAACCCTGGTTTTCTTCAGGAAATGAAATGACATTGGTATTCACAGGACTTCATCACAATAAATATGCACTGGCCTTCTCACAATTAGAATGAAGGTTTACATGAAATGTGAATTTGAGAGGTCTAGACAACTCAATGAACAGAGATGTTCTCATATTTGTCTTATTTGTTAACTGGAGGTGAACATGACCAGCAAAGAAAAGATGCAGGTGGGAAGCCAGCCACTGGGAAATGGTATTTCTTCAAAGTTAGAAGTTCACAGGTCACACATATGGAAGCTGTAACGTGTTATTCAGAGTAATGAACAAGACTAGCAATGGAGGTGAAATTACTGGAACAGGAATTATCAGCTTCCCGTGATTTTACAAAACATCACAAAAAAAAAGAGCTAGACTTTCAAGTTCATCTCTTTTCGATCTTTTTCATTTTGTAGTCTGGTCTGAAACTGGCCTTTAAGCTAAAGAAAAGGTGGTTAATCTCTTTGAACTTTCGGGATATCGAAGAAGCCTCTCTCTGATGTTAGATTATTGGTAGACATTAGACTTACTTTCTTGACTTGTAACTCCCAGAAATATTAAATTAAAAAATGTCCTATTGCCCAATAAATTCACATCATAAGAAAAGTTGCAACCTATGTCAAGACAAACTTCAGACATCTTTTGGCAATGGAAATATGTATCAAGTGGCTACAAAATAGTCTAAGGCTCGAGACCATCAGTTTGCTGAATTGGTAGAGGCAACCCCTCCTCAAGTGCCGACCTAGATTCAAGTCTCACCATTCCCCAAGCCCATCACCCACAACCAAGAGAAAATGAAGACACTACAACTACACTCGTGAGGAATACGTGCCGAAGGACGAGTTTAAAGAATCGAACAGTAAACTGAAAAGACTTACATTGTGAAATATATAGCAGACACATTCAGGAAGGAACCGCACATTTGCAGCTTCACCCCAAATGAGGAAGTATAATGAAACCATAAAGAGCTTCCTGTCCCTAGGAATTGCTTCTAAACTGAAGATAAAAGCATTAGCTAGATCAAGACAGAAATGAAATTACCAGAAATTCGGCTATTAGTAAATCTCCAAAAGCAGCAACCTAACCTATGCCAAACGGATCGAGTCCTCAAGTATTTGCACCACCTGATGTAGTTATCCAACACCTTCGAGAACACCTCATTGACTGCTTTCTCATCTATTTTCTGGATCAACAGATAGACCAGATAGGGTTCAGCCACTGACCCATGCAGAAAAAAGATCATATAATTGCATGTTCCATGGAAAGTTTTTTTATTTAAATAAGCACCAAGGGGCCATACATCCAGGCAGTAAAATACGGACAGCAATAAAATCTTTGCTCTGAGGCTTAAATATGGCGCTAATCAACAAATAACTACAACCTGAAATGAAACCCGAAATATTTTTCTAAACCAACAAATATGCTCTAGGATAGGAATATATCTGAGGTAACCGACCTCTTTAGGTCTATTCCTTGCTAAGCTGTCGAAGAAATGATTAGAATGCACTCCATGCAAGCAAAAATATCTAGAAGGAGACTCATTGGTCAACAAGCTCCTCTACAATCCTCAGTAACAAGAATCACTTTGAAACGTCACAAAAGAGGAAGGTACTTATTCCTTTTCCACAAGACTCAAAGAAGGAATCTTTTGTAACAAAAAATTCAGATGCTCTAAGAAAATTTATGGATTAAGTGAACCAATCCATTCTTGAGCCACATCCACTCCCAAACCCATTTTAAGTAATTATACATAGAGGGACTCATTTGTCGTATTGTACATTCAACAATCCTTATAATAAAATCATCTTGGCATACATTTTGGTGGAAATACAGCAAAATTTCACCTGCAGAAGTCTCCATGAATCAAGTGATAGGAGCCAACATGAAAGGATCAGCCAGAATTGGAACTGATAGATGCATGTAGACTACTTAAGAAAAGCCACGCTTGGGAGAAGAACAATAAGATAGGCCAAATCAAATACAAAAAATTTGCTATTGATATTCCTAGCTTAATTTGAATACTACAATCGTCATACTATAAATTTCAAACCAAACTGATATTGGAAAGATACAAAAAACTACCGGAAATCACTACTATAATTGGCATAAAAGCACCTTAAACTAGTAAGTACATTGCAATAATCACCTTCTACGTCTTCATTCTTTAGATATTATGACAATCAAGTAGAAAAATTCACCAAATAACTGCATATGAAGATCGTATTTGAAGCAAATAACATGAGCAACTTTGCTGTGAGGAGAAATAATAGAAATATTTTCATATAGAATTTGTCTTAAAGCAAAGGTACCAACAGGATCATTCCCAATGGGTATGCCAAGTCGAGTCTGTGCATTCGCTAGACTAAGAACAACATTCTCACGCTGGTTCCTTATGTTGTCTTTCTGCAAATAAAACAAAAAATTTAGATCATCCTATCAACTTCTGCGATGAATAAATTTAAATGGAAAGAATAATTGGTGACCATGCCCTATTGTAATTCCGGTACAAAAACAAAAAAACACAAAAATTAATTCAACACAGATTGTTATCAAGCAAAGAGAAAAACATGGTCAAGCAATGTCTTTAGTGAAGTCGCACTTCAGAAACTACAAAGAATCTACCTAGCAGGCTGGGAACATGGCACCCAACTGATCTCAACCGAAATATCCTATGTCTTTCAAATTATTTCCACTCCCAATAAATTTATTAAACCTCGCACATTCAACTAAAACACGACCAAATTCACGGAGACATAGGCAGATGGACAATTGATTAACCACCCCATTGCAAGGAAATCTTGACATTGTCAGCGTATAGTGAAAAAAGGCGCAAAACCTAAAAAATTCCTGAAGCATATTATTCGATAAGTTACATTGACAAGCTTTATTTAGCGCTGGCAAATATTTTGTGGTGAGGCCACTGAAAGAGTTAGAATAGCTCTATCTCTTAAGCAGAAGTCATAACACCAGCATAAAGGTTGACCCACCAGTCCTTTTTAGGTATACTAGATAGAGGAACGGCTGCCTATGACCTGTGAAATGTTCAACTGACAAGTATTTGTATATAAAAAGGTAAATTGCAAGTGTGATCATTTCAGAGAGGAAAAATTCTGTAGAAACTATTCCAGTAAAAGGCAAGTCCAACCCCTTGTTCCTGCTTTCCTCCCTTCTATATTTTCTGGCTTGTATCCATACTATCTACTCTAGCTTCAAAATAAGATTATGCAATCACTTGTAAGAGCTTAATCCAAGCAAAATATTCGGAGAGGCAAGTGACCAAAATCTGTGCTCACTCACGAGACTATAAAATATGGACCGGTGGGCATTGCTTCTACAACCCATCGATTTAAAAGCAGAGCATAGTAAATCTATAAATAAACCACTACACAAAGATTACAGTTTTGCATATCATCTTCCAAACTTCTTCGAAATGCATGCAGCCTCTTGTCCTATATAGCAAGTGTATCGTGCAATGTCCATAAGTAGATTATATGATTGTGAATATTTCGACACCAAAAAGAAGAGCCAGGTGCAATTGTTAGCACTGTAGTATAGCCGTTACATAACAATACAGGTACTTTTCTTGCGCAAGAAGAGATATTATCAGGTCAACATAACTAATTTTAATCCTCCTACAATCATTTACTGGCCTTTCATTTTCTGTTCCTCCTCCTTTACGCACATTCATATAGAACCACCCTTCTATAGCCCCATGAAATCCCTTAAAATCAATATCTAGATCCACTCAAAGTAGGGTGCAGGCATGATAACAAAAATTGCACCTTGTATGATATACATTACACAGAAAAAGTGAAAGTGAGCACAAGAATGCATAATAGAAAAGTCTATTTATTCTTCATCAGAATTCTGATGGCAGTATGCAAAGAAAATTGAGTATGAACGGAGGTATGAAAACACTTTATTGCACTCCATAACTAACCACACAAAAAAAAAACAAAGTGAATAGTTGAATATGAAATGTACATACCTGAAACCCAAACACATATTCTAAAAGATCAAAAATGTCAGCATCCCGCTGTCCAGAAATCTCGAAATCAGCAGGAAGTCTAGGGAAGTGATCAGCATATCGAATAGCTGATATGGCACCTTTGACCTACACAAATTGGAAAAAAAGGGAAATGGTGACTAGCAAAAACAATTAAGCTAAGACAGCAGGACCACTTCGAGCCGGCAGATGTTTGATAATGTACATACTAGTGCATGACGGCAATTGTTTTCCCAGAGAAGGCCAGAATTTCCAATCGAGAGACTAGGTTGACTAGGACCACTTAAAGGGAGGTTAACTTACCTCTGGAAATATGCTAATAGCATTGGAAAGTACTGGTGCTTCCAAAGGAACGATATTATAGGGAGTAAGCTCGCCAGCTATTGTTGCATCTGATTTCTTGATTCTTCGCAACTGCAAAAACTCACAAAATTGTTTATGTAAAAAATACAGAGTCAACCTAGCACAGAAGTACAGCAGCAACAATAATAGCAACAGTGCCTTGTCTCACTAATAAGGGTTTACTATACAAGTACTATGCCTAACAAAAACAATCGTATATGCCACGATAGTATGATATTAAAATTCACAACCAATATAGCTGTTTGCAAAATGCCGTTCTCCTGTAATTATGAAGATTGAATTGTGGAATCAGAAAAAGGAGAGTTTCCCTACCTTCCTGTAAGTAAAATGAATTACATGGCAAGTCTACGAGTGGCTACCAACCTATTTTCAGCACAGCTTGAGTAAAAAGCTCTACTATCTAAAAGGAAGACCTCACATAGCTATAGTATAGCATCCAGAATGACCCACCCCATCCTTTTAATTATGGAAAGGATCCAATACTAACAGAAGCTCCCTCCCACCCTGCCTCCCGCGCGCACGCAAAGAAACCCTTCAAAGAGAACATTCACAATTGAAGGAATCCCATGGGATCACGCTTACCCAGGATTCTACTAATTAAAACCAAAGCTGTATTCCTAGAAAAAATTTCAGACATCCCAAGATCATGAAATCCAAACTGAAACCTTTCCATTCCCACACTGCACCTAACATTCTACCAAACTATTGACCAAAGAGAAAGCATGTGTTTGTCTAAATTAGTTCTTTGATGTCCCGATAAAACCCAAAAATGTCGATCAATAACCTCTTCTTGGATTTGTTTTCCAACACCATCGGGATCTGCATCTTTGCTAAGTGTCTCCATGACCTCGACTAAAGCTCTCAAGGTACTGAACACTTTTTTCCTCGCTGGATATCTGAGTTCCAACCTGCAGACAAAGTACTTTCGTCAACCACCTCGGGAAAGTTACATTAAAGAGCCAAACATTCCTTGTCCCCATTCAAGAACAACAGGGAAAAGATCCCTCTTGATATCAATTATCTAGTCAAGCAGCCATAAAGGAGCAACATCAGTTTGCAATTATGTTACGAAAGAGAGTAAGACAGCAATCACGAAGAAAATACATTATAAGCAGCTAAGAGACATGCCCCAAAAGGGAATCTCGGAGAACAAGCATTCACAATTACTATCATTTTCCTGGCGGATCAGAATCAAGCGCTGAGGAGTAAAGAGAACTTCACAGTTGACAAAAACCCATACATTCGAGGATTTTCACCTTCACAAACTACAAATTGTCGACTTTGTTGATTCATCAGTTTAGGGCGCATCTAGATTGACTTTTATTTTTTCCTTTCTGCGAATCAAAATCTTGCGACTCATGCACTTCTATATTTTTTTCAACCCTGAACACCCAAAACTTTCACAACATACAAATTTTGTCACATAGATTCAAATACAATTTTTCATAATTTTTTGAATTATATATAATTTTTTTCATTTTTGGTGAGAAGGCAAAGAAGAACTTTCGGATTTGGCAGCCCCCTAATGTCACTGGCATACATCTAACTTTCTGAAGATTCAAGCATCCTCCATTGCCACCTTGGTGTTTTTACCATTCCAATATTAAGAATCCATTTCACCAGGCATACTATTGTGTGTGAGCAGTAAAAAAAAAAAAAAAGCCCGTGATCCCTGAAATCATGGCGTAGTTTACGTAATAAAACATTATACAAGGCAATCAAGATAAATACTGAGCAACTAAGGCAAGCAGAAGTTCTCCATACTCTCCCAAATTAGCACTCCCAGATTCGAGCAATATTTGTTCTTCCCTCTGCATCTCATCCACTCTATACCGCCTCTTGTAGCGTTGATAAAACTCCCACAAGTTTTCTACATCTCGATTGCGATCCAATGGTGCCCCGTCCTTCTTGGCAAGTTTTTGCTGCAGCAGAATCCAGTTTTCAGACCATGATTACAAAAACCCAACAAAAGAAAGGGAAAAAGAAGAAGAAAAGAACAAGCGTCGGGAGAACTAAAAACCCGGCAGAAAATCTACTAGCAAGAAATGACGAAACTCAAAAGAGCGGGTCGACACAGCAATTCAAAAACTCAGTTGCTCAATCCCACCTTGATAATAGACATCAAGCCAGTCTTGAACTGGAGAACGCCTCGACCATCGCTACTGGGATCCAGATTCTGAGCCATAGAATACGCCTGCTCGCATACTTCAGAAGAAAAATTGGAGACGAAGAATCAGAGCGCTTTGAATTCAAACTCAGCTCACGAACGTAGAGCCAGCGAAGAGGGGAGGAAGAGAGAGAGAGAGAACGAGGGGGGGAGCCCTTACGAATACGGGCGACATTGGGGTCGTCGGCCTGAATCTCGTCGGCGGCCTGCAGGATCCTGTCGATGTTGGTGGAGCGGGTGAGCGAGGGCGGGACCGCCCCGGCGATGCCGCTCGGGGTCCGCCCATGGCCGGGACGGCCGCTCGCGAGCTGCTCCCTCCTCAAGGTCGCCCTGACCAGCCTCTCCCAGTTGTCGTGAGCCCTAGCCATGGCCCCGAGGAAAAGCGGCGGCGGCGGTCGACACCGCGGGCAGCGGAGAGATTGGATCTGGGGAAAGCCGAGCTCGGAACAGTGGAAAGAGCGAAGTCTGTGAACAAGAGAGAGAAAGGGGTTTGAAATTCTAAAGAAAAAGAAGAAAGGTCTTTAGCTCAGAGAGACGACGACGAAGAAGGAAAAGCCGGAGGCCGCGGGAAGAGCAAGGTATGGGGTGGCGACGAGCGGGCGTGGAATTACGGATTTGCCCTCGGCGTCGGCTCCGTGCGCGTCCTTTCGATCGATCTTAAGGTAATTTCTCTATCGGCGTTGCCAGATGGCGGAGTCCGATTGCCCGGAGACTTTTTCTCCGTGCGCGTAGATGCGCGTGAGTACGGAAAATGACTTCGCGGGCGAGTTCTTAAGAGCTAAGGCAAGGAAGGATGCTTCTTCTCGGGTCCCCCGGGCACCTCGTTGCGCTTCGGGCTCGCTCGTTTCATGCCCGATTCAGAGTCTTTTCGTTATCCAATCAATACATTTGTCTTCTTTTTTTTTTTTATCACGGGTCTACATCGAACCTGTCAAAATGAATCATGAATCAATTCCTTAATATATATTTGATGGCCCGAACTATTATATATAAATTAGTTATATTCTGATCGGCTAAAATATAAAATTGTTTTAATAGTAAGGTCGGATTGGGTATGTATTGAGTCAAATATATGATCACTAGGGTTAAATTTGTTAATTTGAATCGGACTATTCTCAACTTTGACCCACCCGTTTAAAGCGCATACTCTACACTTCTATTTTCGCTAACTCACTGTTGGGTTGAACTATTATCTTAGGTCTATCATGATTCTTGAGTTGAACTATCATCGAGTCCTCTTTTGCGAGATTGATAGGCCCTCAGATAGAAGGCAGCTTGAATTTATATGCGCTTCTAGTGAAACCGGCTCAACATTTATCTGGCTTATTACTTGCCGAAGTTGGTACTATTACACTGCGAGTTTGTTTTCCAAGGGGCCAGCAATCATCCATAGACCTCACCAACTTGAGTTCTGCACATCGTAGGGAAGAATGCATATGACACAAACAGTTCATGAATTTTGATTCAACGTGCAATTTGATCCATGAACTTTTAATTTGTTCAATATAGTCTTTGAACTTTAGGGTAATGTTCAATGTAGACCCTGAACTTGGTACATGTTCAATTCAGTCTTTGAATTATATGAAAATATTCAATGCAGTCCTTGAAATTTTCAATTCAGTCCTTGAACTATATGAAAATGTTCAATGCAGTCCTTTCTATTAATTCCAAGAACTACATTGAACATTTTCATATAGTTCAAGGACTGAATTGAATATGTACCAAAAGTTCAAGAATGACATCGAACAAATTAAAAGTTCAGGGACCACATTGCACATTAGATCAAAGTTTAAACTATATTGAATAAATTAAAAGTTCAAGGATCAACTTGCACATTGGGCCAAAATTCAAGGACTGTTTATGTCATTTTCTATACTATTATACACAAGCAGTAATTGTTTTAAGGGTTAATATCACAAAAAACTCTAAACTAATGCACCAATGACAATTTACTAAAAATTAATTTTTTAACCAAAAAAACCCAAAATTGGTACACTTGCCACAAATTTACCCTCGGTTTGCTTCAATTAAATTTTACTGTCAAATTGCAATTGACAGATGTACAGGTTTTATGTTTTACTCTCCATTTGTCACAGGTATACCAGTTTATTTATTTATTTTATATTAATCCAATTTAACATACACTAATGAAGAGTAAATTTATCATAAATTTAGTGATAAAAAATTTAATTTTGGATAAATTTATCATAAGTATATAAATTTGGAGTTTTTGATGGTCAAAAAATTAATTTGAAGTAAATTTATCACAGGTATGCCATTTTTGAGTTTTTTATGATATTAACCCTTTTTTTAACAAAATATGAAGTCACCTTTTCAAGCTGGTTGATAAGTTCATGCCATGAAGCGAGTAAGTAAATCGCGAAGAGTCTTCGGCAAAGAATTTAATCGAGATCCATAAGCAGCAAATAAATATAACTTCAGTCTTGCAGGGTCCTGCTTGGTTGATTCTCAGACACCTAGCCTTACACCGAGCATCAGAATTACATTCTCGTAAACCGTCTGAAAGGAAGGAAATTGTACAACTATTCAGACACTTTTTGGCCTTATTCCAAAAAAAATCCTCAACTTTACGCTTTGTCCCAAATATATCCTGAATTTTTTTTTATCTCAAGAAAAACCACAAACTTTTATCCAAGTCCCAAATCTGCCCTCCCATTACAAGTCTGTCCAATTAACGTCAGAAAAAAAAAATTCTGGCAGCTGCGGCGGTGGCCAAGCCTTTGCCGGTGGCCGCCGCCACAGCGGTCGGGAAGGAGCGGCGGCCCTCGCCTGGGCCTTCCCGAGGGCCGGCGACCCTCGCCGGTGGGCGAGCCAGATCGGGGGCTGCACGCCCTTGCCGGCGACTCGCCTGGGGCCGACGACCCTCGCCGGCGAGGGTGTGCAACCCCCAATCTGGGGGAAGGAGCGACCCTCGCCCTAGATCGGGGGCTGCACGCCCTCGCAGGCGACTCGCTCGGTCGCCGGCCCTTCCTCACCAGCCCCGGGCGAGTCGCCGGCGAGGGTCGCCGCTCCTTCCCGGCCGCCGTGGTGGCGGCCACCGGCGAAGGCTTGGCCACCGCCGCAGCTGCCAAATTTTTTTTTTTTTTGACGTTAATTGGACGGATTTGTAATAGGAGGACAGATTTGGGACTTGGATAAAAATTTGTGATTTTTCTCGAGACAAAAAAAAATTTAGGATATATTTGGGACAAAACGTAAAGTTGAGGGTTTTTTTTGGAATTAGGCCGACACTTTTTCCACCAAAGAATCCTAAATTACCAGCTTTTTCAAGGCCTGAAAAGCCTTACATGTTTGAATAGGCTGAACACAGACGCGGTCGAACTAAACCAACCCTTCGAGAGACATTTGATCAAAGCCTTCCAAAGAAAAACAACATTCAACCTCAGACAGGCACGAACGGTCATCCGGGAGCTGATTCACTTTCATTTCAAAAGACCGGGAATCAACAGCTCAGGGGTGCAGAATCCATTTCATCTAGTGTTAAAAAAGATGGAATGCTAATGCTCCAAGATCTGGAAACCGATACTAAGCTCATGCACGTGATTGATGTCGGTGCAAGATATAAAGGCATCAAGACAAGTCTCACGCAAAAGAAGACGGCTACAGTACATTAAAACTTCAAGTTTAAGCCAGCAATCGATGTCTCAAAGGAATATTATAGATCCCAGCCTTCCACGAAGGAAGCAAAATTTCTGCGTCTACTCTTATATCAAAGGCACAAACAAAAACCAGGATGATAAAAGACTCAGACAGCTTAATCCTAAGCAAGAGCAAATGCTCGATATAGACCCTAACTCATCCTCTGGGCAGCTTCCTTTGCAAGAAGCCGTTCCTTGGCCTTGGTTTTGGCCTGGGATTTAGAACCCATGATTCCACCACCCCACTTTTTCCTGTACTCGTCGTACTTGTCATTGAAGTTAGCCTGAGAGAGCAAATCATAGATTTCAGTATCGTTACGCAGAAATCAAGAGACCCGAAACAAGACACTTTATCCATATTCTGTAGACGCAGAACTCCCATAATACCTTAATGGCTTCCAAGATTTTGCTGAACTCCATCTTGTCCTCGTTTTTCACCGTCGTCAGGCACAATACAGATGCAGTTTTCTTATGGACAATCTGCATAGATACAGAAATGAAGTTGAGGAGAGACAGATGCTAGAAATTCAGAAAATAAGGTAACCAGATATAGTGCAATTACCGTTCCCAAGCGTGCCTTGCCTTTCACGATGCAGTATGGAATTTCCATTTTTCTGCATAATGCCGGGAGCCACACAACCAGCTCTATCGGATCAACATCATGCGCAATAACCACCAATTGTGCCTTATTCTACAAGGAAATTCTTTGAGTTAAATTTACTTTCCAAGAAAATCGAGAGAAAGAAACAGGTACGACAAAAAAAACAGTGAAACCTGCTCAATGAGGTAAGTGACATGGTTAAGGCCATATTTCACAACAATCGGTTTTTTGGCCTCGACAGTTTTGCCTTCGGCCTTTGCCTGCGCCTCTTTCAAGAGCCGCTCCTTCTTTGCAGCCTTGTCCTCGGGCCTGTACTTGAGAAGCATCTTGAATAGGTTGGTTGCTGCATATAAGTAGGACGTGTTGATTGAGTTTGCCTCCATGAAACAAATAAAAAGGCAGGCAGTCATGCATGTCCATACGCACATCTACGCCCATGCATTAAAAAAGGAAACGCCTAAAACAAACTGATGATTTGGAGCACTGTGGGAAAATAGTACAAAGAGAGGCAGAAAATATCATGCTATTGCTACAAGTCCTAATGCCAGCACAAAAGCTACAACCACTTAAGGAGATCTCCCCAGAAAGAGCTAACACATATGATAGACACAAAATGGATGACAACAAGATAGCAGTAGTTTGTAGAATATGTGAGTAGGACTAAAACGTAAGTTGTGAGATACTCTCTCGTTCTCATATTCCTCGATAATACCTCAATAATCCGAGAAACACCTAACCGTGGGTAATATTACAAGGAAAAAACGGCTGGAGATCATATCTAGTCAGACATGAGAAACTAAAGCATAACTGACAAATATTAATGTTATTGATTTAGTTGAAAGAAATGTCATGGAAATGAAGCATTCTTGCATCAGTCACAAACGACAATTCAACAAGAATGAGCAACAATACCAACCATAAAAAAGACAATGTAGCTTCCTGTACCACACAACTTATCTACAATTGACCACCTGAAAAACAGTAACTTGGGAAGCTCGATAGGAACAGGCCAACTTCATCTTTCAGAAAAACCTATGTGGGTGATAGATAAGTCTTTATCTACTTCACATGGGAAATGAATTAAGCTCACAAATTCAGCAGCCACGTGCAGCACAAACTGCATTGCTCCATTGCTGATAATTCAACTTCGTAAGCTCTATCTTAATACGCTTGTGTCATTCCAGATTGCAGAGGCAAGTGGTAAATCAACCAGAGAATCTAACTAAGATACTATCCAATCCAAATTCCCCACGGGTCAGAAATTCGAGCATAGCAAACCCCGGTCAACAGCCTAAAGGGCACAGCTCATCGTACCCAAGTTCTTGTCGAGCGTCTTCGTGAACTGGTTAAGAGCTGGTGGGACCTTCAGCCTCTGCCTCAGGATCCTCCTCTTCCTCTGAATCTGGACGGCCTTCGGGAACTTGACGAACCGGGTCAAGTCCCTCTTCGGAGGGAGGGCGCCACCGATGCCGAACTGCTTCGGCCGCTTCTCGAACAGGGGGTTCGTCACCTTCTCCTGCTTCTTCTTGGCCGCAACCGGAGCCTTTCCGCCTCTTTTGGGAGCCTTCAAAATGCGGGACAAAACAAATCGAGGCAAGATGAGAACAAAGACGGAAAACACAGAGGGAAAACGAGATAAGCAAGTGTGCGATGAACTGATCGAGCAGGATGACGAGACATCGGGATTTGAGACATCGCATCAACATCAAAGACGACCATTTTTTAACGAGGAAAAACCGGCGAGCTCGATCGGAACGACGATTGTGCAAGAAACAAGAACGCTACGAAATTCACGGTATCGCGTAGAGAGACGGAGGGATCACCATGGTCGCGAGCTGTGGGAGGGTTGAGCTCCGAGGTGGCGACGGCAATGGAGGGTGAGGGCTTCCAAAACCCTAGCTTCAGCCTCTTATATATGGCTTCAGAAGGAGGAGGAGGAGGAGGGAAGGATCATGTGGATTGGGCTGAATTTCGGGCTATCGGGCCGGGCTTTGTTTCAGGTTCTCGGGCCGTAGTGTTTGGTCAGAGCTCTCTGTCGACGGTCAAGTGGGCTGACGTGACCCGAGCAGTGCGGGTTTCGAGGTGACCCACCGTGATAGAGCTTCAAGGCAAGTATGCATTATCCTATCATTAGTCATCTCTTCCGCTAACTAGGGATTGCCCCTTAGGTGGGGGTGAGCATCATTCCAGAGTAAAATCGGAAACCGGAGAGCCGGATCGGTTAAAATCGATCCGGTTCCAGGTTCCATGATATATAAAGATGGGTTCCAAATTCAAAAAATTGAAGAATCAGTTCTGAGGGGTGATTCTAGGTGGACCTGGAACTTGGAACCTAGAACAAGTCTTTGTGTTTTTCTTATTCTATGTCTTAGCGTATTCTCTAGTGTTCGATAATGAGTATGTAATATGGAACCACTAGTTTGAGCTTCCATTTCTGGCAATATCCACGACTAAAATTTTTACTTTGTTAATATTTCGTATTCTTCGTGTGCTTAAATATGAGTTATGGTTAGTGTATTGTAGTAGCAAGTGATAGTTATTAGAGGTGATGATTTACTGCAATTGTTCAATTAAGAATACGGATGGAACCTAGTAAGACCTTAGAAATAATGACGGCATAGGTTCCAGATTCTAAAAATTTAGGAATCGGTTCCGACGGATAGGTTCTAGTTTTGAGGTGGATTTGGACCAATCCTAAAATCGCTCACCCTACTCTTAGGCTCCGTTTGTTTTACAGAAAATGAATGATTTGAGAAATTTTTTTTTTGGATAACAATCGCTTATATCTCTAACAAAAATGAATAAACGAAAAAGATTTTCATCGTCTACGAAATGTTTAGACATGAAATATTGTCGATAATGAAACTGTTTCGTTGGCTAATTATTTTAAGCGATTCAAATGATCAATTTCAGGAAATCATCCATTTTCCGTGAAACAAACGAAGCCTTAGTCTTTAAATATAATGATAAATGACACCTCGAGACTCGACTGTCTAAAAATGGCTTTTACTCCGCGGGACCCACTTGAAGTGGCAAATGAAGAGCATACTCGCTATGCTAGATACTGGCTTGTATTGTCTAATTTAAGTGATTAATCCTGTCCTTACGCCAACATCAAGCCTCGGGAAGGATTTTCGAAGAGCATGCCTATAGATAACATGTAAGATTTCCTGGGAATGTTCACTTTACTTTTTCTTTCATGTCCCTACTTGCCTTTTATAACCGAAGACAAAGGCATTAAAGTTTACAAATAGCCTTCATATGGCTAACCAACTTAGCAAATCTTATTAATACGACATAGGAATGGTGAAACCTACGCACCTAAAAAATACAAGACACTTTAATAATAAATATAATACAGGCTAGCAAGACTCTTCACATATTGATGAGATCGTGATGTATGGCCTCTTGGCATGTCACATCTTGATGAAACTCCTCATATGTCTGCCTAAAATCCCACTGATCTTAAGAAAAATTCACTAGCTCTGGCCGATGTCATCCATATTCTTCTAAGGCCCGATGGATTACATCTTTTATGGATAAGATCAGTCCCGTGGCATCTTTTCTTGATACGTGCCGGGCCGAAATAATCTCAGAATAGTTCGATTCAACTGGGAAAGAATTCATTAGACCTCTCTGTATTCTTCACCGATATCTCGGAAACTGCATTCAAAGGATCTGTATAACCCTCCAACAAGACATAAGACATGGGAATTCGTCTTAGCACATGGACGTATGAATAATTTGGGATCATCCAGTGCTATGTTGAAATATCGGGAAAGAGTCACTAACACAGTTTCGGCATTGATGGTATTGTTAACGATACCAATACAAACGCACTAGTAACCTAGAAAGCAAGCATCGAGTCAAGTCGTTCTTGCCTCAGCAAGAAAGCCATTTCTACTTCGAAGCGAAGGTGTGTATAACCTTGCTGAATGCACTGCCTTGGAAACTTAGGAAGAAACAACTAGAGTTACAAACTATTTGGGCTCGGTGGAATATGGTGTCAATCATAGCGGGTGGACTGAACATACCCCTTCACTTCCTATGGGGAATGTCGAATAAAGGGCTTGATGGACTCCATGGGACAAAAGGAGGCTGACTCAGTGAAAGAAGAGTAGGGGTTTATAGGTGGGAGAGAAGTATTTAATATATCATATTTATTGGTATACTTCATTAGGTAATTTATTGGATAAAAGGAACAAAAAAAATGCCAAGCTATATTTATTGTGATACATTTATCCTAAATTTTTTTTATAACACCGAAAATCTCAAATTTGTATTCGTGCGACACATTTACTCTCTGTTAAAGTTCTATCAATAAAAATTTACATACATGAACACCAAAAGCAAATAGTGTTGACATGACGCCCACAATGACTTAAGTAAAATAAAAACGATATTGTTTTTATTGAAAGGTCATCTAATGGAATCTCTACAGAGGGTAAATGTGTCACATATGCATATTTTTTGGGTTTTTTTATGTCACAATGAAAAGTTTAGAGTAAACGTGTCACAGTAGGCATGATTTAGGGTTTTTAATGTTACAAAAAAAATTTATGGTAAATGTATCACAGTGGATATAATTTGAGATTTTTAGTGGCTTTTTCCCTAATATATTTTAGAGATATTGGATTTCAAAAAAAGAATGGGCGGTTTTGAAGTAGCGAGAGCACCAATGCTGTTTTAAGATATTTCAATGGGATAATGACATAAATAGTCCATGAGCTTTGGTCTAACATGCAACGTGGTCCATGAATTATAACCAATGTTCAATGTAGTCCCTAAACTTTCAATTTATTTAATGTGGTCTTTGGACTTTTAATAACATTCAACTTAATCATTGAACTATATAAAAACGTTCAATGTTGTCTTATCAAAAATCCAGAAATCACATTAAATAAATTGAAAGTTTGCACATTGGGTTACAGTTCAATGACCATATTGAACAAATTAATAATTCATGAACCACATTACATATTGGGCCAAAGTTCATGGACCATTTGTAGCACTTTCCCTATTTCAATCATATCGCATATGTCTATCTTTAGGCAACTAATGTACTATCTGAATTTGATAATCCGTGAATTGGATGATAACAACCAGGAACCTGGTTTTGATGATCATTGAACATATGATGTGCGTGTTTGAGAATAAGCTGCGTGATTGAATTTCGACGCATGACACACATCCAACTGTTGTCTATTATGTTACCTAATGGTGTTAAAGGATTTGAAAAAAAAAATCCCCAAATGATGAAAAAGATCATTTCTTATCTCTTTTACTTCGTGAATAAAAACTAGGGAAAAACTCAATCGTCGTTGATAAGTGTAGACCATGTGATTTTGTTTATGACATTCACAAAAGTTACTAACCTTATCAAAGTTAACATCTCTTCCAAAATTATCAATCTTCCTTCTAGTTGCCCACCCCAATCGAGACCTCGTTGGACCCAGGTGAGGCTAAGCGACCCTCCCTCGGAGCCTGGTTAAGGGTCGCACTCTCCCTCGGATCTAGGCCGGCATGCCCTCTCCAAGGATTGACGAGGGTCGTTGGGCTTCGAGAAGGCCTAAGCAACCTCCACAGGCCCCTCCCAGCGGCTATGGTGGCAGCCACTGGCGAGGGCTTAGCCACAATCGTTATGTAAGCTTTTTTTTTTAATCTAATTTAGTTTGCATTTTGTTAATTTTTGAATATTTTCTCTAACGAGATGCTTGGTGGGCATCCCATCATCGTAAAGTAATAAAACAAAACGCATCAGTATTTTCTGTTAATTTAGGGAGACAGAGTTAACAGAAGGACTTGATTGAACCGATTTGATAATGTATAGGTAGGTCTGTCAAAATGGGTCATAAACCCATTTCTTAACTTATATATTAGTAAATTGATTTTAAATGAGTTAATTATATTCACTGAATGGGTCATAAATAGGTATATAAACATAATATGAGTGTTAAATACGTAGTAAATAGATTTACTACATGACACCCACGTGACTTGAGTGAAATAAAGATGACATTATTTTTGCTAAAAGATCATCTAACGGAACCTCTACAGAGGATAAATATGTCACATACACATAATTTTTGGATTTTTTATGTCACAATGAAAAGTTTGAAGTAAATGTGTCACGGTGAGCATAATTTTGGGCTTTTAATGTTACAAAAAAAGTTTATGGTAAATGTACTACAGTGGATATAGTTTGGGATTTTTAGTGACTTTTTCCCTAATCTATTTTAGAGACATTGGATTTACGAAAAAAGAGTGGGAGGTTCCGAAGTAGTGAGAGCACAAGTTCTGTTTTAAGATATTTCAATGGGATAATGACATATATATAGTCCCTAAGCTTTGGCCTAATGTATAATGTGGTCTATGAACTTTAACCAATATCCAACGAAGTTCCTAAACTTTCAATTTATTCGATATGATTCATGGACTTTTGGTAACGTTCAACTTAATCATTGAAGTATATAAAAACGTTTAGTGTTGTCTTACTAAAAGTCTCGGAAACATATTAAACAAATTGAAAGTTTGTATATTAGGTTACAGTTCAAGGACCATATTGAACAAATTAATAGTTCGTGGATCACATTGTACATTAAATCAAAGTTCATTAACTATTTGTAGCACTTTCCCTATTTCAATCATATCGCGTATGTCTTTCTTTAGGCAACTAATGTACTATCTGAATTTGATAATCTGTGAATTGGATGATAACAACCAAGAACCTAGTTGCGATGATCATTGAACATGTGATATACGTGTTCGAGAATAAGCTGCGTGATTGAATTTCGACACATGACACACATCCAACCATTGTCTATTATTTTACCTAACGGTGTCAAAGGATTTGAAAAAAAAAATCCCCAAATGATGAAAAAGATCATTTCTTATCTCTTTTACTTCATGAATAAAAATTAGGGAAAAACTCCATGGTCGTTGATAAGTGAAGACCATGTGATTTTGTTTATGACATTCACAAAAGTTACTAACCTTATCAAAGTTAACATCTCTTCCAAAATTATCAATCTTCCTTCTAGTTGCCCACCCTAATCGAGGCCTCGTTGGACCCAGGCGAGGCTAAGCGACTCTCCCTCAAAGCCTGGTTAAGGGTCGCACTCTCCCTCGAATCTAGGTCAGCAAGCCCTCTCCAAGGATTGATGAGGGTCGTCAGGCTTCGAGAACGTCCAGGCAACCTTCGCGGGCCCTTCCCAGCAGTTGTGGCGGTGGCTGCTGGCGAAAGCTTAGCCACAACCGTTGTGTAAGTTTTTTTAAAAAAAAATCTAATTTAGTTTGCATTTTGTTAATTTTTGAATATTTTCTCTAACGAGATGCTTGGGGGACGTCTCGTCATCGTAAAGTAATAAAACAAGACACATCAGTATTTTCCGTTAATTTAGCATGACAGAGTTAACGAAAGGACTTAATTAAATCAATTTGATAATGTGTAGGTAGATCTGTCAAAATGGATCATAAACCCATTTCTTAACCTATATATTAATAAATTGATTTTAAATGAGTTAGTTATATTCACTAAATGAGTCATAAATAGGTATATAAACATAATACGAGTGTTAAATACGTAGTAAATAAGTTTACAATGTATTTAAACTCAATTCAGCTCTCTCGCCCATGCTCAATCTTGTGCTCACTCGCTCCGCACTCCCATATCAATTTGGGTTCGAGTTTACTCAAATATGGAAGTTTTCTATCAATATGAATTGAGTCAGGTATGAATTTGAATATGGATTGGATCATGTACGAGTCATTAAATTTGTATTACATGGATATGGATCAAAGCGGGTTACATGGATCTATTTGAGTCGATCCATTTTCGAGTCGACCCAATCCATCCATTTAACAAATCTAAATGTAAAATTTAATTATATTTTTTGGAATATTTACAAAACTCAATCAGGCCTCCACGATAAATTTTGACGACTTCCGGTGAATTAAAACATCCACGGTCGTATGGCCAAACCAAAAGTTTGGCGGTGGAGTGATTGATTGGTGCATCGCACCATTGCCGAGGACGGCATTAATGGGAGGGCCTTTACTGAAAGCCCATCAACATTCAACCATCCCCGCCCCTCCGGCATTTATGACACGTGCCCGCATTCAATTCGCGGCGGTCCCCGCGCCCCCTCCCGATTTATGTCGAGCCAACGGGATTCGTCCGTCGCATGGGTCGGTCCACAGTGGATGCCCTCATGGCGCACGGCGGCTTCGATTGATTTGCTAGGCCCCCCCTTCCCCCCGCCGTACCGTCCCACCCTGATCCTCCGTCTGAAATCGATCGCGAGGCGATTTAATTCGACTGCCATCACCTGATGACGCCACGCGTACTACATACGAAACGCTACAGAGATGCACATTACTGGGATTCTGGCTCACGGGTCACATTTTCCAACAACTTCTCTTAATTCGTGGAGCTAAACATAGTCGGCATAGCGGGTGATGTCGTTTTGGAGAAACGTAAGAATGGAGTGAAATCCATCGATAAGGTTTTAGCTAGAGACGTTGTATATCTCGATTTTTTTGAGCACTCGACTAATTTAGCCGGTCACTCGCACACCCCAATTAAAAAGCTCAAAAGCATTTTTTGTGAAGGGGTAGTCTTGGTTGGACTAGGATACATTGGGATCGGGTTTATCATAATCATCAAGGTGGATCTCATGAAAAAGATGATTGTGATCGACTCACTTTACCAACCGAATTATTACAAAAAAAAATGCCATTCTCAAGCAGCATTAACTTGCGCCTGCGGGATGTAGTAGACTCGAAAAACCTTGTCCCACAACCGTCATCCAACGATAGTTTAATAATATAAAAACAAATGAGTTTTGTTAGCATAATATTTTTTGGGTTACCATAAGAGAAATATTATGTTGCGAGCCACAAAATTCTTTAAAGAATGGACCCTCAAACAATTTATTTTTTTGTGACCCAAAAATGGGCTATTAATCTCGCAGTGAATTATGGATATTAACTTAATCTCGTTCAATTAAGTATTAAAATTTTATACGTAATGTATTTGCATGGGACATATATAAAAGTATATCTTTGAGGGATACTTGTTACCGGG
Source organism: Syzygium malaccense (assembly GCA_031216405.1). Lineage (NCBI taxonomy): Eukaryota > Viridiplantae > Streptophyta > Magnoliopsida > Myrtales > Myrtaceae > Syzygium > Syzygium malaccense. Next base: position 467,655 of record CM062254.1, on the reverse strand, counting down.
GCGGAAAGTATTTGCGCAGCAGGGGTTTATTAAATGCGCAACGCAAGATAAATAGGCCGCGCCGCTCCGCCGGAGATTGTGCTTACAGTCGGAGCAGCGCAGCGAGCACAGGCAAAAATGCCGCCGTCCTTCTCCTCCCCTTCTAGAGTTCTCGCGGCCCTCGCCGTCGTTGCTCTGACCACCCTCTTCTTCTCCTCTCCCGCCTCCGCCTCCGCCTCCGCCTCCGCCGCCGGCCCACAGCCCCGCCCCTTCAAGAAGATCTACGCCTTCGGGGACTCCTTCACCGACACCGGCAACACCCGCTCCGCCTCCGGCCCCAGCGGTTTCGGCCACGTCTCCAACCCACCCTACGGCGTCACCTTCTTCCACCGCCCCACCAACCGCTACTCCGACGGCCGCCTCGTCATCGACTTCGTGGCCCAGTCCCTCTCCCTCCCCTTCCTGCCCCCCTACCGCAGCATCTCCTCCTCCTCCTCCTCCGATGCCTCCGGCGTCAACTTCGCCGTCGCCGGCTCGACGGCCATCAACCACGAGTTCTTCGTGAGGAACAACATGAGCCTGGACATAACGCCCGAGTCGATCCTGACTCAGCTCGTCTGGTTCAACAAGTACTTGGAGAGCCGCGAGGGTTGCAAGGCGGCGGCGAGAGGCGGGGCGTGCGGCGGCGCGCTCGAGGATGCGCTGGTCTGGGTGGGCGAGATCGGAGTCAACGACTATGCCTACACCCTCGGGTCCACCGTTTCCGGCGACACCATCCGGAAGCTCGCCGTCGACACCGTCGCCACTTTTCTGGAGGTAAACTAATAATCAGAACAAACACAGATATATGAACAGGATCGTTTTTCGCATGAAGAAAATTCCATGAGAGACTCGATAAAGCTCGACGTATAATTCAGTGCTCCGGCTCCGGCTCCGGCTCCGGCGCTTGCGCACCCGAGCTAAACTTATAGGTTAAACTAGCTAATTGGAATGAGCTTTTCGTAATGTTAGTGTCGGATTATAGTCGCATTATTTAGCGTGCTATTTCGCGAGTCTGTGTATACATTTTTGGGCTTTATAGAGGAGCTAGAGATCTAGCTCAGCGTCAACCGTTGAGGGAAGCAATCAAATCATGCCATCCCTGTCCAAGCGATTCGCCGGTCCCGATCTCGTCGAGTTGATCCGTAAAAGATGTTAGAGCGTAGACCAAGAGTCGGGTTTCGTCCATTCATACCTATCAACGTTCACCAGCATGGCAATTCCTGTTCAGGTCTACTGTACTGAACCCCGTGGATTGATTGCTCGCCTTAATTAGGGAGCATAGCGACCCCGCTGTATCAAAACCCGAGCCTATTCTTTTTGGGCCAGACAGCAAACCTCGAGTCGAATAGCTCGTTCAACCGACTTAGGTGGGGTGATCATAAATGCATCTGCTGTAGGAAAAATGGACGTACATTGACAAGCGCCCGAACTTATAGCTGGACCGCAGCGCGGTTCATTAATGTCGATAGCATCATCCAAGTATTAAGCTGATGCCCATGTCACCAATGCAGTAAGCTTCACAATGATATGATTTTAACTGCATTTGCTTTGCAGTCGCTTCTGAGGCGAGGGGTGAAGTACATGGTGGTCCAAGGTCTGCCGGTGTCGGGTTGCTTGCCCCTGGCCATGTATCTGTCCCCCGAGAACGACAGGGACGACATCGGCTGCGTGAAGAGCGTGAACGACCAATCCCGCACCCATAATGCTGCACTCCAGGCCAAGATTTCTGACCTCGGGAAGCAATTCCCTGATTCTGTGATCGTCTACGCCGATTACTGGAATGCATACCGCTCTGTCATGAAGGCCCCGGCCAAGTATGGCTTCAAGGAGCCTTTCAAGGCATGCTGCGGTGCCGGGGAGCCCTATCATTTCACTCCGTTCGCGACATGCGGCATGCCGTCAGCAGACTTGTGCCCCCGTCCTTCGGAGTACATCAACTGGGATGGAGTCCATCTCACGGAAGCCATGTACAAGGTGATCTCCGGCATGTTTCTGAACGGACGGTTCAGTCACCCTCCCTTTAGCTACTTGCTCGGCAAGAAACAGCGCGGCGGATGAACTGCTCCTAGCTATATGGCTAAAACAGGGATGCGGGTTGTGTCGGGACACCGTCGAACTCGGTATCGGCCTCGGCAATAAGAGATATCGGCTTCTTCTAGCTGGATCTATGTACAGTAATTCTAGAAGTAGAACCTCGTGTTGATGCAGATCACATGATGCACCCTAAGTTTGAAGTTTCCGTATTTCGACCGTTGGGATGCTAATACTATGCTCAGTAATTCTACAAATCCGGGTCCTAAAATGTGAAACTGCAACAATAAACGGGGTTTAAATTACATCTTAGGGACCTGTATGCTTTGAGAAGTTCGCTTTTGGTCCCTACACAATTAGATTTGTCGCAATTCTATTCCTAATGGATTGAAATTAAGTATTTCTATCAAATTTCTGTTTGAAATTCTCCAAAACTATTGGGTCAGCTTCGACTTTGGCCTGTTGCGCTTAAGTGTACAAGTCTCTAAAATAAAATTGCACTTTAAGGTATACGTACTTTTAGCAATGGTGAATTTTTAGGAAAATTATCCGAAAAATCCTAAACTTATTAAATTTTTGCTAATTCAGTTCAAAACCTTTTATTGTTGCTAATTGAGTTCTAAACTTTTTTATTTCTTGCCAATTGAGTTTATCTGGCAAGAAATTACTGACGTAGACGCCGGCCGGCCAGCCTACGTGACGCTGACGTGGACCATTCTAAATAATATTTTAATATTTTTCGAATAATTTTTTTTCTTTTCTTTCTTTTTCTTTTCCTCCCCTTCTTCCTCATCTAGCTGGTCGCTGGGCCTTGGCCATTGGCCAGACCGAGCCGGCTGGCTAGAGGAGGAAGAAGGAGGACAAAAAAAAGAAAAAGAAAATTAAAAAATTGGAAAAATATGAAAATATAATTAAAAATTGTTTACGTGGGCGCCATGTAAGTCGATTGGCATCCACGTCAGCGATTTTTGGCCAAAATTAGCCTGATGGATTTAATTGGTAAGAAGCAAAAATGTTTAGGACTCAATTGGCAAGAAGCGTAAATATGTTTAGAACTTTTTGGATAATTTTCCTGTGAATTTTGGTCCATGTACTTTGTTTGAGCAACAAAACTAGTTCCTCTATCATTTTCCAAGAAAAATTTAGTTACTTTCATTGTGTTTCAATCTAAACTCTTTTGGAAATGTCAAATCAGATCGGTGACTGTTGCCCGTAAAAATGTGCCCAATTAGATTGACGGTCCATTTAAGGTTACTGTATGCAACAATGACATCCTTATTCCCAATTGAAATCCTCGTATCTAGGCTGAGATTATTTTTACAAAAGTGTAGAGAACTTCTACATATTCTAACCACAACATTGACAAAATTTCTCCAATAACATTTCAGACCGTTCACACCAATTAGTTTGATTCTAATAGCCACAATAAATTCGAAGCACGCCCCTTATAGGATTTTGTTTAGTGGCGTGATACAAAAACTTCTTTAGTACTTTGTAATGAAGCTATGGATAACTACTAAAAAAACTTAATAGAAAAAGAGCACGTGCCTTGCGTGTGAAGAGAAATAGTGAAGAAAATTCATTTGATAAGGAATGATTTCTTGACTTACTATGTAAAGATGATTTTGATTCATTTTGTTAGTACAATTTCAATTGTTGTAAAAAGAAAAGATGAGAGATATCTTTTCCAATGACATCCAACTTGTTTATGAACGAGTAAGTTATCTCTCATGATTACATATGCACCACACCAGTGTTCACACTCCGTACATTATTTTCCAAAGTATTATCGATCTAGTGAGAAGAGGATTTCCTATTTTCTTAATCACTTAGATTTCCAAAATATTAGACTTCCAAGGCCGCTTGGACGTCCACGAGGGCTTGGAAATCTGGACGATGAGAGATTCAATCAGGCAATGGTGGAGCGAAGGAGGAGGCGGAGGATGGCGAGGTGGGATTTGTTGGCATCGAAGTGGCGTTGGAGGAAGTGTTTGCAAAATTTTGTGGAGCACCGTCCGTTCTAAATGCTTAAAAGCATGGTTTCTTTTTCCTTCTTCTTAGGCCGTCACCATGGCTGTGACTGGTCATAGGCGAGGGCCGAGCCTCATAAGATCCGGCGAGCTTCGAGCTTCACTAGCCTGTGGTGAGGCTCGCCCCTTGACTAGCCTAATAAGAAGGAAAAAGAAAAAGAAAGAAAAGAATTAAAATTTTGATTTTCTTTGTAAAAATATTTTTATAAAAATAAACGTTTCATTAACTAAGAACCCGAGCCCAAACATTAAGGATCCGCACACAGCCTTGGTGGGCCTGGGATCTAAGTGCCGAGGACTAGAGCTCGAGTGTTGGAGACCCAAGCTTTGCTTTTAAGGATTTGGGCTCGAGTGCTGGAGCATTGGACACAAGTATATGGCTTTGGGCCCAGCCTTGATGGACCTAGGCCTGGACGTCGGGGTCCTAGGCCTAACTGTGGGAGACCTGGTCTTGAACGCCAAGAACCAGGAACTAACATTAGAGTTTCCATGCCTAAGTGTAAAATTTCGGGTTCAAGCGCTGATATCTAGTTATATTTTGGAAAATGTTTTCCGGTTTTTTAAAGAGGAAATCATTTTCTTAAATTTAAGCATAGGTTTTCCATTGACTAAGAAAATATTTTCCGTTGACTCATTTTCCTAAGTCAACCAAATGCTGGAAAATAATGAAACTGTTTTCCGTGAAACAAATGGATCCTAAATCACCTAAATAAGGGGTTTTGATATAATATGAAAACTTGTGGAATCTTTGTCAACAATTCTAAAAATTTAAATGACCAACTTGTCTTTCACTTTAGATTCCACATTCTTTGCATATTTATTTGGTAATTTTTTCGCCAACTCTGATTTTTATTGTAATATTTTCTGTCAGTCAATTTTAAATTGTATGAAGCTAGTCACATGTCATTTGTACTTTGATGTCAAAACGACGGATCTCTCATCTCTTCTCCTTCGTTGAGTAGTTGGAAAGAGACAAGAAGCTTGATTTTATCCATTTTTCATGCTTCGAAATCTCTCTCTATATATCAAGACAAATGGTCTCATTGCACTTTTGAAAAGTTATATATAGCACTCGAGTAAATATCGTATGAAAGTTATAATACTTGCATTATTTAATCCCGTGTATGGTGAATGGAATGATCAAACGGACAAAGTTGCGTTCTTCCTTTTTCTTTTATTATTCACCTTTTCTCTGTTTTCCTTTTTTTTATTCAAATTTGAAATCTAAAGCATGTTATTGCAAAACATTGTACTCATGCCATTTTTTATTTCCAGAAAAGACCTTCTCTAGGTAAAGATAGTCCAAAGAGAATATTATTAATGAGTTTAGAAGACATCAATGAGGATGTTATAATACATTGGAAGAAAAATATAATTTGACTTTTGGTGTAATAATGTATTTCCCATGCATGGCACGGGTTTTGTTCAAAGTGTATAAATGTTACAACAGTTGCCTGTTTAACAGTCACCGGCTGCTCAAACTGGAAGCAATAGAAAGTCTTTTGGTCAGCACATGAGGTGACGAATCCCATGAACCAAGGCGTCGTTACTAAGAAGCCTGTCCTGAAATGAAGCCAACGCAGAGGTATAGAAGACTAACAGAAGTTAAACAGCTAGATTGAACATCACAGACGCATATCTTCATAGATTACAAGAAAAGTTGCAACCAAGCCATACATCAACATGTCATCTGAACACTTCGAATTGGAACGCCATTGAAACCAGCAAAAGGAAACCGAAAAGAAAAGAAAAGCGACAAACCGAATAGATTGCATGAAAGCCAGAGCCAGGCTCTGAATGAACACCACACCAGACTGGACTCCGCAACCTGCATCGCTATCTTCCACAATTTAAATCTTGCATAACCTCAAGATGGTACATCACAAGATACCTTCGCATCCAAGTAACCATAGTTGAGATTCTGCTTATTCAGTGCAGCAGCGGTACATTCTGAACTACTCCATCACACGGCCACACTCCCCGCACACGACCCTCTTTGGGAGTCCCCCATTGATCGCGGGCAGGATCAGGCCGCTGCAGTGGTGCGGAGTCTCGAGCTCCTTCTGTTTTAGATGGTCATGCAGCGCATTAACAAAACCCTTCTGATTTGCATCGTCCTTCCACTTGTCGAACTGCTCCATGCTCTCCAAGACATTGTTGCCCTTGGCTCTCGCCATTGCCAGCCCCGCACCGTTGCAGAAAATAGCCCATCCTTGGTCGCTTCTGTCATAGCTGAGTATCATCATGATCTCGTGCATTACCAGGTCGTTTTCGGTGGACTTCCCGTGGTGCAACTTCGAGTGGAGCATGCTCTCAAGTCTAGTCCAAAAGAACCAGAAGAATAGGGGGTCGTTCCAGCAGTAACTCAGATTCTCTGAGATGATCACCGTCGCTATTCTCTGCATTTGCTCCTTGGAATTGCTCTTTCCCACGTAAACCATTCTCAACGGGATATTTGCAATCTTAGCGACACCTTTGGCTACGTTTGTGAAGTTCCTGATCCAATCAAGGTCCTCACCTCCAAATAGGCAAATATATGATCCTTGTTCCATCTGATCAGAAGTAGGTAATATTAATTACCCACACGAATACTCTGTTCACAATGAGCTAACACGCAATATGAGTGCATGAGGACATGGTACAGCTTATATTCACCAGAAATAATTTGGGGCTACTTTATACTGGGAAATTCATTTTTCTCAATGGAAAAAAGTTGTCCCTGGCAGTGCTAAGTCTCACAGGCAGTAGTATTAGGCGATGAAATCAGATCTTCGTTGCTATATGTTACAGAATCAAATGTCTCACTCCTCTTTTACTTCCTCTTCTGCCTTACTTTTTGCGAAGGAAAATAAAGCCTGGTCCATGCTTTATCTTGGAATATTTTTTCTTCATCAAAGTTTGTTTGGCAGAGCCTCTTTCAAGAGTGTTTTTATTCGTAGATGCATATCTAAGAATAACTCTGGGGGAAAAAAGGATAGTTAGGGATGAAGTTTGTACCCATTCTGTTATAGTCCCGTCGTCTAAGCCATTGATGATCAACTCGAGTCTCCAACTCTCCTCCTTCCATAGCGCTTCCTCTCGCTCCTTAGTGAAAGGGAAGGCGAAACTTCCCCATATCCAGATCATGTGGAGGGCATTGGGGCTCGCCAACTTCCCCTGTGGATCCAGAGCTACTATGATGATCCTCTTCGAGAAATCCCACACCTCTCTTATGTACTTGATCACCGCCGGTTCAAGGATCGAAGGGTGGTGGACAGTGTACCAGCTCATGCTACTCTGCAGCTCCTCGAATTTCTGCTGATGGATCATATCCCAAGCAGCTGACTTTGGATCGATATCCACAATTGGAAGCCATACTATTTCGAACTGGTTCTCCGGCCCTGCACAAGACTCCCGGTACAAGTGATTGAGAAGTTCAATGTCTTCAATGGCAATGTCAAGATCCGATATTAGTAGCAACACCGTCTTCCTTCTCAGCACTTCAAGGCTGACCTGTTTGTTGTGAAATGAGAGAGAATCGCTGTCATCTTTCTGTTGATAGATATTGACTAGATCGAGGCCAATTGAGTCAAATAATGGGAAGGAAGAAGTAATAGGAAGTAGGACCACACCCTTGCTTTTGTGGTACCGTCCACCAGCGGCTGTATGTCGTCCTTGGCATAGATTAAATGCTTGAGAATGGTCATGTTGTCCGAATGAATCTCGTCGAACAGGCGTACCAGCGTCCGATAAGCCTTGAGATGCCTTTTCTCCTCTGTCGTCCGAATGAATTTTGTCGAACAGGCGTGCCACCATCTGGTGAGCTTCGAAATGCATTTTCTCGTCCGCATCCTCCAAAGCTGGAGTCATGAGTTCAACCTCCAGAATACATTAAATACACGACTTGGCTTATCGAGTTCGGATTAGTAAGTGATATGGGAAGCAATTCGAGTGCATTTACCGTTAGGCAAGCCATGGTTTACGTAGAGGTTGAGCAGAACAGAGCCACAGAGAACAAGTACCTTGCTTGCGGGGCGGGGTGAATGACAAAGGCGAAAGCCGTGCACGTCAGGATAAGGATGTAGTGTAGTACTGAAGGTGGCCACCTGAATATGTACGTATACACAGGAAGAAGGGATGCAGCTTGCAGCAGAAGATGTCGGCTGCTCGACGAGTGCCCCGTAGAGATGGGGAAAGGAAGACATGGGAAGAAAGGAAGGAAGCGAGAAAGAATCACGAAGGTGACGGATTCAGGAAGAGTAGGAGACCTTACCCCTGGTTGACTCGCCGGAAATTTGATGGAGAAGTGTAGAGCATCGCCGGAGAATAGCGTGAGGGTTATAATCGTGACAAAAATAAGATGCAGGGACCGAAAAGTGAACGATCCCAAAACTACAGGGACCAAAGTGAAATTTCCCTTGAAAAGAAGGACGACACGTGAGGAGAACGGAGACGACGTCGTTCCGCGGCAGCAAAACCTCGTCTCCCTCCTCTGGTCCTGTCGTCGACAACATTCGAGTGCGTTGCCGCCAGTCTGACCGATGAAAGGGTGAGCTGAAGGGGAGAGAGAGAGAGAGAGAGAGAGAGAGAGAGAGAGAGAGAGAAGAATGGGGAAGAAGGCGAAGAAGCCAGGAAAAGGCAAGGAGAAGACGGAGAGGAAAACCGCGAAAGCGGAGGAGAAGAGAGCTCGCAGGGAGAACAAGAAGATCTCCCCTGAAGACGACATCGATGCCATCCTCGTACGATGCTTCTGCTTTAACTGTTCTCGCTGGATGTTTATCTGCTGGGACGATACAGTTCATTGTAAAACCTTTTTTTTTTGTCTGATACTTAGAATTGAGCAATACCCATGTCACTGTCTATCCCCTGTTTCACAGAAAAAGTGACAAAACTGAGTCTTGTTCTGCATCAAGAGTGGTCTGAGAATTCAATTGTTTTCATTAGATAACGATGATAATTGATGGGATCAACCTCTCTGGGGTTAGCACAGACTTGATCGAAACATCTATTGACTTAAGCTAGAAGCTGCAATAGAATTTCTTACCGTCTGTCGTGGGGCCAATCTGTTCTTGATTTAGAATTAGACATGGCTGCTTTCTCCTTCCTTGAGCTCGAATTGACTTGTGTGCACCCCCACTGACCAGCTAAGTATACAAAAAGAGGAAGCGAAGAAGAAGGAGGTCCACATTGAGGAGAATGTACCTGCGCCTTCTCCGCGTTCTAATTGCACGGTAATACCCTCTTTATCAGCTCTCACTGCGAACCATTTTGTTACTGCCCTTTATGGGGGCTTGCCCGAATTATGTGATTGATTAGTTTTTCTAATGGTCCTGTTAACTCCTGTAGATGGCTCTGAATCCTTTGAAAGACACAGAACTAATTCTTTATGGTGGTGAATTTTACAATGGCACCAAGGTGAGGCGTTGAAAATGGTAGATGGAGTACTTATGTTTATACTGCGAACTCGGCTCATTTTTTGTCACCCTGGTTTCAAATGGCACAGACTTTTGTCTACGGTGATCTTTACCGGTATGACGTGGAGAAGCAGGCATGGAAGTTGATCTCCAGTCCCAATAGTCCGCCTCCTCGCAGTGCTCATCAGTCTGTTGCTTGGAAAAATTATCTGTATATATTTGGTGAGCTTGTCAGTCTTCCTCCACCAGTGTTTACTTGCCAGTGCAATATCCGTTGTATCCCACAAATAAATTAGGCTACTTGTTGTTAGGTGGTGAATTTACCTCCCCAAATCAAGAACGCTTCCACCACTATAAGGTAACACACATGTGGCTTTGTTTATGCCAAAACCATCACAGATTCTTCTGCATATTGCAACCGAGATATTATGTGGGAGTTTTGTGAATAATGTTGATCTACAATTGAACTTTCTTTTTAGGACTTTTGGGTGTTGGACCTTAAAACAAATCAGTGGGAACAACTTAATCTGAAAGGCTGTCCTGGCCCGCGTTCAGGTCATAGAATGGTAATCTCATCACTGGCCTCATAGTTGTCTTTGTCCTTCACATATATTTATATCCTGTTACCTCATGCATGTTTGCTTTTCTATCCATCTTGCTTTGTTTCAGGTTTTGTACAAACACAAAATCATTGTTTTTGGTGGCTTCTATGACACTCTCAGAGAAGTGAGGTTTGTTGACGGTTTCTTAGTCAATACCATTAGAGGTCCTATACTCTTATGATTTCATAAAGATGTGAGAAATTATTTTATGTATGCTTGGTTTGACATTGTGTCTTCTTATTCATCAGTTGTACTGTTTCCTCAGTGAGGAGATGTCACACTACCTGTCCTTTCACATAATAAGAGCTCTTTGCCTTCTCCATAAAGGAAGTTTGTTGTCTTGATGTTTATGAACTGATTCTTCTTCTAAACTGTAGGTTTTTTTTTAAGAGAATTAGCTGTACGAAACGATATTGCCTTTGAATGAAGAAGTGGTTCTTTATTATAAAAAACATTAGAAGATCTTAAAATATGAGGATTAATTTTTCTGGCGACTAGGTTTGAACTGAACATGTAGTGGCTCCTGAGCAAATGCTACATATAACTGCAGCTAAAGTTGCAGTTTAATAAAGCAGATGGAATGGCGTACACTTTCCATTTGGCCTCATACTCCACATTAATATAAAAAATTTGAGTCTTTCGTCTTTTTCTTCATGGCCTGGAAAGTTGATTAAATCAGGGAGAATCCAAGCATTATTACCCTTTTCCATATCCTATGGACTGCTAATCAGCCTTTCAGACTTCCTTCTACAATGTGAAGGTTTGCAAAGCTTCTTACTTCCATTTCTCCCCTATTTGTGCAGGTATTATAATGATCTATTTGTTTTTGATCTGGATCAGTACAAGGTGAACAGCTTGGGCTTTTATTGGTTGGGCTAATCAGTGCAGTCCCTTTTCAATTCGATTTACTTTCTATCCAAAGCTAATTGGCTGCTTTGTTGCAGTGGCAAGAAATAAAGCCCAGGCCTGGATCAATGTGGCCAAGTGCAAGGAGCGGATTTCAATTTTTTGTTCACCAGGATGAGGTAAGTATTTTCAATGCTTCGAAGAGGTAATAGACAGCTATTATTAAGTTATGGTCACTGCATGAGAAAATAGTTGTATTTCATAGGTGTTTCTAGGTTACGGCCACTTGAGGGGCAAATGTTACTTTCAAACTCTACCAGTTGCATGCTAGTTTGGGGAAGTTCATTTAACAATTTCCATTAATTAATTGGCGTGGTCTTTTCATAAAGGTGCTTTTCATTTGTTGTTGACAACAGAAGGGCGTGATAGTCAATTTCAAGGATGACAAGGATTCAAAACTCAGTTTCTAGCTGATGTATTTTTTGTTGAATTATATATACTAGCTTTTCTCGTTTTTTGAATTTCCCAAAAGGATGAAGCCTTTGCTACAACTTCCAAGTAGAAGATTAGTCGGTCTAAGCTGGTCTTCCCTAACATTTGGAGTCAACTGATTAACTCTGAGCCTTTGCGGACTTCATGTTTTATTTTGTTTTTTCTTGAATTAGTTTTGTCTTGCTAGTCTCTTTTACTTGGTTTTTGTATATTACCGATGTACTTGAACAGTTTTCTCTAGAAAAAAATATTCACCTTTTTAAAAATAAAAATGTTTGGAGTCACTGTTGTTTGTGAAGCAATTAATAGGAATGATTTAACAAGCAGAAATCATAAGAATGGAACTAGTCAAAGTGCCTGAAGATGACAAAGACTTTTCCAGTTTGGAACGAGCCTCTTAAAAGTAGGTTTCACTATTACAATAGAAGTAAACTAAGCCTCTGCGGTAGTAAGTAATGAACGAGTTAAAATGCTGAAGACAAAGAAATGGACGAGTCAGTACCGTGCGTCTTCTTTTGTATCTTATGGCGGATAATATTAAATGGCAGAACGGACAGTAAAATACTGATTGACGTAGTTTTTCTTATAAGTACATGGTCTTTTTCCCTTTCGATATAAATCCACATTACAGGAAAAGTGTTAGGTATGGCTACATGCCAAGAAACTTGGTACGGCTAGGAGGATAACTTATGGACTCACGCTTTTACATTGTCGATTGGAGTTTATGGAATTGTAGTAGTGATCTCCCATAATTCCAAGATTGCATCTGGGACATCTTCCTCTCTTTGCTGATACTGAGCATGTAATCTTTGCTCCAATTCTCAAGTGTTCCTTTTCTGAAGCTAAATCAGGAACATAAATGGTCCACGTGGCGTTTGATATGGACATTTGACAAGAAATGATTCCTAAAGACTTGCTGTGAGGGATAAAAGACACCAGTTGCATCAGCTTTTGTTAAGTTTTCTTATGTGGGATTAAGGATTCTGACTAAATCTTGATTAAATAGGCCAAGAACCAAATGACTAGTGATGCCAATTACGATGATTAATAAGCAAATCTTATCTGTTGACTTTGAGCACTTCCTCTTCCAATGAACAATAACTCTTAGCACTTTTTCCACGAAGTCGAGTTGTCTTTCTGGGTTCTTTTATGCTACCATGCGCGGCCAAACCATGTTTGTCAGAGCTTGACTGATACTGCTCGCAAATGTTCTATTTTGCATGACCTGTAAGTCATATCTCCTGCTTATAATATTACAGGGTTTGCAAAGTTTTGCTGAGTTGTCTGCGATTCAGTGTTTTGAGTTACTTCATTAGTAGTTCACAATTGACTGCTCTTGAGTGTTTACCAATGTCATGTCTTATTCAATGAAATGCTCACATTGCAGATCTTTATGTATGGTGGCTACTCAAAGGAAGTTTCAACTGACAAGAACAGCTCTGAAAAAGGAATTGTTCATGCAGACATGTGGTCCCTTGATCCAAGGACTTGGGAATGGAATAAGGTTCCTATCCTCTAACTTGTGCTGTTGAATTACCTGAAATACACAACCAAAATTTTGTGCTCTGTAATGTTACTGATGCATCAATTGAAAAAGAAGGCTGTTTCTTTTTTCATTAAAACTTTACATATGACTTGCAGAGTTTTGTGGTAGCAAAGGACGCTGTGAACTTACAAAGTTAGAATCATCTGCAGTACCGTAGATCTAAGTTACTTGCAGAAGGGTGTTTCTTTTTACTTTAATAACTTCACAGACTGCTCGCAGAATTTTGTGGTAGCAAAGGACGCTGTGAACTTAGAACTTAGACATTTGGAGTACTGTAACGTTTACATGCATTATGGCTGTCAGAGTTTGGACCTGCTAATTGTCTGTCATCTTGTGCGAACGTTTTAAGTACTTGAAAATACTTCCAATATCTTGTCTTATGTCTTATATTAGTTATAGTTGCTGCAGTCTTTGGGAAATCAAGTATGCTTCGCATTTAGTGTGCTGACAAATAAAAATTATTGGTTGCAAAACATTTCCCTAAGATGAACTTTTTCTTCATATTGGTTCCGTGTTTCATTTAATGAGGGCATAGCATGATTTGTCTTTTTTACTTGTGAATTATGACAGAATCATATATTTTAAGTTTTCTAGCTCTCTCACTATTATTATCATAAACCAACATTAAGTCAGACTTCTTTTTTTCCTTGCCTCTCCGGTTTTCTATTACCTTTAGAAAGCAAGGCAGCAGTGCCTGTTCATTAATTCATACAAAGAACATAACTCTCTCTCTCTCTCTCTCTCTCTCTCTCTCTCTCTCTCTCTCTCTCAAGTTCATGACCTTACCTTTTGCTTTTTAACAGGTAAAGAAAATCGGAATGCCTCCTGGCCCACGTGCAGGATTTTCCATGTGTGTTCATAAGAAAAGGGCTTTACTATTTGGTGGCGTGGTTGATATGGAGGTTAAAGGTCAGATACTTTTATATGTTATTCTGTGTGCTTTCCCATGATTGTACTTTCAGACTATTGTTTCCAAGTGATTTAGAAGTTTGACTTTTAGTTTCTCATGTCTCCTTTTCTGTATTGTCAGTTACTATTCATTACTATACATGAATATCTTAATTGAACGTGTGTGGTATAGGAATGGATTTGCTCCCTCAACCTGTAATGTTTTTCCAATGTGGTCCTCCTACTATTTTTCCAGTGTGGTCTTCAACCTACAGATTTTTCCTAATTGATCCCAGTTATATTAGCTGTTAAGGGGAGATAACATCATTATAATGAAGCGTCTATTTGGGACTTAAAGTGGGCCATGAACAGTGTCTGTAGAATGTGGCAGCTTTTAACGAATATGTACTGATGATACCATGAAAGGTCGAAGCAATTAGTTCGAGGAAGTCATCAGACAAAACTTCAGAGGACCATATTGCATTGACTATTCTGATTGATATTGATGCTTGTTATTTGTATTTATTGCGCATGCAGGTGATGTTATGATGAGCTTATTCTTGAACGAACTCTATGGTTTTCAATTAGACAACCATCGTTGGTAATACTACTTTTTTCTTTCTTTCTTTTTCAAATGACATAAGCTTTTATGGCACAAATGTCACCTAAGTTCTTTTGTGGTCAACAATTAAAGTTTGTCAGCTATTTTAGGGAAAGAGAGTGATAAAAGTATGATTGCATTATATGTCTTGCCTCACAGGTACCCCTTAGAGCTACGGAAGGAGAAGTCAACAAAGGAAAAGGTATAACCTCTGTATAAGGATTTGTTCAGGTTATGAAATTTATCATCTCACTATTGGTCTGAGAGCTTTTGGTTAAATATTTTTTGATCACATGCTGTATTAATTCACTTCTTTTGGTACAGTAAAAGTTGACACTTACATATTTGGTTGCAGTTAAAAGTTAGTTCTGATAGAAAACCCCACAATGAGGACGCTGATGATAAAAATCAGACTGCAGAGTTTGCAGCAAAAGAAAAGGATGATCATTTGGAATACTTAGATGAAGCTGGTGATATGGAAAGCTACATGGATGAGGTGTCACGTTGCTTGGATACAGAATTGGTTGTCAGTGATCATGGGATAAATGCAAGCTCTGCCAGAAACCCGCAGGCACACCCTGCTAATGGTGGTCAGCATTCTCCTTTACCAGAGGTCGGGAATTGTTGACTGCAGACCACTTTCACAGTTTCTGTAATTATTGCTGTTGACTTCTGGCAATTGTTTAGATAGTCAAGCCTTGTGGACGCATAAATTCTTGCATGGTGGTTGGGAAAGATACTCTATATGTTTATGGAGGGATGATGGAGGTCAAGGATCAAGAAGTTACTCTTGATGATTTGTACTGCCTCAATCTCAGCAAGCTCGACGAATGGAAGTGCATTATACCGGTTTGTTCTATTTCCATAATTTTTTTTATGCTTATGTGATCTTTTTATAAGTATTCTAATGGATAGGAAGTATTTCAAACATAAAACTCGCTTATTAGCTAATGTCGACATTCTTTTCGGAAAAGTAGTGGAGCGGAAAATTCCTTGAAAAATAAGTTGTGTTTTAATGCTGTTTTCTATAATGGTATTTTCACTTTTCCAATTTAGGCATCTGAATCAGAATGGATAGAAGCCTCAGAGGATGAAAATGAGGATGAGGATGAAGATGAAGATGGAGAGGACAGTGAGAATGAAACTAATAGCGATGATGTCAGTAGCGAGAATGAGGATGATGGTAGTGATGAAGATGATGCTTCGGAGGTGACTTTACTTTTCCTCTTTTGGCATTTATATGCTTATTCCATATTTACATCCATTTCAGGTCAAAATGAAGATTTATCGGATTTTCAGTTTAAAAAAAACTATCGATTACTTTTTGAGACTCAGGGATGCTTCATTCTTTGTTGTAAGGAGTGAAGGTCAAATTGATACAATCTATTAATCAGATCTTTGCTTGGTCAAATTGTTCGGAGCGTCTAAACACAGTAAACCAATGGTGATAAAGATACACGGTGGTGAGTGGTAGTTTTGGCTAATGACGATAAAGGGTATAATCTTTGTAGCTAACTACCTTTAATTAATGTCCAGAATATGCAGGGAAAGGGTGGGTTCTAAGTGTGCTATTGCCTTTTGTTTGGTCTCAATTATTTCTGTATAGGCACTTTAGCAGATTTCTTTATGTTCTCATGAATGTTTTCTTGTGTTCCTGTGGGAAGGCTAGAAAAGATGCTTCTGCCTCATCTCATGTGGGAGATGCTGTTGCAATCATAAAGGGTGAAGGAAAAAATCTTCGTAGGAAGGAGAAGCGAATTAGGATAGAGCAGATCAGAGCCAACCTTGGGCTTTCAGATTCTCAAAGAACGCCTGTGGTAGGTTCCTATCTTTAACAGTTCATCTCTGAAGGTAAAATTGTCATCTGAAGGTAAAATTGTCATCTTTAACTAATTGATGTTTTATTGTGAAGCCTGGAGAATCCCTAAAGGATTTCTATAAACGTACAAATATGTATTGGCAAATGGCAGCTTATGAGCATACTCAACATACTGGAAAGGTTTGTTCCCTTGTCTTTTCATGTTTACAAAGGGATATTAGTGGCAGATGAAGCAGGTATCATTGTCGTCTCTCATTTAAAGCATTGTAGGCAGACTGGTTCAGCAGAAAAAAAAATTCTGACCACTCAGTTCCTGAACCCACCATTTTTGGTAACATCCCCATTCCCCCTCCTCTCTCCCCACCCAGTGTGCACTAAATTAGTGTACAGAAGGTGAATGGAAGCGCTGAATCTCTGTAAGTCTGGACAGAAAATTAAACATGTGTCAGCTTCTCTTGAGGCATTGAAAATGAATTTAGAAGATGATAAATTACGGTCGATCTCCAGACATAGGAAGTGTAACTCTTGGTGCTTGCAGTGCGTTCAATTTTTATTTTGCTGGTGCACGTGTTGATTCGTCTTGGTCTCTCCAAATAAATAAGAACAAAATACGCTATGGTCCTATCCGAAATGCAGGAGCTCAGAAAGGATGGATTTGATCTTGCTGTCATCCGTTACAGGGAGCTTAAACCGATTCTGGATGAGGTAATTCTCTTACATTCTCTAGTTAGATGGGTATATGTTCATTCCCTCCCTGAACTTGCACAAGGACTCACAATTTTCTGGTGGTTCTTGCCTTGCAGCTGGCTATACTGGAAGCTGAGCAAAAGGCTGAAGAGGAAGAAGGCCCTGAAACTAGTTCAAGAAAGAGAGGGACAAAGAAGAAGAGTACAAGTCTACTCATAAAATAGCAACTCCACTCGTATGACATGCCCAGATTACGGTGGATTCTAATATTCACTTGGTTAATTGCTGCGTGCACAAACACCATGATTCGGTGTTTGAGGGAACAAATGTTTTTCGCTGAAGAAATATGGTAACCTAGTAAGGTGGCAGCAAAATTACGGTCATCAATGGCGCAGATCTGCACGTTGGACTGTAGGATGAAGTTATTTGTTAGAGTGGCAAGTTTTGGAGATCTCGAAGAAGATATCAAGTGCTGGTGTTCTGGTACGTTAAATCGAAAATGTCTAATTTCTAGAGCGTTGGTCCTCAACTTATGCTTTTAATTTCTTTTGGGGGGAGTATCATATACTTCTGGTGTCATATATTTGCATGTGTTCACGGGGGACTTGAGTCTAGCAGGCCACGCACTACATGTACTGCTTTACGCGATCGGCGATTAAGACAACCAAGGAAAACGATGTGTAATTTATGAAGCTGAGTGTTAGTTTGATGATCCTGCAGATGTAGAATGTCTATTGTTACCTTGCTGCTTTCTAATACGTAGGGAAATATGACTCAAGGAGGAGAGAAGCTCTTGATTCAAACTTGTCTTAACATTGAACAATTATTATTAATGGGTTCCCAGTAATTTGTCAAACCAAATGTGGAGACATTCTTGACCTGAGTTCTGAAATCTGAGCGAAGTAATGCGAGCATTATAATCTTAAAATTAAAGGCAAATCTTTCCCTCTCGTTAAATCGAATAGACGGATTGATTGGCTAAAGCATGGACTGTCCCTTCGTGCTCATACACCTAGAAAAATTTCAGCGAACACGGTAAAAATCCTTTTGCATAAGTGTGCCATGCTAAGAATAATGGTAATGGTCGATTCAAAAGTTGTAGCGTGGGAATTCCATTCGGCATGTCTTAAGGTTGGTGCTCTACGTTAATAATATGAGTAATGCTGCGAGTCCTGACACCACAAACCAAAAGATGAAGCCGACGGAGTTGGCAAAATATACATCTACAAAACTTGTCCTCGACGGAATGAACATCTCGTCACGGACTAGAGCATTTCAAGACGAAATGACTAAAACGAATCGTTAGAAAAAGAGGTGTTGGACCTCTTGTTTCATCCAAATGAATAAAGCACGAACCCAAAGGATCAAGCCAAAGAATGTTCGAACCTTTCAGACGATGCAACATCTTGATATCGACAGTCGACAATCGGAAGAAAACTGAGTAGAAAGAAGTCAAAATGACTGCGCTTCTCTTCTCTTCGTCTCTTCTTCTTGTTTTTTAGATCTCCTGCTTCCTCTTCCATAAACTCTGGTGAGATCAGATCACTGACAATGTATTCAAGGGTGAAGCTTTCACGGAACGTATTATTTGAGGGACACGTATATGGCAGCAAGGAAACACAGGAGCATCGCGTGAAAAAGCACGAAGAGGAAAGATTTTGGAAAGAGACAGACAAAGAACAAGATCACAATGACTCTCAACAGATCATGCCCCATATACAGATTGAGGCTTGAGGCTGCGTGTTCGGAGAAATAAGGAGGCTTTGCATGGACGCGGCTGAACATATGGAGCTGAAGAGAGACGGTAAATTTACGGATTGACATATGATTCAAACTGCTGTTAGACGAGCGATATCCGAATTGTCTGACCTGAAGTTTATGCCCTTTTGAGATCGCGTTGACTTCGATGGCAGGAGTTGAGTAAACGAACAAGGAAATGCCTCACTATAGGTGAAGAAATAATTGACTTGAGAAACGTCCCTTTTGTTTTGTTTGAGTGGCGACCCAACCTTTGATTTGAATATGATCAGAATCGAAAGGTCCCTTTCCTAGTCATTCCATGATATAGCTCGTCAGGGGACTGAGAAGCGGGAGGAATGTTTGGTTTGAAGAAGTATGCAGATGCCTAGACCAAGTTGACAATATGTTTCTACGTCAAAGACATCATCCTAGCTATAAATAAAATCTGGGGGCAATCTCAACCTCATCGTTGTTGTTCTGTTCATGACCTTCTCTTCATTTTTCCTCTGTAATGGAGTGTCAATCGGATCAAATGCGGAACATATGATTGAACAAGGTAATATGGTTTTTGGAAGACATTCTCTAAAACTAGTTCTGATAGCTTCCGCTGATTACAATACGACCAAGAGGAATCTGAACTGCATTTCATAGAGAAGACCGAATTCGCATACGAAACATGTTATGATTGACTTTGTCTACTGAGTTTCTTGTGGGATGGATCCACCTCACTGCTTTTCTAGTTGCCGCTCCAACGACTGCAAAAGGTCTTGGATACGCGAGCCGCAGCTCCTTAGAAATAGTCCAAGATCCACAATTCGGTAGTTTATATTAATTCCAATCTAGAGCATGCAACTTCATATTCTCGAGCATCGATTTTCTGTCCGATTCTTGCATTGGCAAGACTATTTTACTTGCAGCGTTTTTCTTGTGCAGGAATATATAGAGCCATCATTGCCTTTGACATAGTTTTCACATCAGTTAATAGGTCAGCTGAACAGTGCAGAAGAGTAACTGAGAAGGGAAGGATTTGCCAGACTATGTTGTACAAGAGAATGCATCAGTCTGATTGTGGAAGCAGAGTCACGCAGGCGCTGTAAAAAAATTTTGGGCATGGATCTCACTAAAGAAAGGAAAATAGATGGTTTCTTTTGCAAATTAACATATTCATAAATCATTGCCTCACGCCAGTATACAAATTGATGATTAAATCAATGCTATCTAATGCAACTCAACACACATTCTACAAAATTTGTCACTCGAGGTACTTCACCATGTAAGGCCCTTCAAGCTCATAGCCCAATTTCCTGTAGTAATGGCGAGTTCCAACACCGGATATGACTGCTATTTTCGTCGATCTATGCTCCCTACAAGCGATTCGTTCAGCTTCCTCCATCAGAAGTGTACCATAACCCTGTAATAATTGCACCATGGATAAATGTCAAATGTTGTTGTCATGCAATATTGTCAACCGTCCCAAGGCACATAAAGTGGCATCCAAGTTTTTATGCTACTACTGTGATTCTTTCTCATCCTTTGATAGACATGGGGTTACCTGGTGTTGCAGTTTCTCGGCGTCACGTCCGTGAACTGGAACAGCAGTTCCATACACATGAAGCTCACGAACAATAGAGCACTTCCCTAATAGCTCAGGGCAAGTAGTGTTCCGTCCACACTTCCGCAAGCGCAACAAACCAACGAGTATATCCTGAGTTGTATTGAAAGAAGGTATTTAATGGTTTAAGTATACCATAGGCCACATTGTTAATGTAACAAATGCAATTTAGAATTCATTGCTAGCAGATAAGAGAGTATTCTGCCATCTCAATATTCAAAGTATATCAGTCTCTGCAGATTACCCTAAATCTTGTGGTTTTAAATCAGTATCATGTGCACAACAAAAACTGAAGCACATCTCTTTTTTCTAAGCATTATCAATTTTCTAAGTGTGTATAAGAATATGACTTGCTTCATGGCAAAGCAGCTATCAACTACTGCCAGAGATCAACATTTGTTTGCATGCACACACATGATTATGTATATGAATTGGTTGGCATGGATGCTTATGTGCATGCATTTGTTTGCACGCGCACACACATGATTATGGATATGCATTTGTTTGCACGCACACACATGATTAAGTATATGCATTTGTCTCTGTTTGTTTTTTCTATTTTCTGTGTGTGTGTGTGTGTGTGTGTGTGAGAGAGAGAGAGAGAGAGAGAGAGAGAGAGAGAGAGAGAGACCTGGTGTGTATCTTCGTATGATAAAAATGTCTCCCAACCTTCATTTGCTGAATAATCACGTCGAACAAGCTCAACTTCTTCTGGCTTGATGTTATGGTGTATGTCCTTTACCGATCACAGACAAACTTTATAAATTCCAATTGTTGTTACTCCAGCCCATAAATAAAACATTCCATACAAGCATGGACTTCTCTAGTTACCTGTATTCCAGCTTCACGAGTTCGTACATCACGGCACTTCAAGCCTAAATCATCCATTCTGGCGAGAGCTAATTCACGAAGGTTTCCTTTCTCAACACCGGAAGTGACCAAAGGCATGGGAATATCACGCTGAACTCTATAGACACGTGTCCAAGGTGGCACCATTGCCAGGATTCTTGCGACAATATCTACAAGTTGCTCAGGTGGGTAATTTCTATACCTGAAATGCATGCAGACTATAACTAGTACTTGACTATAGAACACACATAAAATTCTAAGAATCACTCTCTTTAACAATATATATTCCACAGGCCAACAAGTAAACCATTTCAATAGTGGTAAACCAGATTCAGCAATACCGGAATCCCAGGGGGGAGAGAGAGAGAGAGAGAGAGAGAGAGAGAGAGAGATCACACCTGCCAGTTTTCCAAAGTTCATACAACCCAGTTCCACGAATCACAAGGGTAGGATATATTTTAAGTCCATCTGCTCTAAATAGGGGGCTTTCGAAGAACTCCCGGAAACTTTCTAAGTCCCTCTCAACCCCCACATTAGGGAGATCTGGCATCATGTGAGCAACAACCTATAGAAGAAGCCCAAAGTCAGGGTGAAAAGAAATACTAAAGTAGTCCAAGCCCAGTGTGGTGAAATGCTGACAGGTTCCACAGATACAATTGATTCATTGAAGTCAACTCTTCAAACCAAAGTCCTCTAGGATTATCAAACGTTATCTTCTTGCAACATTAAGTATCAACTTGCTTGTCTTTTTATCAGTGAAGCCAACACAAGTATTACATAATGAAGTGATAAAATTCATGATTGTGCACCTTAAAACCAGCATCCTTTGCCAAGCAAAAACAATCAGCCACAGCGGCAACGGTGTGACCTCTATTAGTGTCACATGCAACATCCTCATAAGTGCTCTGGACCCCAATTTCCAGTCGTGTACAGCCATAGGAAAGCATTTGCCTCAAATGGGGTCCAAGGCAATAATCAGGTCTCCTGACAGAGAGGGTAGGAAAGAAGATTTATTACATTCGTACAACTAAAATGAACATTTCTACCATGAAGAGAGAATTCTTTCTACAGAAGAAAAAGGAGCAAAAGCAGGCATAGTTCACTTCGAGAAACGCACATTGCAGAAGGAAAAGAAGGTAAAACAAATTATTAGTAACTATAAAATGGAAAAAAAAAACCTCCACTAAACAGCTGTTCATTGACCCTTAAATTATCCTAACCATACTGCCTTCTCTATTTTTAGATGCATTAGCAAAGAAGCACAAAGAAATTATACTATAAGGATGTAAAAGATTGTCAATTACCCCTTTCCAAATCCTCAGCATCTCTTTATGCCTAGTAGTTGATCCTGACTAGTTAAAAACTTGCTATCAGAAAAAGAGCTCGAGGCTACAGCACCAAGCCCTCAAATGATAACTAGAAGGGGCTTTCTACTTCTGTAGGAGGCAATGAATGTTCTTGGCATTGAAATTTCAGGACCTAAACAAATTACTGAAACAAATTGACCTCACTCAAGCAGTGACACGATTGATTTCTCAAAGTAATCAGTAACTCACGTTTCAATGGTCATGCCGATGCACTTTACCGCACTGTGCTCTGAGTAGGTGACTGCCTCTTCAACATTGGCTGAAGTATGTCCTGATAAAGCATCATGAAGATTCCTGATGAAGTAATCACGATAATCCGCTGGTAGAGACATGAAAGTGCCGCCCATCAATATGAACTCCACCTGAAATCCAAAACAAGGCACTATAAAAGGTAGATAACAGAACACCAAATGAGAACTTCCACAACTACAAATGGGGCAATGTAAAACCTTATCGACACTGTGACCCAGCCGCTTCAGCTGATCTATCCTACCCCTGGCTTGGACATACGGATTATACCTGAAAACCCACATCAAAAGGTATAAGGCCCACGGTTTCGCAAAAGGGTGGTGCAGAGTGCAGTACCCCACACTCAATCTACAATCTCACAGTTTTTCCTCCTTTTTAACTAGTCTACAATCTTCACAATTTTGGAATGCAGAACACAGCACCAACAACTGTAAAAACGAATTATACTGCTCTGATTGATGGTACGAATGATGAAATGATCCCGGACCATAAGTACTCAGATAAAAATAACAACTTGAACATGACGGGCCGAAACCATGACGCGCTCACCTAGCCCTAATCGCACGCATGCTTGTCGGCTCATAACCAGTGTAAGACTGCGTGCTGTACTCGAAATCCGAGTCGGGTCCCCCGGGGCAATACACGCATATATTCCCCGTCGTCGCGATGTGGGGGCACCGGTGCGGCTTCGACATGACGGCGACGACGGCGATGCCGGAGGCGGTGCGGACGGGCTTGGCCTTGAGCTTCGGGAGGAGGGCGTCGCGGTCGGACTCCGGGAGCGCCGCGATCATCTCCACGAGCTTCGGGGCCCGGGCGAGGCCGTACCGGCGGCACGCGGCGGACTTGAGGGCGTTGAGGTCGACGGTCTGGCCCTTGCGTGAGAGGTCCACCATGGAGCTCACGATCTCGCCGATGGCCCTCACGCGAGCTTCCTCCTCGGTGAGGCCGTGCGCCCGGTACCCGCCGCCGCCGGGGCGCGGCGGCTTCCGAGTCTCTGCCACCGCTGCGGCCGCCATGAAGAGGGAGGGAGAAGAGAGGAGGTGGATTCTAGCCGAGGTTTTGGTAGAAGTTTTGATCTCCGATATTCGCTTGAATCGCCGGGTTTTCGGGTTACCAATCCGGGCCGGGTCTAAAGCAATTTGTTTTACCTGATTATAGACATGTATGTTTTCAATTTTATTTTTTTAATTATTTATTTAATCAAAATCTTACGGCTTACGAACATTAATTTTTCTAATATCTGAACCTCACTAAAATTTAAGATGCTCGAATATTGACATATTCTCGTATAGGATTTTTTTTATAATAATTTTCTGAATATTACAGGGAAAAGATTAGGTAAAAGAAATTTTATTTTCCTCCACCTTGTTTGGATGCAAAGTTAATATGAGGGAAATAGAGTTTGGATTGACAAATATATCCTTCGCCCTACTCTCCTTTTGAAGAGAAGTGACGGGTAAAATTGGAAAAATGTTATCATGAAGCCATTTCCCTCCACTTTTGGAGAGAAATAAAAGGCCTGAGTAATTACTTCCTCCCATTTCCTCTTTGTTGTCTAACACAATCTAAAATACTAATTTAAAAAAAAAAAGCCACAAAAAATTTGAGCTATATCTATTATGACACAATTATTCTAAAGTTTTTTTTATGATATTTAAAATTCTAAACGTATACCTGTCTAGCATATTTACTTTTCGTTAAGATTTCAACTGAAAACATCGTTAAAAATCCTCCGTGGCCATTGACTTGGGTGAAGGAATGTGAACGGCATTGACGTGGCTTACAAGCAGTAAAACAATGTCTATTGAGCATGGAGCCATGAAGTTTTGAGCGTGGAGCAACTGAGAGAGAGAGCCACGAATGAGCCGTTTGTTTGGGCTCTGTCTCTCCCTCATTTGCTCCGCTTGAAAGCTCCATTCCTCCACAGTTTCTCTCTCTCCCGTTGAATTGAGAAACACATTTGCCCTAAATTTTAGGATTTGTTCATGCTATTTCTCCCATAAATCTCATTTCATGTTTGCGATCGGTTGTCAAAATGAGAAATTCAATTTAGTCTTCTCCACTGAAGTCTCCTGAGACCGGAGACAAGCAAGCGAGCTTCCTCGCTTCTCTTTGATCATTCATCTCCTTTGTCCAACCGGGGGAAAGCGCAAGAAGGAAGAAAAACCACGAGTCCTAGTTGCATTGACGCTCTCGTTGATCCTTTTCCTCTTTTTGAAGACTGTATTAGTCATCATCATCCCTTTCATCCTCTGCAGTTGAGCTGTATTTTCACTCCATTCTCGTATCGATTTACATCCAATAGTAGACTTCCCAGATGGAGTTAACTTTTAGGTCAAGGACAAAGATATTACGCTGCATAAAAATACAAAGACTAGTTTGAATCTACAGAGGAGCCTTTGAACCAGATGGAGGTCAAAACCAATCCATCCAAACCCGAAGTAACATGCAACCCCCTTCTTTTAGGGATTCCTCTCTTTCCCCTCTTTCCTAGCCGCCAGCCTCCTCTCTTAAGTTCCTGAGGGATGCCTTTTCCTCTTCCTCTCTATCTCCCTGTCTCTTCATCTTCAAAACTCCTTCAAGATTTCTTCGTTGATTTTGTGGAAGACGTTGTTGACTTCCTCCACAGGTAGAAAGTTTTGTCCTTATGAGCTTTGAAGATCAAAGTGCGAGCTCCTTGGAAGAATCTGCTCGCTTGCTTTTGCTTTAGGTGCTTGTTCCTAAAAGTTGAGCGCTCCGCAAGTCTACGAAGCTCTTCTCCTACCGTGTTCAATAGTGGGCTTGTCTGGAATTGATTTTGTGATCGACTGATATTTGTTTTGTAGTTCTTCTCTCTCGATCTCAAGTTAGATTTATATTTATATGCTCTTCAATCTCGATCTAGATATAGATTTGGGATTTACAATGCATTATTTGTGCTCTTTCAATCTATTGGTGTTGTTGTCATTATACAATGATGTTGCCGAGGATGCCAAACCTAGATGGGCATCGACTTTTGGCAAAACCGTAGCTACTAAAGAGGGAAATCTTGACGTGCGCTCATCACTGATGATGATGAGAGTTTCATATCGGCTACCAGTTGTGCTATGATGCTATGACAAATTCGTTCTTGTGGAATGAGTGAGTCTATGCACGCTATACCAAGTCGATTCATTTTTCAGATATGCATTGGACAAAAACTATTTGGGATTTGTATTATCTTGACGTTATTTACCTCTCTTTCATGTGATATGGAAATTTTCCTTTCGACAAAAAAAAGGGATAAGTGTATTGGAAGTCCTAAAATTTGTCATGAAAGTACAATTGAGTTCTAGAACTTTTAAGCTTCAAGATTTTACTCCAAATAAAAGATGCATTAGGCAGAATAGACAAAGTCTGAGAGGGATATCATGCCAAATGTTAAGTAGTTTAATTTAAGCATGTTAAGATCACAGATAGACTTAATTGTAGAATTCATATTGATTTTTTTGTAACTTTTTCCTTTTCAAAATATGTTTAATCAATTTTTTAGGTCATATTAAATCGGGCCAATTAGGGGTCAGTATAGTCTGGGTGGGTAATTCCTATCATGGAATTGGGAACCATCCATTAAAGACTGGCTCCGAAAAATTGAAACCAGAAACCATCCATTAGTTGCCTAGATCCACCCGGGAAGCGAACTAGATTGGAGGTCTGGTTTCTCGATGGATCCATGGAACCAGTTTCACCAAGTTTTACCAAGATGGAGGTGACTGGGAGTGAGAGAGGGAGACGATGAACGGCCAAAGGTGCGGCTGTGAGTTGATGAGAGTCGAGAGTCGATGGGCGTTGAACTTGAGAGTCGATATCATAAGTAAAAGATAGAGAATTGACTTAGACA
Source organism: Syzygium malaccense (assembly GCA_031216405.1). Classification (NCBI taxonomy): domain Eukaryota; kingdom Viridiplantae; phylum Streptophyta; class Magnoliopsida; order Myrtales; family Myrtaceae; genus Syzygium; species Syzygium malaccense. Next base: position 441,020 of record CM062254.1, on the reverse strand, counting down.
AAGTGAGAATGAGATGAGACGGATACTTAGTTGATGTGTATTGAGCTTTAGATAAGAGATTTTAGGGTTTTTGTTTTTCTTAAAATGTTTTCTTTCTTTTTTTGGTTGGAAAATTTTCTTAAAAATTATATATTTATATATTACCGATCGGGTTCGGACGGGCGAGTGGGGGGTTCCACGCCTAGAACTTCGAACCTGACATGTCCCCATTGGAACCACCGGTTCTAGGCCGATCTGGTCGTTTTTTGGGATTCCGGGCGGTTCTTGATGTTTTTGCACACCCTTAAGGCCAATGTAAATTTAACTAGGGGTGAGCATGGTCCGGATGGACAGTTCCCATCTAGAACCGGGAATCGCCAACTAAGGACTGGTTCCCAAAAATTAAAATCAGGAACCGCCCGTTGATTTCATGGATCTACTTAGAACTAGACCGCCAGTCTGGTCCGGTTCCTGAGTGGATCCATGGAACCAGTCCCACTAGTCAAGGACGGAGACGGAGATTGAGATGAAGAGTCGGAGACGGCGAGGTGAACATCAATTGAGAAGAGCGAGAGAGCGAGAGTGAGCGTGAGGTGAAAGCGAAAGAAGGTGTTTCTCGGCTCAATATGAGGCTACTTTAAGGATTTAGGATTTTTCTTTTTTTTTTTAACAAAATAAAAATTAAATAAATATATTATATTATATATTATATGTATTATTATATTACTAGTTCAATCCAGGTGGGTGTGTGGGCGGTTCCATACCTAGAATCAGAAATCGGATCGGTACCCACCGGTTTCCAAAAATTGGAATTGGGAACCGGACCGGTTTCTTAGGAACCATCGGTTCTGATCCAATCCCGAGCGGTACGGCTGATTCTTTTGCACACCCCTAAACCTAACCATGGATACAACGACCCGCATAAGCAATTCCGAAGAGGGTTGGACGATAATTATATAGGTATAAGCCCACCCTAGTAGCCTTACCTTGCCTCAAGAACTGTTTGTGATACTCTTTTTTTGTGATGGGTGGGCTTGGCAATATGATAGGCAGGCCTGATAAGGTTTGGGCTCCACCAATGACCATCCATCCCTAATGACACTTTTAGGTAGCGCATGGTAACTATTCTGGTTCTGTCCAGAATTAGTTTTCTGTTCCTAGAAATAGTTTTGGACCAGAAACCCGTTTAGTAACGCAATTTTATTTTTCTATTTCTAGAATAACTTTTTGTTCCAAAACCGATTCTGGACTAGAAATCAGAACAAAAAAAAAGTAAGTTTTTCATTTCTTGAACAAAAGTCAAAATCATTTCTGAGGAACTCATTCTCTTCAACAAACACATCTGTCTCGTCTCCTCTCATCTCTCTGATCTAGAAGCTCGTCTCTCTCTCTACTCTCTCTCTGTCGTCGTCGAGAGGAAGCTAGGGCTGCTTGCTCGCTCGCTCCGGCCGAGAGGAAGCCAGGGCCGCTCGCTCGCTAGCTCCTGCTCTACGTAAGCTTCGATCTTGCGCTAGATCTCCTCTCATCTCTCTCTTTTCTGGATTTGGAAGTCGCCGTGATCTGGGGGGTCAGCTTCGACCTTGCCATGGCCGCCGGTCGACCTCGCCAAACCTGGGCTAGGCCGCCGCCGTCTTGCTCACTCGCTTCGGCCGAGAAGAAGGTAGGGCCGCCATGATCGGGGAGGTTGGCTTCGGTTCTCTTCCGTCTCAGCAAAAATATGTAGGAAAGTTCAAGTTTGTACATATAGTTCGTGGGAAATGTTAGAATTAGTCTTTTGTTCATAATTTTGTATATGGGTGGCTTCTACCTGAAGCCATTTTACATAGGAGCTTTACCTTGGTACTTGATGAAATCTTTTTTTTTTTTTTTTTTTTTTTTGATAACCCAGGGAACCCCCGCACGGCCGACAGCCGGGGAGTAAACCCTGGGGGCGACACGTGCTAGCCACCACACACGTGCCACCGGTTAAGTCACCCTGCGGCGCCTGGGATTCGAACACTCAACCTTTTGCGAGAGGAAGAGTGCGCGCTCCAGCAGCGCCACCCAGGCGGGTGGTTGATGAAATCTTTTTATCATTCAAAAAATGAAAGTGTTGACAAATATGAATTGACCGGTTGTTTGTGGGTTCTATTATACCGAGTCTGATGGGTGAATACAGAATACTAGATTACTTAAAGTATGGTTTAAACTTGAGCTATGTTCTCGCGCCTACACTTTTTAAGATTTATGTTAAAAGTTGGTTTTTGATCATCGTATTGGAAGCTTTGTGCTAGTTGACCAAATATTTCAATTAAAGATGTAAGGATATGATCAGATGGTGTAACTTGAGCTAAGTGGTGTCACAATCAGGTTTATTGAGTAGTTACTATGCATTCTCATGGGCTTGGATTGAATTAAATTGTCTTATGGTTTTTGTTAAACTCTGTCTGTTGTAGGTTAGGTGGCAAATACTTGGTCATGCTGCAGTCAAGTTGAGAACCGTACTGTAGCTTGATGGGTGGTAGTTTCTTGTTTAATGTAAGGTATGGGAATTGATCTGGACGCATCTCTTTTTTTAAACCTTAATTTTCTTCTATAGAAGTAGATGGAAAGTGATTTTTCGCCCTTAATTTGTCTGCTAGGTGTTCTGTTACTCGTCGGATTTACCTGTGGTTTGGTTTCTAAAAGAAGCTTGTGAGAGAGAGATATGGTGATAGGCTTTTTTCGGAGAGCTAATAAGAAAATAAAAAAAGAAGAATCAATGCGCAGTAGCAGCTGTTATGAGACATGAAGTTGATAGTATTGTGTGGTTACATTCTGTGTCCGCGACATTTGCATCTTTCTGATGCCCTGTTTTTCGGTTTGGTTAATGCATGGTTTTTACTTCCGATTTGTATTTACTAGTACAAATTACAATCTTGTTGGCAAAGTGGGAAATCAGATTCAAATAGAATGATAAGTATAACTTCTTTGGTTTCTTAAATCAAGCACATTCATGTTTGTACCCTGCTTTCGGATTGCATGTTTTTCATCTTAGAACTGCTTCATATGAGTCTTCCTTAGCTCTATCCTGAAGTTTCAATTCACTTCTTTCAAAATTTTGCTAATTGTTAGTTCCAATTGAGAAAATGAGACTTTTTTTGCCAGTGAAGGCTTAGGGAAGAAATGAAAAATGGTATATGGGAAATTACACTAGGATTGATATTTCTCATTGTTGTGACTTGTCTTTTTAACTTTTCCAACAATTGCTCCCGTGAAACTCTAACTAAATGTTTTTTTTCAGGTACAAGCTACTGCACCCGTAAGAAAAAGAGAACTCGGGAGGGCCACTCGGACTTTTCTCCACACTCTAACTGCTCAGGTCTTCTTAGTAAATAAAGCCTGGCTTTTTACTTTCCTTTTCGTTTTCCATTTACGAAGTTTTGCCTGAATATATCAGTATACTCCTACATCATTTGCACTTCTACTGAGTTCTTTTGAATTTCTCAAACAATAAAGTTAGCGCTAATTATCTATCAGAACACTCAACAGTAAAGCACATGTACATCGAACGGTTCAAATTGTAGATGATATGGCTCTTTACATCAAATCTTCTGCATTTGAATTGGTACACCATATGATATGGCTCATTTGATGTTTAACCAATTTGCTTGTAAGCTTAATGGTAGAAGAGGTAAAAAGAGGAAATCGCACCACTACTACCTACAAAAAAGTAGGGTAGAATAACATAGTTACCGAGTTCAATAAACAAACAACACTCCAGTTTGCTGTAGTTCAGTTGAAGAATAGGACAAACAAATTGAGGAGACAATATGGGAGTTATAAGAAGCTTCTTTTACAATCTGGATTTGGATAGGATAATGTTAACAAAACGGTTATTGTGGAGGATCTAAGTATATGGGATGATCACATCAAGGTATCAGTTTACTTGGGTCATTTTGTTCTTATTGTGGATGTATGTTTCGATTATGTTGCTGATGTATGTCACTATTTTTGAAATTGCAGGATAACATCGAATGGGCTAAATTTCGAAAGGATGGGTTTCCTCAATATCTCGATCTGTGTATCGTGTTTGGCAATACATATGCTACTGGGATTACGCAATTGGAAATGCAGAATACTTGGTAGTGTCTGAGGGGGAAGACAATGGTAGTGGTGGTGACAATAGTGGTGGTGCTTTGGTAGGTGATCCAAACGAACTTAGTGATAGAGTCTTCACACCTGACGTGAGTGCCACACAAGTTTGCGAGAATCACATAGGACTCCAAATTTCAAGAGGAGGAGAAAGAGTAGCACATATGATATTGCTGACACCTGCAAAGCCATTTAAGATATGATCAAGTCCAAGGCGGGGTCAATCAACAAGTGGCTCTATCACCTCACATGCCCCCCACCCGAGAACCCCTACTCCATGGGAGCCGTGGTTGCCATCTTAAATGACATGCCTTACTTTGAGCAGAATCTTTACAACAAAGCTATGAACCAAGCATGCCTTAGTGTCAACTGGAGAGAGGGTTTCGTCATATCGTTACCTGAAAGGAGACGCGGTTTTCTTGAATCTCTTTGAATAGATGTTGAGAACTACGATGACTTTTTCATGTTTGCTTTATTTTCACTTAATGACTTGTGTCCTTGAGATACTTTGGTTTGTTTTTATTTATGGAACTATGATGACTTCGGTTTGTTTTTAATTATGCAACTATGATGACGTGGCTATTGTTAACTATGGAACTATGATGACGTTGTGGCTATTGTTGATTCCTGACTTATTCATTGTGTTTGTGTTCTTCATGCGAGGGCATAGGTAATATGAGGGGGGGTGAAAGTAGCAGCAATAATGGTCCAATAGCATCAGTTGAACCAATTGAATAGATCTTCGATGATTTTGAACTTAATATACTGAAAGCATTGATGTGTACTGTTTCGTTGAACATGTCTATGCACACGAGAGAATCTATTAGGGACAGTAAATTATCAAGGCTCGAATGGACAAGAGAGATTTTTTATGGACATTTAGATAGGGTATATGAAGCTTTTCGAATGGAGATGCATGTCTTTCTCAACCTTTGTGATTTAATGAAGGCAATGGGTTGGTTGGTAGATAGTCGATATATTAGGGTAAACGAATAAGTCGGGATATTTTTATCTATGATTTCTCACAAGAACTCGAATAGAGATTTATGTGAGAGATTCTAACATTCGGGACAAACTATCAGCAAGTACTTTGCTAAAGTGTTGCAAGCAGTTCTGCATCTGGCAAGAGAAATTATCGTACCACCTTCATTTGATGTTGTCCCAGAAGAAATTTTTATCAATCCTAAATATAATCCTTACTTCAAGGTAGGATTTTCATACATTCCTTTACACTATCATTTACATTTTGTTGATAATTTTGTATACTGCTAGTTTTTGTTGAAATGACAAGGTTGCAGAGGCGCTATTGATGGCACTCACATTCATGCTTCTGTACCAGTGTTGAAACAGATCCCATTTAGAGGCAGGAAAGGAATTACCACTCAGAATGTGATGTGTGTTTGTTCATTTGATATGAAATTTACATTTGTATATGCTGGTTGGGAATGTTCTGCCAACGATTGTCGGGTGCTCTCGGCAGCACTTGAGACACATCGCTTACAATTTCCTCGACCTCCACCAGGTATTTGCTTGTTTTTCATGGGATAATTTTCTTTATAACTATATTGCATTTGTGAATTGTGACATCCCGAATTTCGACCCATTTTTGGGATTTATAAAACGTGTAATTCGTCAGTGCACTTATAATAGAATCTCGCCCGGGAACTGATCACTCTCGGGTTCTTGTTTTTAAAATAGAGATTTTTCTAGAATTTCACTCGATCGAATTTGGCCGTTATTTAGACCCCGAACTTGGCAGTCGATTTTCGGGAGTTTCAGGACGAAATAAATTGGACGGTGTCAATATTATCGTAGCCAGCGTTGAGATGATCAGGAATGATGAAAAAAGGAGAGTTTTTGACCAGGTGCGATTTGGACTAGTAGACCTCCCTCGTGATAGTTTGACTTAATTGATTTGGCCTTTGTCCCTTTTTATATTCGAGGTTTCATTTGGACCGGTAGATCGTTGTCGGTATTAATTATGGGCCGTTGTATTGCATTATTTATTTGATTGAACATTTAAATTTATCCCCCTCTTTCTCTCCATCTGCCTCGCCGAACACCCCTGCCCGCACGTTTCCCTCTTCCCCCCTTTTTTTTTTCTCTTTTTATCTTTTCTCTCTTTTTCTCTCTCTTTCTCTCTCTCCTCTGCGCGTGCACCTTCCCCATGCGGACGTCCCCTCCGCCCACGCCTTGCAGACCTGCTTCTCTGTCACTCTCTCTCTCTCTCCTTCTTTTCCTTCTTTCCTTCTTTCCCTCTCTCTTCTCTCTCCTCTTCCTTCTTTCTTCCCCCAGCCCGACTGGTTCTGCTTCGTTTCTGCCCAGTCCGCCCGACCGCCGCTCGACCGCCTTCCGCCTCCGCCCGACGCCGCCGTCCTCCTCGTGCCGTCGTCGCGCCGCCGCGCCGCGCGGCAACTCCGCTGGCGCTACCTTCCTCTCCTCCCGAGCGCCTGAGCTCGGCCTGTCGCCGCTCGCCGTCGCGTCCGGCGAGTCCCGACCGTCGTCCAGCCTACTCCCTAGCACCGCCCCGACACCTGGACGTCGCCGCCGTCGTCCCAGCCGAAGCCGTGCTGCCCCGTCACCACCGGTTCGGCCCCCCTTCCTTAGCACCGTGCGCCTTCGCCGGAGCGCCGTCGCCGTCTCCGGTGCCGCCGCCGTGAGCCGCCGTCCCTCTCACCTCAGCCGGCAGCCCTTCTCCTCTCCAAACCGTGAGCCCCCTTCCCCCTCTTTTCCTCTTTGTTTTGGGCCGTGGAAGGCCTTCGCCGGAGGAGCTCCGCCGCCGCCGTTACTGTTGCGGCCCGGATCCACCACCTCGCCCAGCCGACCAGCCGTTCCATTTCTCTCTCTCTCTCTGACCGCGCCTCTCTCTCCCTCTCTAGGTCGTGGATTAGCTTAGACCGTCGCCGCCGCTCGCGCCGTTCGCCGGAGCCGCCACCGCCGTTACTGTTCCGGCGAGGGACTGTCGCTGCCCAGCCCCTTTTCGTCGCGAGTACGACCCGTTTCAAGCTTAGGACATCCGGTGAGTTTGACCCTAAGCCCTAATTAGGACAATTTGCATTTCTAGACGGGTTTTAGGGGTTAATTAGGATAATTAGGGGCTAAATGGTGGCTACTGTTAGGGGCTGGTTTTGTGGTGTTTTTGGTGACCAAGGATGATTATTTGGTCGAGGTTTAGCGGCTGGTATAGTGCTATGATGTGGCGAAGCGTAGGTGTCGGGATTTGGACAAAATGGTGGACTTGGGGAATGAAATTCATAAACCGGGTGGTGGCTGTTTTTGGTGGTTGTTCTATGGGCTTAGTGCGATAAATTAGTGGAGGTTTAGTGGCCCGAGAGGCGCTGTGCATTGGCTAGACAGAATTGGATCGGAATGGCCCAAAGGTTCGGGCCTTGAATGTGAATGCTAGTGCACGCCTCATTGGTCTTTATCGTGGCTGATTTAAAGGATGTTTTGGGGAGTTTAATGGAGCATTTTGGAGATAATTATTGGCCTAGAACCCGCGGTATAGTGGCTGCCCGCGACGGGATTTAATTTGGGCAAGGCGCGATCAATTGAGGTTTAATTGTGCAATTACCGGGAATGATCGCTTTGATCAATTGACTAGCTAATTGAGCCTTGTTTGTGATTAATTTGATGATGTCATATCGTATTTTTGGCGGGACTAGGAATGGATTGGCTTGGTGGGCCTTGAATGTGTGAATTCTCAGTGAACTAGTTGTGTGATTATGCTTGTGAATTGTGCACCGTGCACGGGTGTTTGAATTGATTCCATGGTTGTACTAATATGTGGTTGGGTGTAATGAATTGTGGTATGAGCATATTGCGCGACGAATTGAACAATTGGTGTAGCGATATTAAATGCTCATTGTGAAATGTGTGAATGCACAAGTGTGATCGTTATAGCCATGAGTGTGCATCTTAAGCATTGGCACGGCATGTGCATATACAAGTGTGCCCGAGTGACATGTGCATTGTGATCACCTAAAATGCCCTGATGCGTTTTACGCGGGGTTCAGATAAAAATTGGTGCTTGTGAAGGTGTGATCACAATAAACCCTGATGCGTTTTACGCGGGGTAGTGAACCCGTCCTGAGGCGTGTTACGCGGGACGATGCCCGGTTTACCGGAAGATGGCCAAACCTGATGCGTTTTACGCGGGTGTTGTGCCATAAGCCTGATGCGTGTTACGCGGGCTAGAGATCGATCTCGAAGTGATAGACCTGATGCGTTTTACGCGGGTCGGACCTGATGCGTTTAACGCGGGTCGGAGGAGAAATTGATAAATGGCAGAATGCTAGCATGCAAGTGTGCGTTAATGCACTGTTGAGACATGAACATGAGTGCGAGCACGAGCATATGCATTACATGAGCCGAGACAGGGTGATATGTGTATATGTGCCGCAATCTAATTCTATGATGCTGTTGTGATTATATTTATAGAATGCCTAACTTGCAGGGTCGAGTACGAATTAGATTTAGGCCCGAGGGCCTGAGTCGGTTTATGTTTGAATTGTGCGTTGTTTATTACTCGTCAGGAGGTGCACGTTAGCCTAATTTAGGTTTAGGGAATTACTCACTGAGATTATTCTCATTGTTGTTTAAACCACATTTTCAGACCCTCAGCCTTAAGGATGGCAGGCGTACCGAAGTGTTTTGGGAGGAGCCCCGGCTAGTTGTAGTGGCCTTGAACCGCTTTTGATTTTTGAGCGTGGGCTGTATATGAATATTGCAAATGCTTCCCAGTAGTAGTGCAAGGGTATGTCATTCATGTTGTTGGCTATGTGGCTATCCTTGGTTATGTGTATTTTAATGTATGGGTGGTTTTAATTACTTCCGCATGTGCTTTAAATCTCTGTGTTGGGTATTGGGTCGGCGACGCGTCCTGGGACGTCGCATGCGAATCGACCTTTGCGAGGGATGTGGCGCGCTGAGGAGTACGGGGCGTGACATCCCCGTTTGATTTGGTATCAGAGCAAGGTCAGCTCGATCCAATTAGGTCGAAGTCTGGAGTGATAAGGAGCGATGACTTTGGGTAGCCAGTAGGGTGACCTCGTGTGCTATGTGTACCTCCTGACTGCTTGTGTTTGATTGAGTGCTTGTTTTAGTTGACCCGTAAACTGCAGGTGCGGCAGGACTCGAGGTTAGTACACGTGTTCTCGTGATCGAAGTTTTGTGCTATCTATGCTTAATCGCATGCTGAGTGAATGACTGCCATTGTATTGAGTTCCTTGCCTAGGACCTTAGACCGGTTTAGCTTGGTTTAGGTCTCTAATTCCTAATTGGGATTATAGCAGGTAAGTGAGCGTGTGATTTGAAAGGATGAGTAGCCAAGGAAGGGGTAGAGGTCGAGGCCGTGGTAGAGGTAGAGGTCGAGGTCGTGAACCGGAGCGTGTAGAACCGCAAGTGAGAGTTGCTGAGGACCCTAGAGTGGATGGAATTCTAAGAGCTCTTGAGGAAGCTGGAATTGTGGGAGGTAGACTAACCGAGGAAAGAAATGCCACGATCGCCGCTGCTGTTGAGGCTGCCATCGCTGCTGCTAATGGGGCCAATGGGAATCGGGGTAATGTTGAGAATCCAATTCCAGCGCCAGTGAATGTGGGCAGGCCGATGTCCAAGTTAGTAGAGCAATTCCTGAAATTAAAGCCGCCGAAGTTCAATGGTAAAGGTGACCCTGAGGCCGCACCTCGTTGGGTTGAGGGGTTGGAGAAGGCCTTCGAAGTGCTAGGGTGCACTGAGGTTGAAAAGGTAACATTGGCCGTATATCAACTGCAGGACAATGCCGATGATTGGTGGAAGGCCACCAAAGGAAGGGTATTTCCCGAAGGGACCGCTCCGACTTGGACCGTATTTTCTGAGACTTTCTTGGGAAAATTCTTTTCTGAGAGCGCCAGGGAAAGGAAGTTAGCGGAATTCATGAGGCTCCGCCAAGGATCGATGACGGTGGATCAGTACGAAGCAGAATTTACGAGGTTGTCAAGGTTTGCGCCAAGGATGGTAGAACACCCTGAGGACAAGGCGCGGAGATTCCGGGATGGACTGAAACCGGATTTGAGAAGTCAGATGATATCGATGAACATCAAGGACTACCGTGAGATGTATGAGCGGGCACAGGCTATAGAACGGGACCAGACTGATAGGGCAGCCGCCTCTGGATCGCGGTTCGCCCCTGCTAGGGACAACCGCCGTCTTGGGAAGAAACCGATGGCGGGAAATAGGCGATTTGTTCCACCGATCAAGAAGAACATCGGGAAGCCGAATTATCAGCAGAACAGGTTTGGGGCTTGCTTCAACTGTGGAAGTTTGGACCATCAAATTAGGAACTGTCCCCAGCAACGCCCCGCAGGACCCCCGATACAGCAACAACCTCGAATTGGGAATCAGTCTGGAAATTCCCAGCCGGCTATTATGAACAGGCCGCTGGCACAAGGACGGGTGTACGCCATGGCGCGAAGGGAGATTGGGAATGCGCCAGGCGTGGTCACAGGTATGGTTTCTCTGTGCCATCATGTAGCGTATGCATTATTCGACCCGGGAGCATCACATTCGTTTATATCTGCTCAGTTTGTTGAATTGACTGGATTAAAGCCTGTTATGTTAGAAGTACAGTTGTGTGTGACTACGCCCTTAATGGATAAGATATGCATATCGTTAGGATGCCCGAATTGTGAGATAGTAATTGGTGGCGTAGAAAGCAGAATAGACCTAGCGGTTTTACCAATGTATGACTTTGATTTGATTGTGGGCATGGATTGGTTAGTTAAGCAAAATGCCATAATGGACTGTAGTGGCAGGGTGATCCAGTTTAGCCCGATTGGACACCCTAGATTTGAGTTTGTAGGGAGTCGGGGAGGAACCTCGATCCCTTGGGTTTCGCCTGTGGAAGCAACTAAATTGTTGGACGAGGGCTGTCAAGGTTATTTAGCCAGTGTGCTTGATCCGACGGCAGGTGAGATGCGGCTTGAAGATATAGAAGTGGTGCGCAATTTTCCCGATGTCTTCCCCCAGGAATTGCCGGGATTGCCACCGGAAAGAGAAGTAGAATTCGTTATCGAGTTGGCTCCTGGGACCGAGCCAATCTCGAAGCCGCCTTATAGGATGTCATTATCAGAGTTGAAGGAATTAAAGGTTCAGATGCAGGAACTACTGGACAAAGGTTTCATTCGACCGAGTGCGTCTCCATGGGGAGCGCCGGTATTATTCGTTAGGAAGAAGGATGGGTCACTAAGGTTGTGTATCGACTATCGTCAGCTGAATCAAGTGACGGTCAAGAATAAGTATCCCCTCCCGAGGATTGACGACCTGTTCGATCAGTTGCAAGGAGCCTCGGTATTTTCTAAGATTGACCTAAGGACAGGGTATCATCAGTTGAGGATCCAAAGGGAAGATATTCCAAAGACGGCGTTCAGGACGAGGTATGGACATTATGAGTTCACAGTGATGCCGTTTGGCCTGACGAATGCCCCTGCTGCTTTCATGGACTTAATGAACCGGGTATTCAAGGAATTCTTAGACCAGTTCGTCATTGTATTCATTGACGATATTTTGGTGTATTCAAAGAGTTCCGAGGAACACGAGGTACATTTGGAAAAGGTTCTACGGACGTTAAGGGAGCACGCACTGTATGCTAAGTTTAGCAAGTGCGAGTTTTGGCTGAACCGAGTAGCATTTCTTGGACATATAATTTCTGGAGAAGGAATCTCCGTGGATCCGGTAAAGATCGAAGCAGTAATAGATTGGCCGAGACCGACGACAGTTACTGAGGTTCGAAGCTTCCTAGGACTGGCAGGTTATTATCGAAGATTCGTGGAAAGGTTCTCAGCGATAGCCACTCCGCTGACGAAGTTGCTTAAGAAGGAAACGAAGTTTGAATGGACGGAAAAGTGCGAAGAGAGTTTTCAGGAATTGAAACAGAGATTGACGACGGCGCCAGTGTTGACGATTCCTTCAGGACCGGGCGGGTATGAGATTTATAGTGATGCTTCGCTTAAAGGATTGGGATGCGTGCTAATGCAACATGGAAGGGTAGTTGCTTATGCATCGCGGCAGTTAAGATCTCATGAGATGAACTACCCGACTCACGACTTGGAACTGGCAGCAATTATTTTCGCGCTTAAGATTTGGAGGCACTATTTATGTGGGGAAAGGTTTCAGATCTACACGGACCATCAGAGTCTCAAGTATCTGTTTTCGCAGAAGGAATTGAATATGAGGCAGAGACGCTGGATGGAATTGCTGAAGGACTATGACTGTGACATATTATATCATCCCGGAAAGGCTAACCGGGTAGCGGATGCCTTGAGTCGGAAATCGAGCATCGCGCATTTGTTGGTCAAAGAGTGGATTTTATTGGAAGGAGCACGGGACTCAGAATTTAAGTTCGAGGTAGGACACCTCTCTAGTCTGATGGCGACATTAAGGATTGAACCGGAAGTGCGAGCCAAGATTAAGGCGTTGCAGTCTACGGACCTTGAGGTTCAGAAAATCGTGAGTATGGATGACACTAGGAGGAAACCGGACTTCCGGGTGTCCGAGGATGGAATTCTTAAGTTTCGAGGACGATTGTGCGTGCCCGATGATTTGGAGCTTAAAGAAGAGATTTTGTCGGAGGCTCACAGGAGCAATTATAGCATTCACCCGGGCAGCACTAAGATGTACCAGAATCTTCGCCAGCACTATTGGTGGAATGGAATGAAAGTAGACGTGGCCAAACATGTGGCCAAGTGTTTGACGTGTCAACAAGTGAAGGCACAGCATTGTAAACCTGGTGGAATGTTGCAACCGTTGGAAATCCCAGAATGGAAATGGGAGCATATTACCATGGATTTTGTAACGGGATTGCCAAGAAGCCAGAGGGGACACGACTCTATATGGGTGATAGTGGATAGATTGACCAAGTCAGCGCACTTCCTGGCGGTGCGAAAGGACTTCGAGCTAGAAAGGCTGGCAGAGTTATATGTGCGACAGGTTGTTCGTCTTCATGGAGTACCGGTATCAATCACTTCAGACCGTGATCCCCGATTTACTGCGAATTTTTGGAAAAGTCTGCAATCGGCTATGGGGACTAAGTTGCAATTTAGCACGGCCTATCATCCGCAGACGGATGGCCAGTCTGAGAGGACTATTCAGACATTGGAGGATATGCTGAGGGCGTGTGTGTTAGATTTTCAGGGCAAGTGGGAAGAACAGTTGCATTTGGTCGAATTCGCCTACAATAATAGCTACCAGCAGAGTATCAGAATGGCGCCATTCGAAGCACTATATGGTAGGGCTTGCAGAACACCGTTGTGTTGGGATGAGGTAGGAGAAAGAAGTATAACGGGTCCAGAGTTGGTTCAACAATCGGTAGAAACGGTAAAGATTATCCGGGAAAGGCTAAGAACAGCTCAGAGCCGTCAGAAAAGTTACGCGGATCGAAGGCGTAGACCGTTGGAGTTTCGAGTTGGCGACCATGTGTTTCTTAAGGTCTCGCCGATGAGAGGACTATCTCGGTTCGGCAAGAAGGGGAAATTAAGTCCAAGGTATATAGGCCCGTTCGAGATTTTGGAAAGGATTGGGACATTAGCATACCGTCTTGCCTTACCGCCGAATTTGTCGCAGATTCATAACGTCTTCCACGTGTCGATGTTGAGGAAATATGAACCGGATCCGACCCACGTGCTGAATCATGAGGTAATAGACGTGGACGACAGGGTGTCGTACGTGGAGAAGCCAGTTCGAATCGAGGACAGGAAGGAACAAGTTTTGAGGAGCAAGACGATCCCGTTGGTCAAAGTCATTTGGGAACGTCACGGGACAGAAGACGCCACGTGGGAAAGCGAGGAAGTGGTGCGACACCAGTACCCCCATTTGTTTGAGTAATCGGGTTTGGATTGTAAATTTCGAGGACGAAATTTTTGTAAGGGGAGAAGAGTTGTGACATCCCGAATTTCGACCCATTTTTGGGATTTATAAAACGTGTAATTCGTCAGTGCACTTATAATAGAATCTCGCCCGGGAACTGATCACTCTCGGGTTCTTGTTTTTAAAATAGAGATTTTTCTAGAATTTCACTCGATCGAATTTGGCCGTTATTTAGACCCCGAACTTGGCAGTCGATTTTCGGGAGTTTCAGGACGAAATAAATTGGACGGTGTCAATATTATCGTAGCCAGCGTTGAGATGATCAGGAATGATGAAAAAAGGAGAGTTTTTGACCAGGTGCGATTTGGACTAGTAGACCTCCCTCGTGATAGTTTGACTTAATTGATTTGGCCTTTGTCCCTTTTTATATTCGAGGTTTCATTTGGACCGGTAGATCGTTGTCGGTATTAATTATGGGCCGTTGTATTGCATTATTTATTTGATTGAACATTTAAATTTATCCCCCTCTTTCTCTCCATCTGCCTCGCCGAACACCCCTGCCCGCACGTTTCCCTCTTCCCCCCTTTTTTTTTTCTCTTTTTATCTTTTCTCTCTTTTTCTCTCTCTTTCTCTCTCTCCTCTGCGCGTGCACCTTCCCCATGCGGACGTCCCCTCCGCCCACGCCTTGCAGACCTGCTTCTCTGTCACTCTCTCTCTCTCTCCTTCTTTTCCTTCTTTCCTTCTTTCCCTCTCTCTTCTCTCTCCTCTTCCTTCTTTCTTCCCCCAGCCCGACTGGTTCTGCTTCGTTTCTGCCCAGTCCGCCCGACCGCCGCTCGACCGCCTTCCGCCTCCGCCCGACGCCGCCGTCCTCCTCGTGCCGTCGTCGCGCCGCCGCGCCGCGCGGCAACTCCGCTGGCGCTACCTTCCTCTCCTCCCGAGCGCCTGAGCTCGGCCTGTCGCCGCTCGCCGTCGCGTCCGGCGAGTCCCGACCGTCGTCCAGCCTACTCCCTAGCACCGCCCCGACACCTGGACGTCGCCGCCGTCGTCCCAGCCGAAGCCGTGCTGCCCCGTCACCACCGGTTCGGCCCCCCTTCCTTAGCACCGTGCGCCTTCGCCGGAGCGCCGTCGCCGTCTCCGGTGCCGCCGCCGTGAGCCGCCGTCCCTCTCACCTCAGCCGGCAGCCCCCTCTCCTCTCCAAACCGTGAGCCCCCTTCCCCCTCTTTTCCTCTTTGTTTTGGGCCGTGGAAGGCCTTCGCCGGAGGAGCTCCGCCGCCGCCGTTACTGTTGCGGCCCGGATCCACCACCTCGCCCAGCCGACCAGCCGTTCCATTTCTCTCTCTCTCTCTGACCGCGCCTCTCTCTCCCTCTCTAGGTCGTGGATTAGCTTAGACCGTCGCCGCCGCTCGCGCCGTTCGCCGGAGCCGCCACCGCCGTTACTGTTCCGGCGAGGGACTGTCGCTGCCCAGCCCCTTTTCGTCGCGAGTACGACCCGTTTCAAGCTTAGGACATCCGGTGAGTTTGACCCTAAGCCCTAATTAGGACAATTTGCATTTCTAGACGGGTTTTAGGGGTTAATTAGGATAATTAGGGGCTAAATGGTGGCTACTGTTAGGGGCTGGTTTTGTGGTGTTTTTGGTGACCAAGGATGATTATTTGGTCGAGGTTTAGCGGCTGGTATAGTGCTATGATGTGGCGAAGCGTAGGTGTCGGGATTTGGACAAAATGGTGGACTTGGGGAATGAAATTCATAAACCGGGTGGTGGCTGTTTTTGGTGGTTGTTCTATGGGCTTAGTGCGATAAATTAGTGGAGGTTTAGTGGCCCGAGAGGCGCTGTGCATTGGCTAGACAGAATTGGATCGGAATGGCCCAAAGGTTCGGGCCTTGAATGTGAATGCTAGTGCACGCCTCATTGGTCTTTATCGTGGCTGATTTAAAGGATGTTTTGGGGAGTTTAATGGAGCATTTTGGAGATAATTATTGGCCTAGAACCCGCGGTATAGTGGCTGCCCGCGACGGGATTTAATTTGGGCAAGGCGCGATCAATTGAGGTTTAATTGTGCAATTACCGGGAATGATCGCTTTGATCAATTGACTAGCTAATTGAGCCTTGTTTGTGATTAATTTGATGATGTCATATCGTATTTTTGGCGGGACTAGGAATGGATTGGCTTGGTGGGCCTTGAATGTGTGAATTCTCAGTGAACTAGTTGTGTGATTATGCTTGTGAATTGTGCACCGTGCACGGGTGTTTGAATTGATTCCATGGTTGTACTAATATGTGGTTGGGTGTAATGAATTGTGGTATGAGCATATTGCGCGACGAATTGAACAATTGGTGTAGCGATATTAAATGCTCATTGTGAAATGTGTGAATGCACAAGTGTGATCGTTATAGCCATGAGTGTGCATCTTAAGCATTGGCACGGCATGTGCATATACAAGTGTGCCCGAGTGACATGTGCATTGTGATCACCTAAAATGCCCTGATGCGTTTTACGCGGGGTTCAGATAAAAATTGGTGCTTGTGAAGGTGTGATCACAATAAACCCTGATGCGTTTTACGCGGGGTAGTGAACCCGTCCTGAGGCGTGTTACGCGGGACGATGCCCGGTTTACCGGAAGATGGCCAAACCTGATGCGTTTTACGCGGGTGTTGTGCCATAAGCCTGATGCGTGTTACGCGGGCTAGAGATCGATCTCGAAGTGATAGACCTGATGCGTTTTACGCGGGTCGGACCTGATGCGTTTAACGCGGGTCGGAGGAGAAATTGATAAATGGCAGAATGCTAGCATGCAAGTGTGCGTTAATGCACTGTTGAGACATGAACATGAGTGCGAGCACGAGCATATGCATTACATGAGCCGAGACAGGGTGATATGTGTATATGTGCCGCAATCTAATTCTATGATGCTGTTGTGATTATATTTATAGAATGCCTAACTTGCAGGGTCGAGTACGAATTAGATTTAGGCCCGAGGGCCTGAGTCGGTTTATGTTTGAATTGTGCGTTGTTTATTACTCGTCAGGAGGTGCACGTTAGCCTAATTTAGGTTTAGGGAATTACTCACTGAGATTATTCTCATTGTTGTTTAAACCACATTTTCAGACCCTCAGCCTTAAGGATGGCAGGCGTACCGAAGTGTTTTGGGAGGAGCCCCGGCTAGTTGTAGTGGCCTTGAACCGCTTTTGATTTTTGAGCGTGGGCTGTATATGAATATTGCAAATGCTTCCCAGTAGTAGTGCAAGGGTATGTCATTCATGTTGTTGGCTATGTGGCTATCCTTGGTTATGTGTATTTTAATGTATGGGTGGTTTTAATTACTTCCGCATGTGCTTTAAATCTCTGTGTTGGGTATTGGGTCGGCGACGCGTCCTGGGACGTCGCATGCGAATCGACCTTTGCGAGGGATGTGGCGCGCTGAGGAGTACGGGGCGTGACATGAATCATGATCAATATATGAATACTTTGTGATAGGCAAATACTACGTGGTAGATTCTGGTTATGCTGTAGCTCCGAGATTTTTGACTCCTTTCAAAGGAGAATGCTATCATATTAATGATTTTAGGGGTAGAGTGAGGCAGGCAACAACAACAAGAGAATTATTCAACCATGGGCATTCTTCACTAAGGAACGTTATTGAGAGATCATTTGCGGTGTTAAAGAATCGCTTTTTCATTTTGAGACACATGCCTTCATTTTTAATTCAAAAGCAGTCATGTATTGTAATTGCATGTTATGTATTCATAATTACATCCGTGATCAAGACAAGATGGATAAAAACTTTTCCCAATGTGGTGATTCAGAGTACCCGTTTGGAAGTGCACAAGATGAGGTTATTGACGATACATCGACCGAGGAGGATATCGAGATCAACATGCTTAAGAAAAGAATTGCCAATCAATTGGCAATTGATAATAATATGGCGGAGATTCCATGAAAATGTGTTTCAGACTTTTCTAATGTATTTCCATTATTTTGTATTTGAGGATTTTTTTATGTTGGCTCTTGTAATGAGACGTGGTATTTTGAGATCTCCTATATTGGCTCTTGTAATGTGATGTGCTTGGTTTACTTTTCTCCATAAGCATTTGGGATATTATGAAGAACTATGCATACTCACAAATATTGAGAGCAAATATCGAGAGCAATGGTGGTTGAATGCTAAAGACCCATTCCAGTGCTTGGCCATTTGCATTAATTTGACTTGAATTTGTGTGCGGGCGTACGTAACGTTACGAATCCAACGTAAAATTTAATTTCAAAACTTCACAGAATGACTTAGAATACTTGTGGCCACCCGCTTTGAGCGAAATTTAAATTTTTTTAGTTGTTGAAAAAAAATAAAAAAAATCAAAAATTTCAAAACTTCACAAAATGGCTTAGAATACTTGTGGCCACCCATTTTGAGAGAAATTTAATTTTTTTGAGATTCCCAAAAAAAATAAAAAAATCAGAAATTTCAAAACTTCATAGAATGGCTTAGAATACCTATGGCCACCCACTTTCAGCGAAATTTAAATTTTTTTAGGTGCCGAAAAAAATTTAAAAAAATAAAAAATTTCAAAACTTCGCAAAATGACTTAGAATACCTGTGGCCATCCACTTTGAGTGAAATTTAAATTTTTTGGTGATAAAATAAAAATTAAAAAAGAAAAAAAAACCATTTAGGCACCTAAAAAATTTTAAATTTCACTCAAAGTGAGTGGCCATAAGTATTCTAAGCCATTATGTGAAGTTTTGAAATTTTTTATTTTTTATATTTTTTTTGCACCTAAAAAAATTTAAGTTTCACTTAAAGTGGGTGGCCACAGGTATTCTAAGTCATTCTGTGAAGTTTTGAAATTTTTTATTTTTTTTATTTTTTTGGCACCTAAAAAAATTTAAATTTCTCTCAAAGCGGGTGGCCATAGGTATTTTATAAAACATTTTGTGAAGTTTTGAAATTTTTCACTTTTTGATTTTTTTGGCACCTAAAAAAATTTAAATTTCGCTCAAAGTGGGTGACCACATATATTCTAAACCATTCTATGAAGTTTTGAAGTTTTTTTTTTTTGGAATCTAAAAGAATCTAAATTTCGTTCAAAGTGGATGGCCACAGGTATTCTAAGCCATTCTATGAAGTTTTGAAATTTCTAATTTATTTTTTTTTTTGGAATCTCAAAAAAATTAAATTTCTCTCGAAATGGTTGGCCACGAGTATTCTATGCCATTCTGTGAAATTTTGAAATTTTTAATTTTTTTTGGGCATGTCAAAAAAATTAAAATTTGCTCAAAAAGTGGGTGGTCATAGGTATTCTAAGTAATTCTGTGAAGTTTTGAAATTTTTGATTTCTTGATTTTTAAAAAAAAAATTCAACAAATTTCCTATTTTCCCGAAATTTGAATTTTTTTTATTTTCTTGACATTTTGATGAATTTTTCTGGAATTTTTCAATTTTTTGGGATTTTCTGAATTTTTTTTTAGATTTTTAGGAGTTTTTCAAATTTTTTAATTATTTTTATTCCATTTCTAAAAAAAATGGATTTCTGTTCCTGGAAATAGAATTTTCTATTGTTTATCAAACGGGTTTTTGTTTCAGGAAATAGAAATTTTGTGCTGTTATCAAACGGGTTTCTGTTCCAGAAATAGAAATTTTTGGTCGTTATCAAACGGGTTTCTTTTCTCAGAAACTCATCCTGGAATCAAAAATAAAAAAATCTATTTCTGTTTCAGGAACTCATTCGGAAACAAAATGGTTATCATTTGCTACCTTAATGATCAAACTAACTGACATTATTTTTTATTTAAGAAAAGGTTTGACAATCTCCAAGGCAAACTTTTGCATTACAAGCTCTTCGGATTGACAAAAACAACCACAAAAGCTCAAAGTTTTTTAGGATAGTTGTCTTTTTCGTGAATTTGGCTGTGCACACCTAGCATCACAGGACACTTGCTTACGAGTTAATTACACATTCTGAACCACTACCATTTAGACACATTTTACCCTAAATTACTTTTCGACACACAAAAACCCCCAAAATTGTATGACTGCCTCTAATTCTACCATCCGTTAGCATTTCATTTAATTTCGACATCGATTCTCTTACTTGGTGACAATCGAGAAGGCAACAAGTCCAACATGGATTGTTACTGCACGAGCCCTTCCAAGAAAACAGCCCTTTTTTGGTTGAAAAGACATCGTTTTAAACTTACTATGTCAAGAGCTGCACTATCATCGCATTACACATGGCTAAAATTAGACAAAACCAAGGTTTTTAAGTAGAATCGAAATGAGTCTGCTAGTCAGGCATTGCCACGTCGACCACCCTACAAAATGCCAATGGATTATAAATTTGGAATAGCGGTGCCACTTTGGAAATTCCTATAGGTCGAAAAACAATTTAAAATAGATGTGTCCAAGTGATAACATATTAGGACATCTACAAAATGGGATGTACATTAAACCCAAAACAGAAGCCGTACCGTTGAGCCTTCACACTATACTCGACCCGTTATGGCCCATACAGAATAAGTCGTGCCCAATTTCGGCCTTGATCAATTTTGTACAGTGATGCTATTTACAAGGAAAAAAGACGAAGATCAAAGTGAGTTTATTGGATAGTACCGATTCAATGGTATTTATTCCGAAACCTAAATCAAACTGATAATCCAAATCATCTTCATTCTGCTTGCGCAAAAAGATCGAGTTAATTGCAAAGCAGTGCTTTTTCAAAACGGGCGCGTAGAAAATTTTATCCAGCTGGCATTGCACGTTTCTAGATAAAGCCCAGCCCCCATCCCCATCGCACCTGTCATTGCGTGGTTTGGACTGTCGTTTCGTTCACTAAGAGAATTTGTCGAAATTCCTGTTGCGGTTTCTTTTCCATTGGAAGCTTCTGTGGTCCAGGATCAAATTGTCAACACTTTCTGATTCAACAGCCGACGGAGCGATACACTCCCCAAGGCCTCGACCTGCACAAGTTATGTAAATTCATTTGGTCGGTACCTCCGAGCTTCGAATTACTAGCGACTCATTCTTTTGCAAGATACAAGATTATTTACGCGATTTCGTGACTCTTGAAAGTTGCCCTTTTGCGTTTAAACCTATGCGGTAACTATCATTCGCGTCTTGTGTTATAACTTGTGACCAATCGAGTTCCTAACCAGTAGGGAATGTATTTCATATTTGGATTCGAAATGGGTCGGATTATAACTAGATTCGATCGGTCCGGTTAGAACCTGTCTCGCCGTCATCTCTATTTCGGATGATCAAGCATGACGGACGATAGGTTCTTAGACCCGTGTTGACTATTATGAATTTTCACCGTGAGACATTGTTACCGAGAATTACCATATTAGAATGGCATTAAAAAATGAATCGGTTTTAAGTAAGAACGGAACGAGTATTCCCATTCTCGTGCTCGTAATGTAATTGGTCTCCAGTACAAGTGCTCTATACGACTAAAATTTCCCTCCTTTTTTCTATGGTGTAGCTCTTGGATTTCCTTATCCGGACAATTATTTTCTAGGAATCATTATGTTGAGCATAACTATATGAGAGCCAATTTCTAGCACGGAAAGCTGACCCTCTCCTCTAGTCGCGGCACAAATTGAACCGACCAGGGATGAAACACAGGTGGTATAAGTACGAAGGAAGCAGCATTAGCACTAAGTGTTGAAGTCGAAACGGAGAAAATTCAACTCGTCAAAAGTTCTTGGTTGATGCATCACGCCATTCGTACACGATCAAGAACATCAGAAGGCTACATAACTCCCAGTCTAGTGTCTGTCTAAGCAAATGCAATCTGGCGAGGCCTGTTTGGAGCAACGACGGAAGATAGCTCGCCGACCTTATAGCATCGAGCCTGTGGCTTAAACTTCCATCTTCTAGAACACGTTTCGCATTTCGCTTAACATTTACGCGATTGTCAACGACGTATTTGATCGAGTTACTAATTCAAGTTCGACATGTACATGTATAGTTTATTGTGGAGGCTCCAATCTTAAGCAACATTCAACTGGATCCTGTTGGGAGTGTCGAATATCTAAATTCAATCCTATCAACGGTACAAGAAAGTAATGAAAATTTGCACAACACAAGAATTTACGTGGTTCAGCAGAGGAGATGTTCCGCCTACCTATATTCACGGGGAGATGAGATCTGTTTCACTAATAATGTAGAAAAGTGTACAGTCACTTTTTCTTACACTCTCTCTCTATTTCGAGACCTGTTTCGCTCTAAATATATATAGCGGAACTCTACATGACACAAATTACAAAGTTGCTCACATAGCCTAAAATATTTAACTTTTCCATATAAATCCTTCTATGACTGAACATAAAACGTCTCTGGCGGCCCGGGGGTGCTGTCCTCATTACCCCTGCTAGGGCGGCCCACCGGACGCCGTCCGCTCACCGGGGAGCGGGACTCCCGTGCTGTCCAATCGTCAGGGGTCTTTCGGAACTGTCTCACAATCTCTTGGACGACAGAATACAAGACATTAACCTCAACATGGGGAGGATAAAGCCGGCGTCCGCAAACAATCTATCTATCGTGAGGTAAACATGGTACGGAGAAAAACAAATAATTTGGAAGACTGTTGGATTGCGTCACGGGGGAAACGTCAGGATTGCGTCATGGGGGGAAACGTCAGCAACGGTTTTCAAAGCAACGACCCGAGTGATCTGTTGCCCCCATAAAAATAGGCTTTTAGACTTTTGGTGGAAGTTTTCCTGGTATTGCTATCATAGATTCTCTTGCCCGCGGACTCGGCGTCAGCGATGACGACCGGTGTGGTCCCCCAAAAGCTACCGAACACATTGAAACATGCGGGTAAACAGCCGGATCGGCCAAAGTTCATTATCGACGTTCTAGACAAAACCTATAACAATATTAACAATCCAAGGAAGACATGTCTCGTAGGATTGTACTATGACGGAATCCTTCAAACCGAGTTTGCTTTCGTAAGAATTTCCCAGACGAGAGAGGGGAGGGGGGGAAAGGGTATAATGATGTCGTTTTTCCCATTATCGTGCACCGTCTGTCTTTCGTACTAAAATGACGTTGTTTTGGCCATGTTATCGCTATATGTGATAGAGAAAGTAATAAAAAAAAATGTCACGTCGGCATTTTTCGTTAATCAAGTTGGGCAGAGTTAATGGAAGGACTCGATTTTACCCTTTAACAAGTTTTAAGATTTGATTACATTTTTTTTTGTAGGTTTTCGGAATCAATTACACTTTCGTGGCAATATTTAGGATTTTCAGTGAATGTAACCATTCTTCTTTCTTTTTTTCACTTTTCTTTTCTTTCACTTTACGCAACTAGAGCCCGCTTGTTTGACTGAGATATATGCATTGTGATCGTGCGCCTTATTTTATTTTCAAGCGGCAGAAGCTTCTTACGATCGACAGAAATTCCACTGAAATTGCATGGCTCTAATTCGAGACTCAATGATGCAACGAATTCTCTCGTTCCCATTGACTCTTTGGTCAGTATGCAGCACCATAAAAGCCCAGGGGGACGGAGAAAGCAGGGACACATCGAACAAGGGATGGAGGAGGAGAGGAAGAACGAGAGAGCACAGACCATCCACCACACCAATGGAGGAACCGCAGAGAGAGAGAGAGAGCAAAAGCTTGTCGATGACAGCGCCAAAGAGATAGAGATGGAGGAAGAAGCTGTCAGAAGAGAAGAGACCATCATCAACTACAGAGGATGGAAGGCCATGCCCTTCATTATTGGTGATCCCAAAAACCTTAGTCGTCTTGTTCAGACCCATGAGAGATGTTTTTTTCCCTTCGTAAACTGTAATCTGACATTCTCCATGCGGACAAAACCGAAAATATCTTCTTCAGGAAATGAGGCTTTTGAGAAGCTGGGAGCGAGTGCGAACTTGGCCACCCTCTTGATCTACCTCACCAGGGTGTTCAACTTGAAGAGCAGCACGGCTACAAACATCATCAGCATCTTCAATGGCACGGCCAACTTATCGGCCTTGGCCGGTGCTTTCGTGTGTGACACGTACTTTGGCCGCTTCAAGACCCTTGGGTTCTGTACAGTCGCTTCTTTTCTGGTAACTTATTTCTACTACTTCTTGGTCTCTCTCGTGTTGTTGGATCAAAATTTCTAGGACGCGCTGATTCGGTAGCCAGAAACAGTTACTTATTTAGTGCAGAGCAGACACACGTCCGAACTAATGCACAGACTTGGCATGCTTTAATTTTCAATATCTGTTAGGCACGAGAACAGGGCATGTTGTTTCTTTCTATTGGCCGGGTCCAGCCTCTCTGTGAGGCCCAGCTAACGTAATATTCCAGTAAGTAGAAAAGGTCAAAAGTTAAAAGGAAATAAAGAGAGGGAAGAGAGAGAGAGAGAGCAGAGAGAGCGAGAGAGAGGGCGCTGACAAGAGGGGAACGAGGGCAAGGTTTTCGGCGAAGATTACCCGGCCAAACGTTGTTGGAATTAGCTCAAATTTCAGGATGTTGTTCGTGAGACTGAGGGCTGGAGTTGATCAGTTTCTTTCATTGCGAACCTCCTTGTCCAAGTCGTCTCTCGTTTTCTCCGATCTTGGTTAGTGTTCTTGCACCATTTGTGCTAATCTATGTACTGATTTGTTGATATTGAACCTCTATTGTGTGACTAGAGAAGAACTTTTGTGTATCTTACTATTCTTGGTGATTAGTTGAAGTTTTTTAGGCGATCCGTAATTTTCCCGTGTTGGGTTTTTTCGCGTAAAACTTGGTGCTGTTGTTTTCTTTGTCTCTTTATTTACTCATTCTGAGGTAGTATTGTTGGAATATATTGCTGGTGGTTGCTGGGTTAAGTTGATTTTGGTCGATTTAGTTTTGGGGAAAAAATTGATCCTCGATTGGATTAATTCCCGGCTCTCCCTGACAGTTTCTGATCTGATTCACTCTCAATAGGCAGCAGCAACTAGTACTACGATATGGTTCGTGGTACTAAATTTAGGGTTTTCATTTAAGCAAGTTGCTGTCCGAATGCAGCTGATTTACTGCCTTGTTCAATTAGGGCTTGCTAGTGATACAACTAACAGCAGCAATCGAGAATCTTCATCCGCCATACTGTGGCGACAGCACCACATGCCGCGGGCCAACAGCCGGCCAGAAGGCCTTCCTATTTACCGGGTTTGGGCTGCTGATTTTAGGGGCAGCCGGCATCCGCCCCTGCAATTTAGCATTTGGGGCTGACCAATTCAATCCGGGGACCGAATCAGAAAAGAGAGGGACCAACAGCTTCTTCAATTGGTACTCCTTCACAATCACTTCCGTGCAGATGGTCTTATTGGTGCTTATCGTGTACGTGCAATCGAACGTGAGCTGGGCGGTTGGGTTATTGATCCCGGCAGTTCTGATGCTCACTGCATGTGCAGCCTTCTTCATGGGTTCAAAGATATACGTGAAAGTAAAAGCTCAAGGGAGTCCACTAGCGAGTGTAGCGCAGGTCATCGTCGTGGCCATAAAGAAAAGGCGACTTCCAACACCCGAGCAACCCTTGCGCTCTCTTCATAATTATATTCCTCCGAAAACTATCAACTCCAAGCTTCCCTACACAGATCAATTCAGGTACTGAAAACGAGCCCGCATTGAACTTGTGCTGGATCTGCAATCGTGTTCATAGACGAAGTGTGATCGGCTCTTTTTTTCATCAGGTGCCTTGACAAAGCAGCAATCGCGACAGCTGAGGACGAGAAAAGGCCAGATGGATCGGCGGCTGATCCATGGAGACTCTGCAGCTTGCAGCAAGTGGAGGAAGTGAAATGTATTATGAGAGTGATGCCAATTTGGGTAGCGGGTGTGTTCTATTACCTTGTCATCGTCCAACAACAAACCTATGCAATCTTCCAGGCCACTCAAATGGACAGATGCCTTGGGAACACCAGCTTCAAGATCCCAGCCACATTGTTCGTCGTTTTCCTGATGTTGAGCCTCACAATCTTCACACCCATCTATGACCTACTGATTGCCCCATTCCTCCGGAGGATCACAGGGAAAGAAGGTGGCATCACACTCCTGCAGAGGATGGGCATCGGCTTGTTTTTTGGCGTGCTAACCATGCTGGTTTCCGCCATAGTGGAAGAGCGCCGAAGATCAATAGCTCTGACGAAGCCCCCTCTGGGGGATGATCCCAGACGGGGCGCAATTTCATCAATGTCAGCCTTGTGGTTAATCCTTCAGTTCACGCTCGCAGGCCTCGCACAAGCATTCTCATCCATTGGCCTTATCGAGTTTTACTACAAGCAGTGTCCTGAGAACATGAGGAGCATCACGGGTTCTCTGCACTATTGTGGCATGGCGGTCTCAAGTTACTTGAGCAGCCTACTCATATGGATTGTTCGCAAGAACACGAAAGGAGCAGAGGGCGGGAACTGGTTGCCGGAGGATCTGAATAAGGGAAGACTGGACTATTTCTATTACCTGATTGCTGGATTGGAGTTTCTGACCTTGGTGTACTTTCTAGTATGTGCAAGTTGGTACAAGTATAAAGGAACAGATGATGTTAGCCTTGAAGCAGACATAGAAATGAAGCAACGCGAGCAGACTTATGTTTGAAATGTAGTCTCAGAGGATCACATCATATTATCCATCTCATTGAAAATGGGCCTCTCATGCAGATTTCTGTAGCAACCTGATCTGAGATTAGCCCTAGCTATAGAATGGAAGTCATGGTCCACATACCGTGAACCTATTTATGCAGTGACTTCGTTTTATATGCACAACCATTATGAATTTGAATTGTTTACAGAATAATTTAGCACAAACCAAAGAATTTCACCCACTAAGCTAATTCCTACAAGATCTTAGCTGATTTTGTATCAGTTTGATTTACGACTACTTTGCAATTAATTCGATCTTATTGCGCGTAAACTAGCGATTTAATACGCACAAGCAAAATGAAGATAATTTGGGCTATTAGTTTGGTTTTAGGTTTCGGAATAAATCCATTGAATTGGTATTATCCAATAAAATCGCTTTTGACCTTAGTCTTTTTTCCCTTGTAAATAGCATTCTCAGGGTTTGGATGGATTGGTTTTGACCTCCTTCTAGATCAGAGGCTCCTGTGGAAACTCAAGCTGGTCTTTGTATATCTATGCAGCCTACCATTTTGTCCCTCACAGCGTCATCTGGAAGTTAACTCCATCTGGGAAGTCTACTATTGGGTGTGAATCGATACGAGAAAGGAGTGAAAATAGAGCTCAAACTGCAGAGGGAAAAAAAGGGAAGATGATGACTCTTGCAGTCTCTGGAAAGAGGATGCGGATTGATGAGGGCGTCAATGCAACTGGGGGACTCGTGGTTTTTCCTTCCGTTTTTGCACTTTTCTCGAGTTGGACAAAGGAGATGAATGGTCAAAGAGAAGCCTGTCTCCGATCTAAGAAAACTCCAATGGACAAGAAGACTAAATTGAATTTCTCCTTTTGGCAACTCATCGCAAACACGAATTGAGGTTTCTCAGAGGAGATAACATGCCCTAAAATTTGGGACAAATGTGTTTCTCAATCCAACGCGAGAGAGGAACTGTTGAGCAATGGAGCTTTCAAGTGGAGCAAATGAGAGAGAGACATGGGCCGAGCAAACGGGCTCGTTCGTGACTCCCTCTCTGTCTCAGTTGCTTCATGTTCAAAACTCGATGGCTCCATGCTCAGGAGGCGTCATCTTTGCTAAAGCCACGTTAGCGCCGTTCGTATTCTGTCACTCACGTCGACGGCCAAGTCGGATTTTCAACGGCATTTTCTAAAAGAATATTAACGTAAGGTAAATGTGTCATACGGATATGAGTTTGAGATGTTTAGTCTAAAAAAAAAATTTAAGTAAATGTGTCACAGCAAACATAATTTGAGATTTTTTATGATATTTTTCCTTTTTTTAAAATTAATATTTTACATTTTGGTGGAGACAACAAAGAGGAAATGCGAAGGAGTAATTACTCAGGCCTTTTATTTCTCTCCAAAAGTGGAATGAAGCGGAGGGAAATGGCTTTTTGATAACATTTTTTCAGAATATTATATGTGAATTAATACGTCGATATCTGGATATTGAGAAAGTTTCGAGTGTTTCGGATAAAAAGTTAAATTACGCGAGCCGCAAGATTTTTAGTAAGTAAATTAAAAGAGCAAAAGTCGATCAAAGGCACCATTTGTAATCGGGCAAAGAAAATAATTTGTTTCAGTCCGCGGTCCAGATTGTGACCCGCTCGCCTTTTTCTGGACCCGATCCGACTGCGGGGTCCAGATCGGTGGTTCGGGTAGCCGCTTTCTCGGTCCGGGTCGCGTTCTAAGACTTAGAAAAGCCGTCCCCCTATTTTTTCTCCGCTACCAGAAAAGCCGTGAGCGACGACGGCGCGTCGATGGAGGGGCGTGACCGGAGACAAGAAACGGAGGCGGAGATGCCGGAGAAGGTGAGCGACGGTGGCGCGTCGATGGAGGGTCGTGACCGGAGAAGAGAACTGGAGGCGGAGATGTCGGAGATGGCGAGCGAGGCGATCGCGGCGGTGAAGAAGGCGAAGCACGTGGACCAAGTGATTTGCGCCCTCCACTCCCTCGCCGTCCTTCTCTTCCCCGTCGATTCCTCTCTTCTCTCAGGTGTCTCTATATCTCGTTCGCTTTTTGCCTATGATCTCTATATGTCTTACAACGTTGGAAAGCTCGAATAACTCCTGCTCTTCGCGACCTGGGACGGCTGCTGAACTCCCGACTTCATTTTGGTTGCTTCTGTTTAGAGTGTTTTCTTTTTGTCTTTGGCTTCTGTGGTGTGCTGGATGACTTGAGTGAGCTGATTGCGTTTTCTTGGTGACAATGCTTGTGGGTCTTCTCTCGTCTATTGTTTGTAGTCATTCTAGAGTTAGCGAATGGAGTTGTGTGGTGTTTGACTGGTTTTATGTCTTGATGTGCAGGCGTTGTGGATGAAGGATACAGAGATCAGGTGGCTGTCTGTGCTGCTTCAGTCTTTGTTCATGGGGTTTTAACTTCAATTAATGTGACATTCACTGCTTTTTTTTTTTTGTGTAGATTCTCGGGACAAAGCTTCCTTCCGCAAACGAGAGAGATGATCGGTGGCGGACGTTCTACCGCGGAGCTGCATTTCCAGCTCTAGCGAGAGTCCTATTATTCGGTAGCATGTTGTTTTGCATATTATGATCCTTCCATTGTGTTTTATTCCTCAAAAAATCAAAATGTAGCCATCACCCTCAAAAGTTGGCTTTAGTTGCCGCTTCTGTGTCGATCCTGCGTACTATCTCATTCGAGCCAGGATTCTTTTTCACACTGTTCTACCGTTTGATTAGACATGTGATTGCTGTTGAGGTTGCACTACTTTAACTTGGTGTTAGAAGCGGCTTACTAGATGCTTCAGTTGATGAGCCCAAAATTCTTCCTTATCCTTACATGATCCCCCAAATTTATCCTTGTCAGAGACTTATCATTCATACATACCTACCAGTTTTGATTGTAACCGTTATCTGGTCAGATGTTGCCTCGGACTGGCTTGCTTGCTTTCCCTTCACTGCACAGAAGCATGTTTATGATGTTTTCTTCGTCGACGGGCTTGCCACCGAGGTGGTTCAGACTCTGATTCCTCGTCTACAACAAAACAGCAGTGCTGGTCTTGATGTCAATGCCATTGTCTCGAATATCCAGAGGTGTGAGTGAAGGCCATTTTCTCTCACTTAATAAAGTGGGAAGGATAATCATATCGACCTGTATAACTTTCTCTTTCCTAGCCATTATTATGGACATTTGAATCTGAGTAACACGATGCCAACAATGCAGTTAATATAACCTTTCATTCTCTTGACAGATTAATGGTGCTTTTCTTGCTTGAAAACACCGGAGTGCTCCATATCGCTACAGAATTTGCCAGATCACAAAGGGAAGGTTCTTCTCACGAACAACTCCAGCCTGTCATATCTAGGGTGGCACAGCTTATAGCCTCCGTGCCTGACAAAGCACAGTTCAAAGCTCCGTCTTCTCTTTCAGCACAGTATCCTTGTTCTGTTATTCCCAATGTTGAGTTTGCTTGCCTATGTGGTTTCTTCTTCTTACTAATCTGAACCTTACCTAATGATTTCGCCAATATCAAATGCATGGGTTGAGTGATTTTGGATCCAGACTTCTTCGATCCTCCTTTGACGTGTTTGTTCTTTACAAGAGAGTTGAAGCATTTTCTTCAGGCAGATAATTACTCAGCTTCTCTGCGGAGTTGATGGAAGATATTTGACGACAGATCCTGGAAGGATCGTCAACAAGAGTGAGATGGATGGTGCCTTTCATTTCACTGGGGAGACATTTGCTCGCATCTGTCGTCGGGGATTTACAGGTTGGTAACATAATCTCTGCATGTTTTGTTTTCTCATGTTTATGTGTGAAAGAGAGTTTTGTTCTGATGTAGCAGAGCTTTCACTACCAACAACAAAAACCTAAGTGATTGGGTGATGGGTCTGCAATTTGCTTATGTATAGGTGGATAGATTGTACTCCTACAAATTTAGATGGTTTGAACTCACTTTTATGTACATTATCTTTACGGTTGTTATCAATTCCGTCTCATCATTGGAGCCTCTGTTGTAGAGCTCTTTGTTCACGGGCTTACCCATTCTGATCTGAATGTTTTGCTGGTGAAAAGGAGTCATGACTAAAGAGTAATTACCCACTTAAGTTGCATACGGAAGTGATTAGACTACTCTATTAAAAAATTCTTATAACTTTGTAACACTCTAGGTCCAAGGCTGACCAGACACTGTCTTGAACTTTCCACAAATATGGATACTGGAGAATTTGGGTGCTAGACATTGCCAAACTCTTTGTTAGATAGTACTGTTTTCTTTAATGGCCTCTTAGATGCCAATCACACAATATTATGCCTTTGTATAAAGTCAGATAATATTCTTTGTGAGTATGCTATCTGACTTATCCTTAGTTCATTGTCTTCGTAATGTTAATGCATAATTGTTTTTTCCTTTCACAAATAGCGTGGCTTCCAGTAGACTTGAGAGTTGACACCAGACTACTGGATTTCTTTTTTGGGCAGATGTTTTGGCAAGTGAAGTGGTTCCTCGGATACTTAGTCATGTCCGAGGCTTATTGTCATCAAACGGAACAACTATTGTGGCAGATGTATTTGAATCAGATCCAGGGTCCCAGTTTTGGATAAAGATGATGGGAAATATAAAAGATTCCTATGCTGTTGAAAGAACTTCAGAAGAGCTTTTACGTGGGCTTGCTACTGAGCATATAAATGACACTGAAGCTTACTGGGTCATTTGGATATTGTTTCACAATCTGTTCTATAATAAAAAATCTGTCTGGTACGCAAGTTGTTTATCATTGTAATTGCTTTGACATAAGTATATGTTTGTCATTCTATCCACTTTATTCATCCAACCTCCAAAACCTCTCCAAATCCAGGAAGCTCTTTTTTTTTTTTTTTTTTAACTTGCTGTAGTCCAATATCTGTGGCTTATATGCCTGTTGACGTGATGGGCTATTGTAGTGTTTCATCTGATAAGTTTAGCTATCGAGAGAAATTGCTCTTGGACTACATCAAATCCTTACATACGGGCACAGACACTTGCCTGCAGTAAAGATTTCTGTTAAAGAGAAGTTTGATTCGATTCCCTGGTTATGGCTTTAGATTGCACCCGGAATCTGGTGGAAGTAATAGAATGGATTTATTCTTTGATGATTTGCATAATGCCACATGTCAATCGTGTAATTTTTTTTTCGGACTTCTCAGGACATTGTTTCTGGACAAATTTCTACTCTGGAAAGTATTACCTGTACGGTGCCTGCGTTGGATATTTCAGTTTGCTGTGTTTGGATGCCCTCCTAACCCTGATTCACAAGTCTCAAATCATGTTTCACAACAGCTTCCAGTTACACTGCAAAGTCTGGTGGTAGTATGGTCCAAACAGGAGTTTGTGCGATCAGCGTCATTGGAGCAGCAAGTTTGTATCCTCTTATTATTTGTTGTCATATATCTATTGATGTTTCTCTGTATTCATGACTGCTGGTCTATGCGGAAAGAATGAAATAACAGAACCTCTCTTCCATCTTCTTTGAAATATTGTAACAGTTCCTACAGATTGAGTGCCTGTTGCATGCGTCAAACTTTTACCAGACAAAATGTATCATGGACTTCTGAGGACCAAAGTAATATTGTATAGCATTTGGCATTATGTATTACCTTGATTTACATTCAGATGTTACAGCAGCGGTAGGCCTTTTACTGGAGCAGATGTCTAAAGAGGAACTCGATAAGTCTAAGGATGTGATGCACTCAATTCTTCAAGGAGTTAGCTGTATATTTTTGGCCACTTACTAGTTTCAATGGCAATAAGGTTACTGTTTCCGCCCTTTTAATTGTTGTTTTGACCGCTTGCAGGTAGGCTGGAGAGTCCTGACCATTTAATTAGAAAAATGGCTAGCAGCATCGCTCTAGCATTCTCAAAAGTGATTGATCCAAAAAATCCTTTGTACCTTGATGATGGCTTCAGTGGAGAGAGTATCGACTGGGAATTTGGTTTAGGTACCTCCAAAGACAGTGCGCTGCCTACCTCTAATTGCAGAATAGAGGGAATTCATGAAACGAAGACATCTGTTGGCACAGTGGACATGAATGAGTCTAATGATATAGCCACTTATGGGCAGGAAGGTGATCTGAAAGATGAAAGGAAGAAGTTATCTGAGTATAAGATGATCGACCCTGATGAGATTATTGATCCAGCTAGTCTAGAACTCGAAAGAGAATCTGATTATGATAATTATGAAAACGTGAGCGAAAGTTCCGATGCTGCGAGTGACTCTTCATTGGAGCCATATGACTTGACAGATGATCAAACAGATTTAAAGAGAAGATTTTCACAGTTGGTTGATGTAGTGGCAGCATTACGAAAAACTGATGATGTTGATGGGGTAAGTCATTCTGTTGTGCTTATTTATTTCTTCATCCTGCACAATTCTCTTGAAGAAAATCCATTTCTTTCCTAGGCCACTTATGAGATCTTCTTTGGTGAAACTTTGTTTTGCACATTTGTGGTATGACAAGTCCACAATATAAAGAATACTGTTCTGGCAAAATTGCCAATCAATCTGGTTTGACCAGATGGACACAGGAGTTCTCTGAACGAACGTGCCCCTTTCTTATTTTGTGGGTTGCAGGTGGAGCAGGCTCTTGAAGTTGCTGAAAAGCTTGTGCGAGCATCCCCTGATGAACTAAAATATGTAGCAAGCGATCTTGTTAGAACTCTCATACAAATTCGTTGCTCTGATGTGGCTGTTGAAGGTGAGGAAGATTCAGCAGAAGAGAAAAGACAAAGGGCGTTGGTTGCTTTGGTAGTGTCATGTCCACTGGAGTCCCTTGAAACTGCCCACAAGCTACTTTACTCACCAAATGTGGATGTAAGCCAAAGGATAATGATACTTGACATAATGACCGAAGCAGCAGAAGAACTTGCCATGGCCAAGATTATGCGATTGAAACATCAGACAGGGCCTCTTGTATCTATCACTTCAGAGAGTCGACCATGGTTCTTGCCCAGTAGTGCAGGGCCTGCCGGCGCTGGTTCCTGGATGGAGGTAGCAGGGAGCGGCACTGTGCTGAACTTGTCAAGTTTGGGGACTGGAAATGTTCCAAATTGGACAACTCATTATGAGAGAGAGCTTCCTCCAAAACCTGGTCAGATGAAGCGAGGGAAGACGCGCAGATGGAGCATTAAGTCTACAAATATGCGAGAAGATCAGATTGACATATCCCAGAATAAATTTCCTGTATATGCAGCAGCTTTTATGCTCCCTGCTATGCAGGAATTCGATAAGAAAAGGCATGGCGTTGACTTGCTTGGAAGGGATTATATAGTCTTGGGAAAACTTATCTATATGCTCGGTGTATGCATGAAATGCGCTTCTATGCATCCTGAAGCAACTGCATTGGCTGCGCCTCTCTTAGATATGTTGGGATCAAGGTAAATAAATATCCTTATATGAGACAGCACTGAGTGCAAATTACATCAGCATATGTAGGACATGCTTCTCAGGATAACTGCAGAACTTTGCAATCTGAAGTTGAATTCTTATTTTTGCAGAGAAGTTTGCCATCACAGTGAAGCATATGTTAGAAGATCTGTCCTATTCGCCGCTTTGTGTGTATTAATAGCACTTCCTCCTTCATTTGTCGCATCTGCTTTGGTTGAAGGCAATGCAGAAATTTCTAGAGGTCTTGAATGGGTCCGGACGTGGGCCATCCAGGTTGTGGAGTCTGACCCTGACAGAGAATGCTATACGGTAAAGAATGAATTTTTACGCTGGGAACATTGTCGTATTTGAATATTTTTTCAGTTTTTGAGTAATGCTCAGGCTACAACATTTACAATCATTTGGAAAGTCATATCAGTGCATGCTGACAGTACGAAGAAGAAAGGAAAGCTTGGACAAGCATGTTTAAAGAGAGTTTACTGCATACAGTATTTTATAGGATATATCATGAAACTGGAGATACGTCGAAGACATGTTAGCCAATGTTCCTGATGCATGCTCTTCATTGCTTCCCTTTCTGTCATTAGTTTTTTTATATGAGGCAACCTCTTGGTCTTAGGATGAGATCCTCTATGACCGCTTGTTTGTTCATTCCTATTTTTGTTTTCTTTCCACTTTTTGCTTAGCTCATATGATATCAATTTGAAGTATATTTAGTTTTCTAACATGTGCAACATTGGTTATCAATCTGACAATAGTGAAGTTCCTTTATCGAGTATTCGATATATGAATGACCAAAATCGTATCTCCCTTCTTGTAGCTAGCTATGTCATGTCTTCAACATCATGCTGAGATGGCCCTTCAAGCTTCACGGGCATTAGAATCGACCGTAGAAACTGCTGTCAAGGCAAAGAATATCAGCCTCCCACCTGATCTGTCCAAGGGTATAATTAGAATCCCCAGAGGAGATATAGAGTTGTAGACGAATCTCATCTGCTCCCCCAACAGTACCTGCTTGCATAACGTACGTCATTGACTCTCAATGTAAGTGCTCTATTAGTTCTTTACTATTTGATATTATTTGGCGCCAGTTAAAAGTAACCAATTGGGTGCAGGAAATTTGGAAGGAGTCCTGCGTACAAAGAAAAACACTCCAGCGGGGGGTTTCTGTTCCTGCTTTTATGGTCCTTGTGGAAATAAGCACCGCCCCCTGGCAGGAGAAACTTCGGACCAAGAGGCAAGTCTTCTTCAACCAAGTAATGACGCTTTTCTAGATGAGCAATCCCTGTTCTTCTAATGGAGATCAGAATCAGGTGAGAACAATTGAGCCTGCATTTCAGTGCATCTCACGGTCGCTGAAGCTGGGGCAGGCTCTTCTGGTAATGGATCCCGGGAATAAGAAACCCAATAAATGGAAGTGTCGAAATTGAACAAGGTTCTTTCTTCACCTGACTTTACGTCCAAAAGGCGACTTGACCCACTTGGAGTCGGGGATAACAAGATTCAAGATGCGACAAACGGTTCTTCCCCGGCTTTTGGGAATGGGTTGGTGCGCAAGTGGTTGATCTTTTGATTATTTTATGTTCTTTTCTTCCTCTTCCCAATGCTCACAGTGAAATATGTCGGATCCCAAGAAGTGTGCCGCGTTGGTGTATTGCTTGATGCTCTATAACGGTAAAATGCCCGTTTGTAAGATTACCCGCCAAACTATTAATCTGCGGAAACGGTTGTCAAAATTTTCTTGTGTATAAAAAAAATATTCAGGTCAACAAGTTCCCATATCTGCTGCAATTGAAATACTTTTTTTTTTTGGAGACGGTTGGTCGGTGGACTTGTAAAGTGGCGAATGATGCCTGGTTGTCGTCTTGTTGCAGTGGATATGTTAAAATGGATTATAGATCTATTTTTTAATCCATATTTGATGGGCTGAGTTATTACATGGATGAGTTATATTCAATATAATTTATCCATATAATGGTTTAGACTTCATTCTTTCTCACACTTACTCGATCTAATGCTCGATCACTCTGTGCTCTTACCTTAATTTGGAAATGAATCTAACATTTAATTAAATATGAAAGTGTTTTAATGATATGGTTGGGTATTAGTCGGGTCGAGCATATGATTCAATAGATTTGTATTGCGTTAAAATGGGTCAAAATGAGATAAATTGGTCAGTTTGGGTCAGACAGTTTTCAACTCGATCCAAACCCGATTTGATCCACTTGTTTCGACAAGTCTACCCACTGTTCTCGCTAATTGTTTTTTTTTCTAGCAAATCACACTACGGGAATTCCCTTCGAGAAAAGGCAATGTCTGTCGAGGGTGTGTTTATGCATGATGGATTCAGATTCAGTTCCTGAAATTCTTCAGTATGGATGAACAATTTTAAGTTAAGGCTCCGGTCTACGAAGTGGAGGAGGATCGAAAAATCTCGTGTTCCCCAATATACTTGAACAGATGATTTTTGGGGCTTAGCATCACTAAAGTGGACCAGGAACGGCCATTGATGCAACACAGGCAAATTAAGGAATCACCCTGACTCTGAGACAGTCGACAAGATCCAATGGCCATGATGACCGCCGCCTCACTCTTCACCGACTTCCTCTCCGCTGTTCTTCCTTCCAAGTCAACGCCACCTTCTCCTTGTCCTTCTCCTTCTCCTTCTTGCACGGTGACATGGCTTCGCCTCCCGTCCCAACCCACCGATGCCCACCACCCGAAGTGGGCACCCCTCGTAGCCGACGTGGGTCCGTCGCCGTCGCCTTCCTTGGCTATGATGTCGACCGCGTGTCCTTCGCTGGCGTACGCGAACACCCTTTTCTTCAAATCGACCTATAACGTGCAGATCACGGTGGATGACAACGAGTCGGAGGAGAGGCTGGTGAACCGGTTCAGGAGAGAGGTCGCGAAGGCCGGCATCGTCCGAGAATGCCGGCGCCGGAGGTTCTTCGAGACCAATCACGAGTACAGGAAGCGAAAGGCTCGAGATGCTGCCAAACGAAATCGCCGGAGGTATTCTTTCCTTCTCTTTTGTTCAGGTTCTTGAATAAGATCTTTACTTGAGAATTCCCAGCTGTGGGTATTTGATTTTGCAGGTTCAGCTTCCATGTAAACTGTGATTGATCTGGTTTTTCTGACTTCCTAAATTCAGAAATTCTTTGCATAATTAGCCTCCAGTCCTCCACTATTGGCTTTTTTTTTTGTATGATCTCTCTTTTTTGTGGTGAGACTGTGCTTCTGTTTCTGTTCGATAAGAGAACGGTTGTTCTTGCTTGGTGCATAAGAAAGTTAAACTGACATTGCATAGCTGTCATCAGAAGTGATGGACATTGGAATTTGAAGTAGAGGACAGCAATGACCAGCCGACTTCTGAAGGAAAACTTGATGGTGGCATTGAAATTAGATCATCACTACTAGCAGAACCCAAGAGCTTGTTTGAAATTTAAGTCTATCACTTCTCTTAATAGCTAGCAGGCATGTTTCATCAAACTAGCCAATGTCATTCCATGATTGCCGGGTAGCCAGTAAAATATGCGGCCGTTTCTCCATTTCCTTCAAACTAGGGAGTGATGACCTTAAGTTATTATTGGTACTGAGATATGGTCGTTAAGTCTCAAATTAATTGCAGAATATGAGCAAAGAATCAATCTTTACTGGTGACGATCAATGTCCTGCCACTGTTTCAGCATATCGAAGCAATTGAATCAGAAGCCATGTTTATTTACTTTGGAAACTGTCGTGCATGAGAAATATTGATCATTTTGCAATGTAGCCAGTCAAATTCTTCTTCTCTCTTGATGATGGTGATGAAAATGCATTACTTTTTATCTTGATGTTGGGTCAAAGATTTCTGGTAGTTGAATCTCATGATCTTTCGAATATGTGTATCACGATATTCTTGCATATGTGACTAGTTGAGACTTCCCAATAAAGTTTTTCACTTTTTTTTTTCTCTTTGCAGGCGCCCGCAAGCTAAATTGGCAAAGAAGGCTAAACACGAGATGCCTAAGAAGAAAAGGGCTGATGACGATGAAGATGATAACTGGGATCTTCCTCAAGGAGACCTTCCATACTGACTGATGTTTACGTGCTGAATGTTAAGAAGATACTAGATGAGCAGCATAGTTCTGGTGTGAGCAGTTGTGAAGAGGAGAGTGCCGATTCTAGCATTGAACGGCCTATATGCTTTGGTGAGAGAGAAATTTCATCACATTATTCAGTTCCAAAGTAATGGAGTGGAGAGGGACTTTTCGCTTCCAGCAACGAGAAAAATAAATGCAATAGCCAAATGATGATGAGCAATATCGGTCAACCATAAACTTAGAAGAAGTGCACATATATTCTATTGGTCTGTCTGAGATGGATTACCGTGGATGGCATTGATATGCTACATACTCTCCAAAGACCGTCTTTGTTTCTGACTGAGTGAATTTCACTGATTCTATTTTGTTGACAATCATGCACTTGATTGTTTTCTTTCCCTTCCTCCACTGTGTATAATCTTTTTGGTATGGTTTATTTTTCCATCGACAATATTCATCCGTGTGGGATACCTCATTTTTTGTTTCAATTGGAGTGAATTTTTGGTGACAACAAGATGGATTCTCCACAACATTGATTAGCTTAGAAAAGGTTTGGACAATAGCTACTAATATCCTACAAGGTGAAGAGGGGACGCAGCAACCAGACCTCACGCTTGATGCAAACTCTTCATTCTCAAGCTTGAGCATGTGTCGAAGTCGAGGTCCTTGAATTTATCAAAGACAGTGGTAAAACATTTCAGCTACTCATACATTTATTCGAGCTGCAGTCTCTATTTTGTTTTCTTTGTTTGATGTTGTACGAACTTGGTGGATGAGATGCTTGTTTTGAGGAGTTCTTGTGTGAGGACTGGAGAATGCAAATATTATGCATAACAAATATAGATCAGAGCTTAATTAAGGCACTTGACAGGTCCTGTAACTTTTATGCAGCAAAGCTATCTGAGTGACTTTGCCTTGGAAGAGCTAAATGTTGATTTGCGTGGTTGGTCCTTTGGTTTTAACAATGAGAGACGGATATGCTGATGTTTATGTCAGCATATGAGACTGAGCGAGAACGGATTAATAAGGACGACAGTCCGAGCTGAAGAGATGGCTTTTGGGTTTTTCTGTGCAATGCTGAGGCTGTGTCCTGACTCTCTTTTGGTCCTTCTTTTTCTTCCCATTAATGTCTCGGGGGTCGAACATTAATTGGGTTCAAAGCACGTAAAGCCTGTTGAAGAGAGTGATGGGTTTGGATCACGGGAATTGAAGTATGGACCGACCCTAGCTTCGCCGAAGACGAAGGATAATGCAGTAGGCAAAGACGGTACCTGCAATATGGTCATGTGCTGTTGCATTGTAGAGTTCATGCACCTTTACTCGGGGGTTCCTCTTCTCTTGTGAATGGACGTCTTGCATTGACTGGTATTATGGACATGGTGCAGAGTCCAAAGGGTGTTGTAGCTTTTGCGATTCAATGGGGTTTAGCCTCTAGCAGACATGGACAGGATAACATCGTGTGCGAAATCCGAAGCAATCTTATCAGACATGGATAAGTGGGCCACTAGGCCAGTAGAGGTTTTGTCTTGTGTCCTTGTCTTGGAGTCTTCTTTTCTTGTTCTCCGTACATCAAATCTTCAAGGGGTCCTAGGGTCGCCACCATTTGCATGGTTTTACCAAATGACCTCCATTTTGACCAGTAGGTGTTGTCCGATCATTTCATTGCACCCACCAACCTGAAGAAAGCGTAACACAACTTCCATTAACGTGGGGTTTGGTTTCCAAATTTCTTTGTAGCTTCAAGTGAAGGGAAAGAAGGATTGGAGTTTAGGGGACGCCGATGGCGATTTTGACTCGTACGCTAAATAGGTTTAGTAAATGATAAAACCGTTGGGATTGATTCGGTATACGACGAGGAGCGCCGAGACCGAGAGCATTTCGGGTGAAAATCAGTCATGGTGCACTGCATCGGGATTGAAAATCAATGTAAATTCAATCTATACGTTACTGCAATAGCTAAGAATACGGTTTTTACCGTAGAGGAGTCTAGCATCATGTCGACTAAGTTAACACAAAAGGGAAGTCGCATATTAAATGGATTTATTAAATGACTCCGGGTGCTTAAAATGGGCACGCTAATTGAAATAACCACATACACTTCGATGCATCATTTAACACACTCATTTATCGTATTTGAGTTTTAGTATCTCTAGTATTATAGTATTACTCTCTGCGTGGGTCAACGAGGCGGTGGAAGTAGGCAAAGCGGACGGATGAGATTGAAGAGGGAATGAAGGCCGCAGGATGTTAACACAAAAGGGAAGTCGCATATTAAATGGATTTATTAAATGACTCCGGGTGCTTAAAATGGGCACGCTAATTGAAATAACCACATACACTTCGATGCATCATTTAACACACTCATTTATCGTATTTGAGTTTTAGTATCTCTAGTATTATAGTATTACTCTCTGCGTGGGTCAACGAGGCGGTGGAAGTAGGCAAAGCGGACGGATGAGATTGAAGAGGGAATGAAGGCCGCAGGATGTTAACACAAAAGGGAAGTCGCATATTAAATGGATTTATTAAATGACTCCGGGTGCTTAAAATGGGCACGCTAATTGAAATAACCACATACACTTCGATGCATCATTTAACACACTCATTTATCGTATTTGAGTTTTAGTATCTCTAGTATTATAGTATTACTCTCTGCGTGGGTCAACGAGGCGGTGGAAGTAGGCAAAGCGGACGGATGAGATTGAAGAGGGAATGAAGGCCGCAGGATGTTGCGGTGGAAATCGAGTTTGAGCGCCACTTACGTGGCCCATCTAACCATCTTTCCACGTGGAGAAGGAACGTACACGTGCAGGTGGCAAGTGACGAGTAGTGTCAGGCAATAGAATTAAAAAGAAACCTTGTGCAAAACCACTAATTCATCGCTTTAAATAAACTTACGAATTAAATTGATGCTAGTTATGGTAATAAAATTTATGAAATTGCCACGTCAAATAAGTTAGCTAATTACAAAGAGATATTAATCGACAATCGATACGTTATTTAATATGTCAATTTTAGAAGCTGATCTTCATACACTCGATATTTCTGTAAGAATTATATGGCCAATTTCTTATGGAAGGAAAACACTAAAAAGTTTGAGTTTGCACCCTTAAAAGTCCTCAAAACAGTTATATTTTCAATATATATATATACACACACACACATACATGCATGCATTTAAGAAATT
Organism: Syzygium malaccense; assembly: GCA_031216405.1. NCBI lineage: Eukaryota > Viridiplantae > Streptophyta > Magnoliopsida > Myrtales > Myrtaceae > Syzygium > Syzygium malaccense. The sequence goes on along the minus strand of CM062254.1, from coordinate 399,847 downwards.
GAGGTATTTATTTTCCACGTTGGAAATTGAGGTATACGTTGTACAAGCGCTGTTAAGACAGCCGATGAGTTACTGCCCGTAACCGGTCATTCCGGTCTCCAACACCGGTAACCGGTCGTTCCGGTCTCCCGCATTTTTCAGCTTTATTGCAAAGCCTCTGTTTCTGGATTCTCCTACTACTTGCTTGCTGTTGTTAAAGTGTCCAGTGCTTTCTTCCACAGCCACCTTCTTCTTATCTCCTGCTGAACTGCTCTCTCTCTCTCTCGAACCTCCTCGCTAGTGAACTTCCATCTACAATCATGGGTAATTGATAAGTAGAAACGTAACCTTCTTCTTATCTTCTGTTCATAGATGATGACGCTCTGATGGTGCTGATATCTGTTCTTTCTTTTGGGTGTGTTTGGCAGGCAAGGTGAAGATTGGAATAAACGGTAACGGATCACGCTTCACCCACTTCTTTTTTTCTGTTGAATTGGGTCGTGTCTTTGCTCTGTTTTCGTGGGTTTCTGTTCTTGCGCCTACCTACCCAGATCATATCTCGGGGTTTATGGGGCCCTGATCATTTGCTGTTGCAGGTTTTGGTAGGATCGGCCGCTTGGTGGCTAGAGTTGCTTTGCAGCGAAACGATGTCGAGCTCGTCGCCGTCAACGACCCCTTCATTTCCACCGATTATATGGTACTTCTCTGCACTTCTCATGGATTATGTTTCTTTGTTTTTCGCTTATGTCGGCGGCAGCAACCGCTATCTGTTCTCTCCTTGATTTTTGTTTAACATGCAGAACATGTATATGGAGTTGGTCCCTAGACTTGTTAAAGCTTTTGGGACTTGTTCTTTGTGGTTGTTGATCAGTTCCCTGTTGGATTTGAAGTGCTTTTGATTTGTTTACTTTAGAGTCTTCACGGTTTATCTACTACTGGATCAATATTTCTTAGCGCCGAAGTGAGTTTTGATGTTTTGATTGTCGTGTTATTCGACTTATTTGTGTTCTTTTATGCTGCAGACGTATATGTTCAAGTATGACAGTGTTCACGGTCAGTGGAAACATCACGAGGTTCAGGTTAAAGACTCCAATACTCTTCTCTTTGGTGAGAAGCCTGTTACAGTCTTCGGTGTCAGGTACTAGTGCTGTCTTCCCCTTGTCTGAGCCTGAGCTTGTTCTCAACCTCTATTTGTATTACGAGAAGATTGATTTAACTCTGGATATGTGTGGTTGATGCTTTAGGAACCCGGAGGAGATTCCATGGGGTGAAACAGGAGCTGAGTTCATTGTGGAATCTACTGGGGTTTTCACTGATAAGGAAAAGGCAGCTGCTCACCTGAAGGTTTGTGTTCAGATTTCTTTTAGTTTCAGTGCTAAACTAATCCTCTGCATTATGAGTGCTATGGTTAGTTAAGGAGAATCCAAGGAATTGGTTTTCGTCCTTATAAGTGTTCTCTCACTCCAAAAAAGTGTTAGTTTTATCTATATTCTGAGTTTACAAGTGGAGTTTTTGCATATAAAGCCCCTACTGAGGCAGTCTCTTTTCTTATGTAAGAGAAAGGGTGGAAGTGCTTTAAAAGCATAGAAAAACTTTTCTGCTTTGTAATCTAACTATATTTTGATAATCCGGAGAAATGAAAAAAATGCGAATTTTATTTTGTTTGAACCATCGAGGGATTAATATTTTGTTTGAACTATCGAGGGATTATCACCACACTTGCATGTTTGAGGGCTGTTCTCTTTTTGTCCAAAATCCCTAACCTGCTGATTTCTAGTTGCTGAGTTCTGCTTCATCTGCTCATGCCTTCTCCATTTGTTTTTCGCTGATTTTTGGGAATTCTTGACCAGTAGTTATAAATAAGGCCCAACTTATTTGCAGGGTGGAGCAAAGAAAGTGGTCATTTCAGCTCCTAGCAAGGATGCACCTATGTTTGTTGTTGGTGTCAATGAGAAGGAATACAAGCCCGACCTGGACATTGTTTCCAATGCTAGTTGCACCACCAACTGCTTGGCTCCCCTTGCAAAGGTTCATACCCATCTCTTTCTTGGAATGACATTTATTATTCTTTTGACTTAAGGTTTAATTTGTCGCATTGTGTTTTTCATAGGTCATTAATGATCGATTTGGCATTGTTGAGGGTCTCATGACTACTGTTCACTCTGTCACGGGTAAGCTCTTCGAATTGTCCATAGTAATTGGACGAGCACACTGATTACTGGTAATAATTTTTTCCCCTTAATATCTTTATTTGTTTTTACAGCTACACAAAAAACTGTTGATGGTCCATCGATGAAGGACTGGAGAGGTGGAAGAGCTGCTTCCTTTAACATCATTCCAAGCAGCACCGGGGCTGCAAAGGTAATATATTATACAGTACTAGATACATTAGGTACTTACCGAACATAATATGGTTTCTTAACAGGTGAGTGTCTGTTCAAGTTATTGATTCTTTTCTGTGTTTGATATTGGATTCAAGGCTGTAGGTAAAGTTCTTCCTGCACTCAATGGTAAATTGACTGGCATGGCTTTCCGTGTTCCGACCGTTGATGTCTCTGTTGTCGACCTCACCGTCAGATTGGAAGAAAGCGCTACCTATGAGCAAATCAAGGCTGCTATAAAGTATGACTCGATAATCTTGTCTTGAACTAGCTAGATTTCTATCATCTGGCTATGGAGGCCGACTGTTTTGCTGTTTTTCATCTTAGTTTAATCCCATGAGCTTAATATATGGTCATATAGGGAGGAGTCCGAGGGGAAACTCAAGGGAATTTTGGGTTACACCGAAGAAGATGTGGTTTCTACTGATTTTGTGGGTGATAGCAGGTATTGATCTATGCCTTACTTGAGTTTAAGGAAGTCGTCCTGGGAATCAGCTCCTCTCGTTGTTACCACCTCCTGAATTCAGAATGAAGATGACCAGTTTTCAAAGGAATTATCTTAATCTGACTATGGTTCTTTCAGGTCGAGTATTTTCGATGCTAAGGCCGGTATTGCATTAAACGATAACTTTGTGAAGCTGGTTTCTTGGTATGACAACGAATGGGGCTACAGGTTAGTTTCCGAGTACTCCCATTTCCTTTCTGTTTTCCGTTAGCTTTTATATTTCTATGTGCAAATTCACCCTCGCCCTCTTCTATGGAAGAAAATATATGCAAGATGATATCTTGGATCTTACATTTCTCACTGATCCAATTTTTTGCAGCTCCCGAGTGATTGACCTGATTGTGCACATGGCGTCTTGCCATTAAGGGGTGCAAGGAGGGCAGTACTCAATAATATCAATGTGTTTTCCGCGTCCGACGGTGTGTGTTTGTCCAATAAGAGCGAAGCATGCAATAAAACGGTGTATGTTTGTCCAATAAGAGCGAAGCATGCAATAAAGAAAAGGTTTGTCTGTGGAACGTTTTTGTCCAGGTTGTCTGATGGGGCATGGAAATCCCCAGGTGGTCTGCTTTGCGGTGTGTATACCCTGTGGATCTTATTATAAAGTTGTTCGGATAGATGAGAGGTTCTCTCCCTCTCCCTCTCCCTCTCCCTCTCCTTCTCCCCATTAGAACTTCACTGACATAAGAAGTTGATCTAGTTACTTCAATGTGATGTTTAGGGCGACTTATTTTTCGTTTATCGGTTGGTTTTTTCTTATGGTAACTGCGAAATGTGTGGCCTGTACCGGCCATTTGTGGGGTTAGGGTGTTCATGAGACAGGCGAGGGAGTTGTGTAATCCAGGACTTGTTGATGTGGACCAGATGGGTGTTTGAAGCACTTGTTGCAGAACACCACCAACGAAAGTACAGGGGTGGGAGTGAGAGTCCTGCTGCTCCATCATTCTCCAACGAGCGACCCAATTTGAGTAGCGATTGTTAGCAGGAGCCCGACACTTGGTTGATTTGCTCCACCCCGACAAATGGTCCGACTGTTTAGGCGGACATTGCACAGGGAAAGCTTTGTGGTTGCAGGAGCTTCTGGTCGAAAACGGGCATTGTCAACTTCCAGCCACAATCCTGAGTAGAAGCTCGCTCGCTCGATATCTTCGACCTTGACCCTGATGTCAGTAGAGGTTCGCGATTATGCATTAGCCGGAAGCTTGTCGTCGATGAGCTGTACAGAAATACTGATGCTTGTGCTCGCACCCATCGATTAGAAACTTTGAGGCTTAAAGTGCATTATTGTCCAAATGGAACGTGGACATTGCATCCCGACTTGTTTCTGAGCTACTAGCATTGGGATAAAATGAGGGGCCCGAACATAAAAGAAGTTAATGGCCTAAATCAGGCCGTAAACAGCACAATCCACAAAGCGCATTGATGAAATTCACTAATGAAATGCTTAATGGGCTCATCGGTCAGGACGAGCAGTTTAAGTGGAGTTCGTGATACACGACCATAGCCTATTCGAACGATGTTATACATGCATGTATAGATACATATATGTATATATATTTTCTTATTTAATTTAAATCTCATGCCTTGCGTGCTTTGACATTTCTGATTCAAAACATTTGTCGCCGCTAGATCTGTCAAATGGGTGGGTCGGGTCATAAATGGTCCGACCCAAATTGACCCATTAACCTGTTTATGACCCATTTATGCGCAATGCAATTTTGTTGACCCGTACCCGACCCGACCCATACCCGATTATATCTATATTGCTAAAATACTTCCATATTTAATTAAATATAGGAAAATTCATACCCAAGCTGAAATGAGAGTGCAAAGTGAGTGAGTGCAAGATTGAGTGAGGGTGAGAGAAATGCGTTGAGTTTAAATCAGTTGTAAACTCATTTATGACCCATCTTTTGGTATACGTTCAATTTAGTTCTGAAATTATATGAACATGTTCGATACAGTCATTCAATTAATTCAAGATCAGGCTCAATCTTGGTACCAATCTATAATGATAAGGATTACATTGAACATTTTCATACAGTTTAAAGATTACAACGAATATGTGTAAAGAGTCCGGGGATCACATCAAACATTAGGCTAAAATCCAGAGATCACGTTATACATCGGACCAAAGTTCAGGGATCATTTGTGTCGGTACCCATTTACGTGATTAAGGGATTAGAGATTTAAATTCAAATTCGTAAGGTGTGAAGCCTTGGAAAAAATTTACACTAAAACAGGAGTTGGGGGGTGGAGGTTGGTGGATTGTCCCGCGAATACTCGCCGCACCCTTTTTCATCGCTCCCTCTTTCCTCCAAACTCACGCATTCAAACGGTCTCTTCTCTCTCTCTCTCTCTCTCTCTCTCTAAACAATGCAGCAAATCCAACGTCACCGCCACGGCCACCAAGCCCCGCCTTATCTCTTCTTCTCCCCCGCCTTCCCTAAACCCCGTCTAAACCCTCCCTCCTCCCTCCGCCTCCCCCGCCACCCCCACCGCCTCCGCCGGTGGCCGCCGCCCCTCCTCCTCCTCGCCGGCCGCCCCTCCTCCCCTCCTCTCCCCCCGGCCAGATGCTTCAGCTCCGACGAGTTCCCCGTCGACGAGACCTTCCTCCAGAACTTCGGCCCCAAGGACAAGGAGACCGAGGACCAGGCCCGCCGCCGCAACTGGATCGAGCGCGGCTGGGCCCCCTGGGAGGAGGTCCTCTCCCCCGAGGCCGACTTCGCCCGCAAGTCCCTCAACGAAGGGGAGGAGGTCCCCCTCCAGTCCCCCGACGCCATCGAGGCCTTCCGCATGCTCAACCCCCGCCACCGCCAGCAGCGGATGAGGGAGCTGGGCCTCACCGAGGACGAGTGGTACCGCAAGCAGTTCGAGATCAAGGGCGAGATCCCCGAGAGGCTCAGCACGCTGTGGGCCGGGCCCTTGGTCGTCCGGCAGGTGGCCCCGCGCGACTGGCCTCCCAGAGGCTGGGACGTCGACAGGGAGGAGCTCCGGTTCATCCGCGAGGGGCACCGGATGATGTCGGAGAGGGTGGATTTGGAGGATTTGGAGAGCAGAGTGAGCGCCGATACGGATGATATGTGTCTGGACAGGTACAAAGTTTTCCTCAAGCAGTACAGCCAGTGGGTCGAGGCGAATAAGGACAGATTGGAGGAGGAATCTTATAAGGTGCTCTTTTGCCTTTTCTCGAGAATTTGCTTCAGGCGTTATGAGCAATTGCTGCGTATCATCTGACTTGACGCAAATCGAGTTGAGCGCCAATGTGGTTTGAGACTGAATTTTTCTCTCTCTTTTCTTCTTCTTCTTCAGTATGACCAAGACTACCATCCTGGACGGAGGAAAAGAGGCAAAGATTACAAAGAGGGCATGGTAGAACTGATTTCTGAAACTCACACCATCATGTCGCATCCATAAGCTTTCTAAATGCTTCGAAAGATGGGTTGTCTTACGTTGCTTTTTTTCGTTGTTTGATGCAGTACGAGCTGCCTTTCTATTATCCTGGGCAGGTAACTTCCTTTTAAGTTAAATGAAGTGCGAGACTCGGACTTGTATAGCCGCGACTAATAATGCACGTGATAGGATATCCTTTTTCATTATTCATTACTTAGGTGTTTCTTTTATTGGGTTTTCTTGGCAGCAAGCTGGTCTTCATACCCTAAATTTGGTCAATTTCTTTAACCCTGTCGGCATATATTGTTTGAAAATTTAAAACCAGCAACTTGTAATTACGAACAACAACCTGTATAACATTTCCTTCTTCAAGGTGTGACTATGTAATTGGCTTATTGGCCATGCATCAATTCTCTACTGTTGTGAAAAAGGAAGTATAGTCTCAACTTGTTGAGCGATTGCTTTTAGTTTGTCATGTAATGCCTGTGTGAGTCTTTTGCTACATAGAAATACATTATTTCTTTAATTGTTTACATTATAGATCCACATTTTCTAGTTGTTTATTCAAATTCCAAATTTCAGATGCTTATGTAATATGAGATTACGTGAGCTTTACATTAGAGAGATTATTCTACAGATTTGTGAGGGGAAGGTCACCACTTTACACCTTTATCAAGGAGCATTTGTTGATGTGGGAGGCGTATACGATGGGTACGGTTGTTTGCACACACATCATCAAATTACTTTGCCTTTCTTGTTGGTTATCTTACCGTTGTCTCTGTTACTTTCATTGAAGATTACTAGGAATCACTGAATATTACTAGCTCAACTAGTCCTAGTGGAATCGGCATGCTGCTTTATTATTGCTGACAACTGCTTTCCATTGTAACGATGTACTCCTTCAGCAGCAATGCTTAATTGGGTATCATACGATGCAATGGACAAAACGGAGGTTTAGGTACATCGCAAAATCACTGAGGTTTCCAATTGGAGCTTTAGCATCTGAACTTGCGATTTCTGCTTTGGTCCCACGAACATGGTGTTCCCTCATCATTATTCATAATAGCAAGCAGCTTATTTCATGGATAGGTGGTGGATACTCAAGTCTCTAATGTAACAGAATCTCTACTGGTTGCAGTGGATGTGAATGTTTATTATGCCCATCTTTCTAGTTTTTCAAAGTTTCAAACTGACAAGACATGTATGCACAAAGAAGAGGTATAAAGAATATCCAGACTTCAAGGAACACAGAGGAAATATACAGTGATTAATTTGAGAATCCACAACCTTGAAGATTCTTTTATCATATGGCAACAAAAACCATCTGCAATACATGTATTCTGCATCTTAAATGCTAGGACTCGGGGAATATTAATGTATTATAGGTAGATATGTATGTCATATGATTAAAGTTCTTGACTATAGTATTGTGCCATGCTGCAGGTGGGTTCCTATTAAAGGAAACGATTGGTATTGGATCCGCCATCACATAAAAGTTGGTATGCATGTTATTGTCGAAATCCTGGTGAGTGTCGTTTGTACAGCTTCTTCGTTAGTTGTCATGATTTTCTTTTGATTTTTGCACAAATCTGCAAAAGGCCAATTTGGAACATACGCTATTTGGAGGCAACTTCTTTCTTTATCGTCCTGGTTTGACATAGAAAACTACTTTGACTCTCCAAATTTTGAAAATGAATTTGTCAAGTTAAAGTCCCAAGTAAAAGTCATAAAGCCACAGTCAAAGTCGCAGCCAACCAAACAGGCTCTGAATTTATTGGATAGATTATAAACTCAGTTGTTTCTGTTTAATTACTTTCGTTTCTATGCCTCCACTTTTTTCTTCATCGATAAATCATATACATATTGCGTGTCTCAGGATTGACTGTACACATTTGCTTTTATCTGCAGGCAAAGCGAGACCCATACAGGTTTCGATTTCCTCTTGAAATGCGTTTTGTCTATCCTAACATAGATCACCTGATGTACGTAAATCTTTCTCCTTACTTTAGTTCTGTTCAGCAGGGTCGTGGGGCCATTTTGGGAGCTATTTAATGTTATCTTCTATGTCAGCCATCATTTGTAGTGATTCTTGCATTTGATATGTGTTCTTACTTGCAGCTTTAACAGGTTTGAGTTTCCACCAATATTTCATCGGGATGAGGATAGCAATCCCGATGAATTGCGGGTCTGTGACTTTTGTTTCAATTTGCAGTCCTCCTAGTGTGATTGGATTTGAGCATGACTCGATATTCAATGCTTGATCTATTGATTAGACATTTTAACTGGAGCTCTAGTATATAAATGGAACAAACTTCTGATTGCTTATCTGCGAGGATTAGCAAGGGTTACTTGTGAAGTCTTAGCCAGATTAAGCTTCAATTGAATTGTTTCTGTTTAGGCTCAGATTCATACAAACAGGTTTTTTTTTCTCTGTACAACACAAACAGAATCTGCTTTTTCCACTAGAACACACATGCAAAATAAGTCCTCTTGATTTTGTCAAAGCACATACTTAAATGTGATCATGAAGCATTTTGCTTTTATGTGGACCTTTCGCCAGAAAAGATCCAGTCTCTATAGAGTTCTAATAACCGACATCTTTTTCTTTGCTCCTTCACATGCAGCGTGATTGTGGAAGACCTCCTATACCTAGAAAAGACCCAGGAACAAAACCTGAAGAGGAGTCTCTATTGTCGAACCACCCTTATGTTGATAAGGTACTTGTGTGGATAAGATCCATTCATCTTCCTTTTGCAGCAGTGCATTGTTAAAAGGAATTACCTGCATGAGTGTATCTGTTACTGTCCATCGTGAAAATTCCAGTGACAGTATATGAAGAGTCTTCTTTACAAGTGATGTAGCATAATTACCAAGGCATCTCTGAATTGTAGGTCATCCTCGTGTATTATTAAAGCACATTCTGTGTAGCTTGATCTATGCACTTGTTGACTAGCTTCCTATATAAAATCCGTGGCAAGGGTTTCCTAGGATGGTAACTTTTTGGAAAGTTTGCGAGGTGTTCCCATATTGATGGTTTTTTCTTCAACTTTTTGGTTTTGAGTAGCATACACATTGACACACAAATTATTCACAACTGAATGGCAAACAAGAGGTCCTGAGTGCACTTAAAAGATTAGAGGGGGGGGGGGGGGTATGTCCCAAGGCAACAAGTGCTGAAGTGCTACTTAAGAGTCCTACCTTTTTGGTGGTGAGAATCGATTAGATTTGAGTGCATTTTGGACTTTGTTTTTGTCATTCATTGTCGGTTTATTGGTCTTAAGCACCTACCCATGTTAGGAAGGGAAATAAAAAAAAACCTAGTGGCTCTCACATTTGTTTTGTTGACAAAGGCTCGATTTCTTCTTCAGGGCCTCCCATCTTTTCTAGGGCTTGGCCCCTCTTGACAAAGCTTCTTAACTTGGTCCTTGGATTTTGTTACCAAAACGCAAGTGATGAATGCAATAATGTCCTCCATGTGTGCAAAACGGTTGAAATTTCTTTTATGTGTAACCAAGTTTGTTGGCATTTGTTTCAACACATAATGATGTTTCTAAAATTCTGAGTGATGAATATATGCATTTCCACTCAACTATTCCGTTATGCTATGAGGTTTTCTTCATACTTTTCGCCCTTGTTATGCATTGCGACCACAGCTTCCTGGTCTATAATGTGTTGAAAAATACTGATTGCGTAGTTATCTTTATAATAAACTTTAAAAGTATGTGGTCTTTTAAATGCAAATCTTGCTATTGATTTTAGCTCATGTATGAATTGTTGTTGTTCAATATTTCGTGTGGTGTGGCTTTATGCAGTTGTGGCAGATACATGTCGCTGAGCAAATGATTTTGGATGATTTGGAGGCCAATCCTGAGAAGTACCAAAACCAAAAATTATCTGAGTTAGTTGATGATGATTATGATGAAGAGAAAAGTGTTAAATATACCAAAGCTTATTATAAGAAGTCCTTGATACCAAAAGTTATTCTGGTAGGTAATTTGATGTTTAAGATACGCCAGTCTTATAATTGGTGATTTCTCTAATATTACCTGGTACTTTTGGGCAGAAAACTAGTGTGAGAGAACTTGACTTGGAAGCGGCTTTAGCTGAGCGTGAGGTTAGTTATTGCTTAGTTGCATAGATTGTATCTTCACTATTCAAGTACTGTTCATATGAAATTTTAGTCACTGCTGTGGCTTGATTTCATATGCATATGGCCCATTTTGTCTAGATTTAGATGATAACCTGGTTTTGTTTGCCAAGTCACTTAGTGAGATGTCTGTTGATTGGCTTTCTGTCTACATGCAGTTCCATAACAAAATGAGAAAAGAAGCAGAAGAAAGGGGAGAAGCATATAAAATTTCCAAATTCAGGCGAAATATTGAGATGGATGAGTATGACTTGATGCATTGGCATCGGTCATTTGAAGAAAGAGAAGCCTTGATCAGGGATATCAGCTGGTAATGCTATGTCATTTTAACATGTTTGACTTTTTGATATTCAATTTAATTTATCTTTCCAATTGTAAATTGTTTGATGTCTGTGGTGTTCTCTAACTGAATATTTTGGAAAACAAAACTAACCAAAAGGATACAATCACCCGATCTAATTGTTTTCCTTTGTATAAAATGTAATATGTGAAAGATTCCACATGCCACTTATGTTGTCATTGACAGATTTCCAGGAATGACAGAATTTAGCACAGGTCTGGTATTGTTATTCCTACAATGTGCCAGTTTGCTTTGGGCTTTATTATTTTGTCTTAAAAGGGTGAGGGGAGAAGAAATCAGTTGCGTTGAGAAAGTGGTTCAACATAGCAGTTTGCAGTAAGAAAAATGGTCCATAAAGGAACTAATGTTTGCCCACGTGAAATGAAAACTTAGTTCATTCAAATTTGTCAAATGAAGCAAAATGGTTTTGGTCACTGTCTACCTATTGATAGCCTTTACTTTCGTACGTGTGACTTAATAATTTTCTTGTGAGCATCTTAATGTGTATAATGCATGCTGATATCCTTTGCTGAGTATAAGATTCTCTAGCTGGGTTGAAATTCTTGCAAACATTACAAGGGAACGGCTATGATGATATCCTTTATGGTATATTTAGAAAGCTAGTTTTTCTGGAAGCTGTTGTTCATGTCCTTTTGGAGTGCTAAGAATGTTTTTTTTTTTTTGGTAAGTACAGTGCTAAGAATGTTTCGTCACCAAATCAACGAAAAAACCTTTTCTTTCATTCTCTCTTCGCAAAATGCCAGAGAACTTTGTTCCTGGAATCATGGTACTTAGAATTTTTTCTGTGATAATGTTCACTTAACAAGGTGTGTCATTTTTACAGCCGACAAACCCTGGGTCTGCCGCTGGAAGAGCCAGGAAGGTATGTAGACGGCAGTTACTTTGGCAAGGATCAATACGATCCTTCCAACCCTTTATACAGGTACGACTACTGGGGCGAGCCGAAGAACTCAGAGAAAAGCAAGCAACAGCGGATGACGGACGCCCACAACAAATCCATTGTCGGCAAGGGCGTTGTGTGGTATGAAATGCCTTATGAAGATGTCATCAAGCAAAAGATGCAGAGAGAAGCTGCATCGCAAGGAGTGATGCAGAAAGAAGTTGAGGATCCAGACAGCAATGAAGTCAATGAGGATGAGGACGACGACGACGACGATTTTGATTACAGCATTCTTGGCGACCCGAACATTAGTTTTGAGAATCAGCCTCTTGTCAATGGGACCGAATCTTCTAGAATATCAGATGAAGGTATGTTTGAGGACTAATGTAGCGCACTGTGGGTGAGTGGGAAGTCATCTCTTTGTACAGCGGAACAAATGTCATCTTTCCTTTCTTTGGTTTCCTCTCTCTCTCTCTCTCTCTCTCTCTCTCTCTCTCTCTGTGTGGTGAAATTGCGAATAGCCAAAGACTATTCACGATCAGCGGGAGAGCATCATAAAGTATGATGAAAGTTTATGATCAATTATATAGTTTACTTTACTATAAATCGGAGAAAGGAAAAATTCCGAACTTCACAGGAAAGTTACGACCTCAAAATTTACGGAAAAATGAAGAAAATTACTACTTACCATCATTTAAATAAAGTCACTTGATACAAAGGGAAGTTGAGGATATATGAGGTAAGTTTACGAACTTCATTGGAAAATCAAAAGGTGTATACTCCCATCTTAAAAAGCCTCTCGAATCAGAAATCAGATGAAAAAGAATCGGTGTTGTTTAACACATATTATATACTCCAACTGAAAAAAGGCATTAGATTGAATCAAGGAATGATCGGAACATGAACAAACAAAGGAAAAGAATGAATTTTCGCTTTTTTCCTTTCTTTTTTTCCTTTACTTTAGTGGCAGAGCAAAGAAAACAATTTGATCTTCCACTCCCACCGTGCGACCAAAACCAGAACCTTTTTTACAAGGGAAAGATTGCTCCTTCTCTCTAACTTATCCTCCCAGCTTGCTTGCTTGCTTTAGCCCCTTCTTTATAACAGCTTAACTCTGGTGTCCGTCAGAAAAGCCTACTGATGCGGTCCATTTTAATGAATCGAAATCAATATCTCGTAATGTCTATGTACACTCCCTTCCAAATCCGCATCGCATCGCTGACTGTCCACGGATAAAGATGAAACCATCCTCAGTCACCAAATGTTCAAACCAAAAGGAAGAACTTCCCAACCCTCTCCGGGAAAGGCTAAGAGGACAATGTTCCCCACCGGTCCATTGCGCACCCCTAAGTTTGGTGGTCACCTAAGAAGGAAGGAGATTTCCCCTAGTTTGTCTCATGATCCTCTGAAAGAAACTCCTTTCCGGTCCTCTGAAAAAGGATCCTCTGAAAAAGGATTTTACGTGCCTAGCGTCAGAATATGGGAAAGAAGAAAGATTCTCTTGTCAATCAATTTCCCCATCCTCCACGTCATTAGGTGGCGGTGGAACCGGAAGACTTTCGGGCGGTTCACTCTCGTCGTCCTCATCTTCATCATCAACCTTCATGTACAAGCCAAGCTGTTCTAAAGGATTGCTACTATTCTGGAGTTTGAAACTGCCCAGATGGTTTTCCGAAAGGTCTGGGCTCTTTGCCTCCTCCAAGAAGTTTGGTAAATCTTCACCTGGAGCAACCCCTAGCATTTCCAAGTCCTCCATAAACTGACTGTTCTCGTTGATATCGACTGTCTTTTCCATCTGCAGAAACCAAAGACTTTTCAGATAAGTTCCCTTTAAAACCTAGTACAGCAAACTGCCGGGCGCAAACTCACCTTTTGCAATGCTTGACGAGCAAGTTCCCTCTCCAGCTCCCTCTGCCTCTTGGCTTCAGCTGCAACTTCGGCTTCAGCTTTTCTTCTAGCCTCTTCTGCTGCCTTTGCCTCAGCTTGTATTTTAGCCTTTTCTGATTAAGATAAAATAAGAATTTTGAGGAGAACCATCGTAGTAAACAGCATATAATCACAGCAGCAATTAAAACAATGGTATAATAAAAGAGACCTTCTTTTGCCCGCCTCTCGAGTTCCTCTCTCTCCATTCGTAACTTCTCAGGATCCCGCTTCTCGACCTAAGATGTGAAAAACCAATACAGAAATCAAGTATCTAGATGAGCAGACGCGGAGAAAAGACGCACCAAGAACTGTGTTCAACCTTCTCAAGAGCCTTTTCTCGAGCTTTAAATATAGTCTCAGCAAATCGACTCCTCACAAGAGCCGCACGATAATGCTTCTCAGGGGAGACTTGCCTCTCGGGCGGAGTATTCTCCTCTATAATGTTACAGCACGACGCGTGAGATCACGCCCCCATAACAAACAGCATACAATTATCTTTATGATGATCATGCTTACCCTCTCCCTGAACATCATCTTCTAAGGGAAGCGGATTGGGCTGAGAATTTGGCACAACTTGACCCATCCCATCAACAGATGCTAAACGAAGAATGAAACGCGAGGTCAGTTATTAGTTCATCAGTCTAGATGGTTGCACAAAGTGAATCGCTTTTAAACCAAAATGCAATCTGAACTTAAATTTACCAGTATCGAAGTCATGAAAAGTACTCTTTTGATCATCACTTAATCCATTAGCCATGCCTTCCTGCAGAAAAAGAAATAATACGCATAAAGTTGACTGACAACATATGAACCGGAAGCTCAGTCATGCAACATGACAACAGCACCTAAGCTTGTCATATCTACCTTCGTCACTGTGACAGGTCCAGAAACCTTAGCAGCATCTGATTCACTAGCAGATGAACTAGCTGAGTCTGCATCTGACGAGTAGGAAACAAGCACAGGTGCAAAGAAATTAGCGCTCAATCAAGAAAAGTCATAATGTTCTGCAATTCAAGAACATTGTCTTGAACATCAAAAGCTTACAGGCTTATAACAAAGCTAGTTCCAAATCCACATGTACCCCTTTACAAAGATATGGCCATCCATAACCTATAAATGGCTAATGTTGACAAAACAATGCCCAGGCTAATAGCAGCACCAGCTACACTTGCCTTAAGCAAGGCCAATACACATTGACAGACTAGTTGACAAAGTTATACTATCGAGTCACCAACAACTACGAGCGCAGAGCATGTCTCTGACCCACTACCAACGAAAAAAAGCATGCAAAGAGATCCACTGCCCATTTCTTCAAAACAAAAGATTTAAGCATACACCAGCACATATACCATCCTACATGCGTGTCTACTCTTTTTTTTTGGGTCAAATCATGCATGTCTATTTTGCGAACCTCGTATGGAACTACATTTAAAAAAGATGATGTAAAAATATGGGGGGACTTGCCTGGTGAAGTTGATCTTAAGAACTGGTAAACCAAATTTAAAATCCAGTTTAACGTTAATAATAAATTTTAGCAGGTTTCAGTTACTACATAGAACATCATCACCCAGACCCTTTAGCAAACACGAGATGAACAGGAAAATGTGTACACCATGAGATATGATGCGCACATCTTCTGAATCAGTGGTGCAAAAAACCAGTTCTCATATTTCTCTTTTTCATACAATTTTTTGCAGAAACACGTTTATCGTCCTAGTAGATAGGTACTACAGCATAAGATCAGCAATATAATGCAGATGTTGCCCAGATCCCCCCATTTCCACCACTCTACGGGCAAATTTACGTGAAACCACAGCCAAATAACCAAAATGAAGAGTCCTTCCACCATTATATTGAAAACTAAAACTCCCCATAGCAGCACTTGTGGCTCCTTCTTCGAAGGACATCAAATGAACTCTCAAGAGATCGTGACAGGCAACAGGCAAAGCTGACACAAAAAACCTGGGAATTTTCTTATTTTATTCTACTATACTGAACATCTGAAAAGAAAAGACAATCAAATAAAGCAGATGATTTGAGAACTTTAACCACTTCATGCACAAATGCTAAGAAGTGCGATCAGCACTTACAGACCAGGTGCATTCAACGACCAAATTCAAAATAATGTGCCCTCAAAGGTATGAACTTCACAAATAAAAAATCGAATATATACAAAAGCAGATTATGACGCAAACTAAAAAACAGGAAGATGTCTCTAGTATTTGTGCATTGGTAAGGATAGAAGGAGATGCGCTCTATACAGTTAAACAATACAACTTCCAAAAGAGAAAGCATAACTTTATGAAAAAAGAAAGTAGACAAAGATCTGCAGAAGGGCGAACCACTAGATGAGGACCCCGATTCAGTACCAGAGCTACTGGAACTGCTGCATTTACTGTTTCTATGCACTCCATCTTTCTCTATCTCTACTGGAGGGGGGCATGAAACAGGGGCGTCATTCCCACCAACTATATCTACATCCTCATCAACTGCGTCATTTCCTAGTAATACACAAGAAGAGAAGAATGCAGTGTCAGAAAGACAGCCCTTGTGCAGACCACGTGTTAGAGCATGCACAGCCGTGACTTTGAATATTAGACAAGGATTACCTTTGCAAGGCGGCACTGATGAAGTGCTGACACCTGACATATTATGAACCTGTAAGAGAGAAGAAAAAATACATGATAAGCCAAGGGAAACTTTTCTTCTTCTTTTTCGCAGCAAATATCAAGGAAATCTTAGAGAAGTTCAGGACCTCCATTTCACAAGGTTCAGCTTTTGCCTGTTTTTTCTGTTTATCCAGCAAATAGTCATCTACAAGCTTCCGTAATTTGAACAACGTTTCATGACCAAGTGCATCAATATCTATCTCAATTTCATCCTCGTTTGTCTGCTCTGCTCCAGAGCTTTGCTCTTTTAGAAAATCAACAATGCTCTCAGGCAGTTCTCCCAAGAGAGCGTCTAGTTCAACGCTTAGTTTATGCTTCTCCTCGTCACTCATGATCCGCTTCTCTGGCTCAGGCTTGGTCCGAGGGTCAACTGGCATAACTTTCTTCTTTTTCAAAGGTGGCATTTCGATGCCAATTCCAGTTTCACTATGGGCGGCATATTCAGGGACAGCCTGCATGTCATTAACAGCAGGAAGCTTTTTCTCCACAGCTTTCCACTTCGATTCAAAATGCTTCCTGAGAGTGTCAGCCATAATATGCACATTGTTCTCACATGGGTTGTAAGTCATTGCATTTGAGAAAGTTAGCCGTACGTCAGCCGCAAACCCAAGAGGGCTTGCATATTCTCCTGAAAGCAGCTTTTTTTTCACAGTCCCTAAATCCATAGGGTGCTTAATCACACTAAAGTAGTCTGGAATGTTCAACTCCACAATATCCACTGGAGTATTAAAGACCCAACCATATTGGTGGGACATCAAACGATTCAGCAATGCTTCACATTGTTTTAATAACATATCATTTGATGCATTTGCTGAAGTAGCAGCTTTTATTGATTTGGAGCGCCCAAGGGCACCCTTCTTACTTTGAGACCCACTGCGAGCTGAAGGGAGCCGCTTCTTTCCATTCCGAGCGGACAATTCTGAAGACCTTGGGAAGCCATCCACCGGAGGCCTTCTCTGCCCCTCACTCCAGCTCCGCACATCACGAGATGGAGACAATGCAATTTCATCAGAACTCATGCATGCAAGTTTCCTCTGAAGATTCTCAACTTGCTCAAGTTCCTTTTTCAACTTCAGCTTAAGGTCCCTCCTCTCAAGCCTCGACATCTTAGCCAGAGACAACACCTGCGTTGGGACCCGGAAATTATCGCTTCCATCTACGTTCAAGCTAATGCATTTCTTCTTCGGGGCAGATGAATCATCGGAAGCTGTCATCTCAGTGTCAACCCGCCCCGAGCTCCCGAAGCCCTCGGATTCGATAGTCTCAACGGCATGCCGATAATCCGGTACAAAACCACTCGAAGGCCCTTTCGACGAGAACTTCCGCGACTTCCCCATTAGTTGCGAGGGAGAACACCTTATCGACTCTCTCTGTCCAACGAACTCTATGGGAAAAGCTGGTGCCATAAAATCAACACCCAGGAATTGCACATGTCAACCGCAAGAGTACCTTGTTTTCCGAGTGTGTATTAGTTCGTACACTTAATTAACCTACGCCCAGATGCCTCTTCACCTTCCGCGCGCGAGCACATGCCGTCCTACCCTTTTTCTATCAGCAAGAAGAGTTCACTGGATGACCCAGTTCGACTCGAGAAACGAATCCACCCCAGATAGGACACCGACACCAACAGCTCCAAAAACCCCAAAAAAGCACCCAAATTGCCCAATACGTTCCGAATGGCGAACCCTAGCTCAACTTCTCCCCCGCTCGTCGTCGCGGCTCGTCAGCTCAGCAACCCGCATTCGATCTCGCGGACGAAACCACCGCCCCGAAAACGAATCCCGGGCAAGCTCCGGCGTACACGAAAATCCCCCCAAAAAATCCAAGAAACGACCGAAACGCCGAGCGCGCGCGCGAATCAAGAACCCTAGAGGAAGACCCGAAAGAGATCCGATCCAATCCGATCTCAATTCAAAGGAAAGAACCTGGAGAGCCGGCGATCTCCGAGCGCCCTTCGATTGCGCGCGCGCCCCCCACCCCGAAAAGGAGAGAGCAAACCCTAACCTCCTTCCCCTTCCACCCCTTGTTTCTCCCCACCTTTGAGCAGCGAGCCAGCGAGCGAGCGAGCGAAAAAGAGAGAGAGATAGATCGCTTCGTGACGGTCAGGCCAGCACGCGGCTCCTCTATTTATAGCGGCCAAGTGGCCTAGCCGTGCGCCGACACGGAATTGATCCCGGCCGTTCAGGGACGGCTCGGCGGGGATCGCACGGCCCGGGTTCTCAATCCGCTCTTGACCGTCCGATCGGATCTAACGGGCGGTGTTGGTTCCCTCCCTCCGCCCACCGAGCTGTGCAGAACGTGGGGAGAATAGAATAATGAGGTGAGGTGTGGGGCCATCTCACAGCGCGTCGTAGCGGCTCCGGAGGGCGGGTGACGTAGGCACGCCCGTCAGGGAGCCTGCCACGCACCCGCCATGATTACACGCCACGTGTCCCCTTTGACTCTTCTCTCTGTGCGTGACGCGGCACGTCAGCTTCGTTGTGCTTCTCTACTTTCTATTATCGCCAGAGAGAGAAAACCAACGAGATGCTTCTCACGTGTGAACTTTTTACCGCACTTCAACCAAAACAAAAAAAAAAAGAAAAAAAACTTTTTACCACGCGAAATGCGTTGCACTTTACTGAATTTAATCAACATTAAAAGAATGCCTTCAAAAGTATAGATCAATTGATTTATTTTGCACTTTAAATCACGGCTGACTTTCCTAAATAACCTCAGACTTTAAGCCCCATCCCAATTCTATCCCGAACCTTTTTGCAAAAAAAAAAAATTCCAAGAGAGAAGTCACTAATTTTTACTCTAATCTCAAATATGCTCTCATTAGCCCTCTGTCCAAAAATCACCATTAATTGTCCTTGATTTTCATATCTTAAAACGGTTTCGTTTTGGAGATAATTTTCTATGTTACCTTATTGATATTGATTTGTTGACAATGTAGAAATGCCATGTCAAGTTGGAACTAGACCACGATGGATTTGGGACTCGAGCTAAAGTTTAGGATTCTTTTTTAGACAACAAAAGTTCAGGGCAAATTTAGTATAGGAACAAAATTTTTGGGTTTTTTCTGAGACAAAAAAAATTTCGAGATAGAATTGGGACTAAACCTAAAATTGGGGTCTTTTTAGGGAATTAGGCCTTTAAATCACACACGCACACGCGCGCGCGCGCACGCACACACACACATATATTGCTGTAAGTGTAAACTGCCCCTACTCCTATATTACTATTGCTTATTTATAATTTGGGTAAGGGTTAATAGTACAAAAAACCCCAAACTGATAAATCTGTGACAAATTTACCCTAAATTAATTTTCTGACAACAAGAAACCTTAAATTGATGCATCTGTGACAAATCTACTATAAACTAATTTTTTGACCACTCAAAACTCTAAATTGGTATATTTGTAATAAATTTACCCTTCATTTTTTTTCATTAAATTTGATTATAACACGAAAAACCTCAAACTGATATTTCTATGACAAACGGAGGGTAAAACCCCAAATTGGTACACTCATTAATTGCCACGTGTCATCTAACTCAATAATTTGACAGTAAAATTTAACGAAAACTTATGGAGGGTAAATTTGTCGTAGGTGAACCACTTTAGGATTTTTCGTTGTATTAACCCGTTGGGTAAATAGTTACTTTAGCTGGTGAATCAATCAAATGTCACAATCTAACAATAGGCCCTTGCATTCTTCTTTTTGCTTCTAAGAAATATATAACGATAGGTCAGGCCCGGATTAACAATGTTAGGGCAATAAATAAATGCTTCGTGTCAAGAGGAAACAACTAGAAATGACCAAACCAAACTAAATGGAATGGGATAAATGTCTGAAAACGCCTCATGAACTTTGCACAGCTGCAAAATCAACTTCCTAAGTATGAAAAGTTGCACATTAGCCCCCCGAACTTTATCTTTACGGGTTACTTGGAACGAAGTTTGAACATCAAAGACAGTTTTTGATGGGGAAAGTTACCAAAAAAGTTCTAAACCTTTTGCAATTATGTCAATTCAGTCCTAAACCTTTTGCAAACCGGTCAATTCAGTTCTTTTGACCGGCTGGCGCTAATGTGGGCGCTGGCCGGCATCCACGTGGCAATATTTCAATTTTTTTTATTATTTTCGAATTTTTTTCTCTTTTTTATTTTTTTTCTTTTCCTTCTCCCCCATGGCTCGTCTGGCCAGTGGGAGGCTCGCCGGCGAGCTCACCATGGCAAGGCGAGCTCCGCCTCGCCAGATCTGGGCGAGGGCGGAGCTCGCCTAGCTCCGGCGGGGGCCCAGCTCGCCATGGCAGGGCGAGGGCGCAGCTTGCCCTGCCATGGTGAGCTCGCCCAACGGCGGCGAGCCTCCCCCCTGGCTAGACAGGCCAGGAGGGAGAAGGAAAAGAAAAAAAAATTCGAAAATAATAAAAAAAATATTAAAATATTGCCACAGCACTGGCCAGCCAAAAGGATTGAATTGACCGGTTTGCAAAAGGTTTAGGACTGAATTGGCCAAAAAAAAGGTTTAGGACTGAATTGGCACAATTGCAAAAGATTTAGGACTTTTTTGGTAATTTTCCCGTCTTTGATGCGTCCCTTTCAATCGGAACTTTGTTGCTGTAGATTTTGGGTTTGTCATAAGACTAGTTGCAGGTGTTTTGCCCGGATTCTTGTTAAATTTTTTGTTCTTGCCATTGAATGTGCAGGTTCTTGTATATGATGACAGGTTTTCCGCTACGGGATACCAAGTCACATTAACCTGTGGATGTTTGAGCAAACTTAATAGTGAATTTTGTTAATGGCTCTTTTGCATTACAACTCCAGTTATGGTGTTTAATTCATCCAAATTCGACAGTGACAAAGTGAAAGAGGACAAAGATGTGTTCAGGGTCGAGATAATTGGATCCGTCAAGAAGCGAAAACAAGGGAGATAGGCTCGCTAAATCACAAATAGAGCGACAAATGGCGATTGGTAGCTAATCAAGGAATAGTAAAAGGTAGTTTGGTCAAGAAAGAAAAGGAGCGAGTCTATTTTTGCCGACGGTCATTTGAATTGAAAAACTAACAAGCGTAACAAAAATAAAAGCTCGAGGGGGCGCATGTAACTTTTCGAGTTTCGAAGGTTATTGCGCGACGATGTCTAAGTTTGGGGACCTCTGCCGAGGGCCGGTGACTTCTGCTGGCCATTGGGCAAGGGCCGGGAACCCCTCGTGTTAACAAATTCCATAACTTGAAATTTTTAGCAAGATCCAAGTTTGGCCCAAAATCAAACACGAAATGGGCCATTTGAGACCAGCCGGGTCGCCTCTTGGGCCAACGGACCCGCCAATAGCGTGGCTCATCCTCTAGCAACATGGGTAGCACTTGGTAGCGTTTAGCGTATGCTCTCGACTAACAAAGATCATATTCGTTATTAAACCGGCGCCACTCCCCCTCCTTCTCCATCGAGTCGACTGCCATGTCTGCCGGTGCTTTGACGAAGCGAGTCGACGGATCACGGCAGACAGATCCCAAGGGGTACTGCATTATTCACGGTCTTTATTTAGGAAATCGCCCGTAAACAATTATCAAATTATCCCGTTTGGTTCACTCTATCTTATTTTAATGCTCGGATCATATTGCCACGATCTAACACTGGAGCTATCAAATGGCTCGGGCTTATAAGCACCGAGTACGTTGGGAATTATGAGAACCTCATCAAAGTGACCATTTTTTCTTAGGATCTATTTATTTCGTAAAAAATAAATCATTTAAAAAATATTTTTCCGAAAAATGACCGCTTATATCACTTGAAATAATTAATCGATAATTAGTATTTTTCATTATCGACAATAATTTATATCTAAATAATTTCGTGAAAAATGAAAAATCTTTTCGTAATATAATCGTCCATTTTTTGGAAAATATTTTTCAAATTATTCAATTTCCGTGAAACAAATACTCCAACGAGTGAGTATTAGATCTAAGTTTCCACTTGGACATTAGAAGTGTAACTAATTTTACTAGAAAAGCCTCAAATCGTTAAAAGTGTTCTAGCAAATTACCCATATAATTCTATTATGTTTCTAAACTGGGGTTTTATTTTGCTGCAAAATATTGCTTAACCAGTGAGAGCATGCCTAGCAAAAAGACGCACCGACTAATATATGGGAATTAGGTTCCGCTCTAGGCTTGTGTCGGAATGATTCGTTAGTTGTACGTGCCGTGTGAACAGGAGATACGACGGGCCTGACGTTCTTATCATCTTTCCTCCTATGGAGTTGGGAGCAGTTGCGCCAGTCCCCTACAAAACAAGCCCTAACCCTCTCGTTTTGACCATTCGAGATCGATCTACTGAATCAAAGGATGACATTTTGTACTTGGGGGGGCATAGCCAAGAGCCAATCTGGAACCACTAAACGGGAGTCGCAGGAAGACTATGAAAGTGGGAAGAACACTGGACTCTCAAGAAAACTCGAGAGAGAGTGTTCAGGAGCTCGTGAACACGCGTTAATTTCCATCGTGCATGGAGAGAGAGAGAGAGAGAGAGGACCGAAAGAAGAAAGGAGCGGAGCGACGAGAAAAAACGAGGAGAGAAATCTGGTTGGTCAGATCTGTTCGAGGGCAGAACGGAGAAAAGCTGTGCATGGGAAAGGACACGTCCTCAAGTCTCGTGTTTCCTCATGGCATGTGAATCGTTGGGCCACCTGTCACCCCAAAAACCAGGGGCACGTACCCGGTTGTTCGGCCAAAAAGAGATCTCGTCTGAAAGCAGGCTAGGCCTTCTTCCAATGGACGCCCCCCTCTTTTCGCAGAGGTATTCGAATTCCTTTCCCTTCTCCATCCACCACCTGTCCTCGCGCATGGTACTTTCATTTACATCATTTTCCCGAAGAATATCATATTCACTGGACACTACGATTGAGTGGGGGGCACACTGTACCTGGAGCAGATGAATGAACACCCTGATCTCTCTCTCCCTGTCACCGCTAACGTGCATGCACAGTGATCATGGGCACAGAAAATCGTGAAACAGCAGCAGATCGAACATTCAAAGTTGCAAAGCTTGAACATCTTACAGAGTTAAAAAGATAATAATATACTTATATAAGGGCATTCCCGCTCCAAATCGGCTTCTCAGGAAAAGGCCCGATAACCAGGAACCGTGACGACAAAAGCTGAGAAAAAGCAAACCGAGAGTTGCAAAAGATATTCACATGCACAGCTTGGACAGCTTAGGTTAAGGTTAAAAAAAAGTTCTTCCCAGGGAGGCTTTTGAAGAGTTTTTGGGGTTGAGACTTCTTGGTTATTATCTCATCGGAACCTGAGCATGAGCCTGAGCCTGAGCCTGATCACCTTTTCATTATCATCGTCCCAAGCGCAGCGCGGCCTCCACGTCCAACCTCCATGCAAACCCTCCGCCGTCCATCCTCCACACGTCGCAGGGCAGCGTCACCGCCCTCCTCTCCCTCCCGCACGCGTACTCCATCCTTACCCTACACGTGAACGCCCCGCACATCATCCTTTCCGCCGTCGCCCCCACCTCCTCCCTCGCCGCCAGCCACACCCCGCAACCCTCCTCCTCCTCCTCCTCCTCCTCCCGCCCCACCATCTTCCTCAGCGCCGCGTTCGTCCACGTCACCCTCCCCAGGCCGTCCGATGTGAACCCAGGGCACGTGTCCCGCTCCAGATTCCTCCTCCTCTCGTCGTCGGTGCGCCCTAAGGCCTCCCCGTCCACCCACGTGTCCGTCACGCACTCCACCGTCACGCACGGGGACGGTCTGCCCAAAGGCCGCAACAGCGGCGCTACCGCCGTCGTGATCGTCGGCCCAAAATGGCCTCCGTTCGCCGGATTTGGGGTCTTATCGTCGAACCCAAGCCACTTCGGTACGTTCTGCATTTGCCTTTTGGCCGTGTCCCCGAAGAAGTCCGGATCCATGGCACATCCGTAACAATCAGCAGCTTGCATCAGGCCCGCCTTCGCAATCCCGAGATCGCCACCGACTTTGTGCTCGGGCATCTCCGGCAGCAGCGGCAGAGTCACCTTCTCCCCGGGCGGCGACGCATCTCCAACCTTCTCTTTGCTGCAAACCCTTCTCTTCCTGCTGGAGCGCTTGGCGACGTTGCTGCCGCTCCTCACTTGCCGTCTCCTGCCTCGGCCGGCCCGCGCGCGAGTGTCTTTGGCATCCGGCGAAGATGCGCCGGAGGAGGAGCCCCCGCACGTCGGCTTGGGCGCGATGGGGCGGAACCTGAGCATTATGCGGTCCACCTTGGACATATCGTACGGACCGCCGCTGCCGCCGCCTCCGCCTCCGGGGGCGTATCTGGCTATGCAACACCCGCCTCTCCCGTCCATCGATCTCCACGGTTCTCTCTCTCTCTCTTACGGTGTATTCCGGGTGCGCGTTTGTGAGCGTGACAGATCCTACCTCATTTTGAAGAGGAGTTCGCCCTGAAGACGAAGAAGATGGAAAGGCAAGGGCAGTAAATGCAGAAGCGGGGGACAGGTGCCCACTTATAAGGACTGTAGTTGGTGACACGTGTGAGGCGGGACACGTGTGCGGGGACCGACTCAAACGCAAACGGCAGCAGCGGCAGTAGCCGTAGCAGAGCAGAGCAGGGCTACGGCTGGGCATCGGGTGGGGACGCGAAACGTGGCGGGGCCGAGTGAGGTGGGGCCCGCGTGGAGCTACGCCGGGCGGGGAACGTTAGGCTAAGTAGTATAGCGCGACGCTAGGCCAAACCATACTACGATAAGTCCATCGAGTCGATATACTAATCATACTTCTTAACTCTATTACAGAAATCATCTGTAATGAGTAAAACATATAGGTTCGTACCGTGCCTATCCTAATTTTGGATTTGATTTATGTTCAATCAATATAGGCAGATATAGAATGTGATCGATACGACAAGATATGCAGCCAAAGAAGAACATACGAGGGATTATATATAGATATATATATTATTTTTTTCTCGTATATCATGCATTCTCGAGACGGGGAAATTGACAATAGTGATGGTGACCCGGTAAAAATGCTTCGGAGGTCTTTCGGAAACGGGGGGGACACAGGGTGGGGCCCACTGGGAGGGGAGGGGAAGGCCAATGGGAGGGCGAGAAGTGTCGACATGACAAAAAATGCAAGGGAAGATGGGGCCCGCGTAGGTAGGCAAGTGGTGGTGGTGGAGGTCGTGTCTCGTGCGGGGGGGCGTGCGGGGGTTCTAGAAACGGGACACGTGGCCCAACCCGAATTTGGAAAGGAAAGGACGACCCCCCCCCGGATGGCCCTTGTCTCGTCTTTACCGGGGAGGGTTTCCATAATTAGCGGGGACAGGATGGCGCCACGTGGACGGCCGGATAGCGACAGAGGTTTTGGGTCTTCGGATTTCATCTCTCCCCCTGACGCGTGGGGGGTTTTTCCTGCCGATTGTCTCCGTCCGCGATTGGAGGTCCGGGGGGTACCAGTCCCGTCGTGCCGATTTTGCCCCCTCCCTGTTTTTGCGTATTTCCTTTTTTTTTTTTGACTTTAGGGAAAAAATCACAAAAAATATCAAGTTATACCTATCATGATACATTTACGCTAAATTATTTTTTGTGACATCAAAAACTCTAAACTATGAACATTATGATACATCTATCCTTCGTTACAATTCCATCCAAAATCAAGGTTAAAAAGCTGACGTGGATCTCACGTAGCACTTTTAGAGACACGTGGCGCCACACGAGCGCCACATTGAAAAAAAGTCACTGTTCATGGTCTTCTCCACAGCTTCGCGAGTGCCGTTTGTGGCGTTCTTCGTCTTCAATCGGTTGGCCAAACTCTTCCGATACTCTTTGCTTTGCTGGCCGGCTTGAACAAAAGGTTCGCTCATGTGGAATAGCATACCTGTTGTAAGCTGATCTGGTTTTCCCTGGCTCTTAGTATAGATCCCTTCATTGGTATCAGAGCCTAACGTGGTTTTATGTCTAGCTTGGTTCATTCCATGCGGTTAGTTGGTGATTGTTCAGTGCTGCGAAGAATCCTTTCTCCTCATCATGACCGATCCAGATACAACTCCAATCGCTCTTACCGCTTCTCTCACTCCATCGTCTTCTTCTTCATCTTTAACCGAGTTTCGTACTTCACATGCTTCTAAGATAGACTATCTCTATGAAGTCTCTCTTAGTGATGAAACCAAGATTTCCGAAACGCAACTTCCTCTCATGAATCCATACTCAGCTTTTGCCAAACCTACTACATCTTTTTCCCCCATAAGGTCTATACGACATCTCATCCGTCAGACCATGAAAGAGGTTAAGGAATACGTCTAGTCTTCCAAATTTGACCAACACCGAATTCCTACCTCTGAAAAGGAGTACTTTGTTACTCTTTAAATTCCTTCTGAATTTCCCAAACAGTGGACCCAACAGGGGTATTCTCATATTCACTATGGCGCAATCCGTCTTGCTCTTACCTTTCATGGGAGAAAAGGTTTGCTTGTCGTAGCAAGAATGGCTTTTTTGGATACTAGGTTCCTAGAATACCAGCATGCCTGTATTGGTACTGTCCAAACCACTTTAAATACTGGAACAGTCTTTGTAACCTTTTATCTAAATTTTAATATTGCCCTTTCCGATCCCCAACTACTTTCTTTCTTGAAAGTACAACTTCAGCTTACTGGAGCTCCTCAAACTGCCGATTCTATTGCTGCAACTCTTCATTGCCAAATGGTGTATAGAGTCCAAAATCATGCTCTAGATCCGAATTTCCAACATGGAAATGAAGATGCATTGTTCATCTCCATGAAAAATGATCAGGCCTCTTGCATTCATGTTCCTCGGCAGATCCCAAAAGAAAAGTTAGCCAAGCTTCTTCCTGAAAAGCTCCACCAAATTAGCCAACCTTTTCAGTCCTCAGACTCTGAATTTGTCAGATAAAGAGGTGATACTGTAACCATCAAATTCCGCAAAGAGAAGGAAGAAATTCCTTCCATCTTTCCTACTATCTTTATGATAGAACCCTGTGTTCCTAATCCAGTTCCTGAGGAACCAGACCCAAAAAAGCTAGTCCAATACTTCAAAAGTGACGGGCATCCTGTCCATCATTACAAAGATCCTTATGGTCATTGCTTTTGGGATCCTTTTTGCCAGTGTTCTTCATGCACAAACTCCCCAGATGAATTAGATCCAGCTACCAGGCCTAAGCGAAAAGCTAGGAAGGCTAAGGACAGCTTCTACCAAAGATATTTGGATGGAGACCCTACCATTGATACTCTTGGAGAAAATAGTGGATACCAGTTTATGGTATCATACGGACCACCATCACCTTCATCAACCTCATCATCCCCATCATTTCCATTATCTCCACCATCACCTCCGGTCTCACCCCCATATAAAAAATCTGTCGTTTCCCCTTTCTACAAATCCATTTATAAGTGGGTAAAGAAAAATTCTTATCCACTTAAAATTCCAATCTTTCCTGAAAACCCAACTACCGGGCAACTTCCATCTATCTCCATGTTTAATTAAGCTGATTTCCCTCCTTTAAATCCTGTTGAAAATTCTCAGATTTCTTTGCCTGCTACTGAAGAATTTATCGATCCACAACGACGATACCTTCATGCTTCAAAAATTCTTTCTCCCACTGATGTTGATGAACATGGAAGGCTAAAAAGAACGCCTGCTGTTGAGGCTGTTCTAAATTCGCAGTCGGAAACTCTCCTGGCACAAAATCAGGCTTTCAAGACACTTGACTCCAAAATTATTGATGTGCAACAAGACATCTGAAGGTACGACGAGTCCATCAAAAAGATGCTTGTGGATTTCCAGAAAAGACTTCATGCTCTGGAATCAGGCCAGCATCTTGGCTACCATTATCTTGAAAGTCCGAAGAATGAAATAGAGAAACTCAAAAGGCAAATCAGTCTCCTTGAAGAAGGAAAATTTAAGTCTACTGATTTTTTCTCTATTCCGAGAATCGGATACTCTCTTCCACCACCGCAAAGCTCTCCAGTTTTTGCTGCAGCTGCTCTTGTAGCCGAAACTTCTACTCAATGAGACAAAAGTGATATGACAGAAATGCGCCAATCGCATTCGGGAAATGGAGAAGCTCCGAAAGGAAAGAATGAAAGAAAAACCTGTTGCTTAGTCCTCTAGAGAACCTGAAAAGAGTTCTGATCAGTAGATGATGATCTCAAACCCCTTGGAATCCTTTCCGAGGGATTTAAGCAAAGATCAATAACAGAATCTAAAAGTTGATTCATACCAACATCTACCAGAGTGCACTTCTCAAGTAGCAAAGGTATCAAATTTGCTAAACTCAGATTCAGAATCTGACTCCCTATCCTATTCCTCTTCGTCTACTTTCCCAATTCCTTCCATTGAATCTTTCCAAGTACCACCAACTACTCCTTCGATTTTCATGGCTGATCCACCAGAACAAGAAATGAAACCAAATTCATCTGAACCAGAGGTTATCCAAATCAATAACCCATCTCATATTTCTATTTCCTCATCCAAACAGTTTTTCACTATTGATGACACTCCTTATTCCAAATGGCCAGAAAGATTGGATGAATTCCATGGTTGGTTGAACACCAGAGCTCTTACTATTGAAAGCAAATATGATGTTCTTCTAGAATGTGCTACAAAGTTTACTGGAAGCCTTAAACATTGGTGGCAATCAATTTCTGAAATAGATCAGATGACTTTTCTTCTTCTGCAAGACTTTTCCCAAGCCATTAGAATCATTTACCTATATTTCATAGGAAAACCTACCGATCTTCTTGAGCTCAAAAGAAGAGAATATTTTAAAAGAAAATGTTGTTCTCTTCAAAAAAGGCACCTAAATCGCCATTACAGAGAGATGCTTAAACTCTTTTATGGCCTAGGAGTTGATCCAAATCTGAAATAAGTCTTCTTAGCCTCCATTCCTAAAGAACTCTCCCAACAGGTTGAGAGATCTTTTCTCAACAAGCAAAGAAGAATTGTTGATATTCCCTTTGGAGAACTGCAACAAGAAATTCATTTTTGTCTTGATGAACTTTGCCTCCGAAGACAGATGATGAAAAACTACATCAGAGACAATCGTGAACTCGATGGTGCTTGCTCCAAATAATATTTGAAGATCAAATGTTCAAAGAAAGATTGTGACGGATCCTGCAGAGAATATTCAAAGAAAAACAAGCACTTCAAAAAGTATCGAGTAAAAAGATCCAAGCACTTCAGAAGAAGGAAGAAATGACGATTCCTATAGAAACGAAGAAACTTCACTTGACGCAAGAAACCAAATCATTGCTTCATTTGCAACAAGAAGGTCACTTTGCAAAAAATTGCCTCCAGGCAAAAAAAGGTCAGAATCATCTCATTCATAATATCGAACTCGAGACAGGAATCTCTCTTGACAATGATAATATCGAATCCCTGTTCTCTGTCGATGAAAATCCCACTGACCAAACACTTTGCATCATTCCTTATTATCTCACCCCCAGTGAAACAGACTCTAATTCAGAACATGAAGAACTTTTCCATCTATCATCACAACTAGAAAATCTAGACCCCAGTATACATTCCAGTCAACTACATTGTCCCCACTTCCCAGTCAAAATCTATCTCTCAAAGTTTGCCAAACCAATTTCAGTCATTGCCCTCATAGATACTGGTGTTAGTGCTTTAATCTTAGACACTAAAGTTCTCCGTGAAGAATACTAGACTTCCTGTGTTCGGTATTTCAACTCTACTTCAGGAGATACTTTTTCTATAAATGTTCGCACCACACCTGTGTCCATTCAGTTTTTCCCTCAGTGCTCCGTTACCGCTAAAATTCTTGGATCTAGTCTTCCTAATAAAGACTTGATTATTGGGTGGGATATCATGAGCCAACTTCCAGACTTGAGAATCGTTCCTGGAAAAGGACTTAGGTATAAGGACCAATTCTCTGAATTCGTCAATATCCAAAGACTTTTTTCCATTCAAATGAGTCTGTTAGATCCAATCATGCAGAAACTGTTGGAATCATGCTCAGAAAATCATTTTGAGTTCTCCCAAAAATGTTCTCATCCTTTGTGGAAAAACTCAAAATTCTATGTTCAACTCTCCTTCAAGAAAAATGAGGATATAAATCCTACAAAGGCAAGTCATTCGGGAATGAATCCAGAGCATTTAGCTCTTGCTAAAAAAGAATACTCAGAATTATTATAACAAGGCCTTATTGAAACTTCAAATTCTCAATGGGCTTGTAAAGCTTTCTATGTCAATAAACGTGCTGAGGAAAAATGAGATTGGTGACCAACTACTAACCTCTCAATCTTTTCCTCCAAGATGACAAATTCCCTTTGCCTTCTCAAAATTCCCTTTTTGCGAGAATCACTAAAGCCCATATTTATTCAAAGTTTGATCTTAAAGCCGGATTTTGGCAATTGGACATTCATCCTGATGACAGATCAAAGACGGGATTCTATATCCCCAACCAACACTTTCAATAGCGAGTTCTTCCATTTGGTCTCAAGGTTGCTCCTTTCTTATTCTAAAAGGCTATGTGTCGCATATTCCAGCAATCTTATCCAGTGCAGCTATCTATATTGACGACATATTGCTCTACAGCTCAGACGAAGAATCTCACTATCGACTTCTTGAGCAGTTTGCAGAAATTGTGAAGAAATATGGCATCATGCTTTCTCAGAAAAAGATGACCATTGCCTAGACAGAAGTTGGATTTCTTGGCATGCACCTTAACAAAGGTACATATTATCTAGGACTGCACATTGCTAGGGAATTGCTAAAATTTCCTGAACAAAATTTTACAACCCGGTAAGTTTAATAATTTCTCTGGATAATTAATTATCTTAGAGATTTTGTTCCAAATATTGCAGGGTTGTTAATTCCTTTGCAACTGATGTTAAAAAAACATCCAGTGCCATGGGGAAAGGCACAAACTAAAGCAGTTGCGGAATTCAAAGAAATTATGCAAGATCTTCCCCCTCTGCAAATCCCATTCACAGGCAAGAGAATCTTGCAGACTGATGCCAGTGATGAATATTGGGCGGCCATATTGTTCGAAGAACTTAATGGTAAGCGACATCTTTGCGCTTACAAAAGTGGCAAGTTTTCTCAGGCAGAAATGCATTATCATTCTACCTTCAAGGAAATTTTGGCAGTAAAGAATGGAATAAAAAAGTTTGAATTCTATTTTATTGGCCACTATTTTCTGGTAGAACTGGATATGTCTTCTTTTTCCCAAATGACCAAATTCAAGCAGAAGTAGATCCCTCATCCTCAGCTACTTAGATGGGCTGAATGGTTTTCGAAATATTCTTTCAAAACCAAACACATTGTAGGAAAGAAAAATGTGCTTGCAGATTTTCTCTCCAGACCAAAAGCATCGGCAGAAATCAACATGTATATTTTCAGGCATTCCTTCCCGTTCTGGGTAGACAAGTACAAGATTGAACGGTTCCGAGATTGGCCAAGCCTGGAATATCCTCAAGAAAAAATTGAGCAAATTCAAAAGGATAAGCTCATTGAAAATCTTGACAATCTCATGTGGCAATGCCACACAGACCTTTTTCGCCACCATAGACGATCTATTCTTGACTCTTCTGGATTATACTCGAGGTACCCTTTCATCCACGCATTACTTTGAAAAAAAATGATTTTCCTGACAAACTTAAATGGCTATTATGATATCTAACCAACAAGTACGTAATAGCTATTGAGTTTCCTATCAGAAAATTTATTCTCTAATTGACCAACTTGCTCCTGGCTTATTACGTTCAACTAAATGAACACGAGAAAAACCTTTTAACTGTACTTAAATGGTTTTATCCTCCTGTTTATTGGAAACGACTCTTTCTCAAAGAAGTGAAAAAAGTCCGAGATGATCCAGAAATACACACTGTTGTACTCTTCCACCGTTCTTGGACTTTTGTGCATAATAACGGTACCATTTCCAATACTCCTGCCACAGTAGGTACTACTACCTACAAGCTTCAGTCACAACTCCAGGTTGCATGTGTCTATAAATCATTCTCTAGTTGCATTGGTTCTGTTGAATATAATTACAGGGAACTCCAAAGGATCCTATGCCAAGAAAATCGCATTATTCCAGAAGAAGCATTGGATTACTTCACACCCGTCTCATAGGATCACGAAGGATCTTCCTCTACAACAAGACAAGCACTCAGAGAATACGAGCACGAACAAGCACAGGCACAACTCGGATTATTACAAGATCACGAAATGTCAGATATAGGAGATCCAGCACAGTCATCTCAAGATCTAGTGCAGTCATCTCAGGATCCATGGGGTGGACCACTCTCTCAAGATCCCTATGACTATGGACCATTGTCCTTATCCGTTGGACATGACGCCAACTCTTCCTCTGACTACACACAACTAGGAAATTAGCCCCAGCCAATTTTGCCTCAGCTAGTCTTACCTGAACCAAATCCACAACCAAGCCCTGGCATCAGAATGTGGAATGACCTCCTGTTACCACAAAACACTCCAAATACTGCTTTTCCAGACCTTTCGACACATGCATCCTCTTCCTCGAACCCAGCGCCAGTTATCACTGAAGATAATTTCGAACACATTCTGACACAGAGACAGATAGCAGAATACGAACGTGCAAATAGTTCAGACAGCTCGGATTATGACTATAATTCTGGATGGAGATAAGCTTGTACTATTCCACCTAACCGACATTATCATAGCCGGGTCCTGTTCCACCAATGAATAGGTTTTAAGTGTTCTACGAGTAAGTGTGCCAAATAATGTACTTAGTCAGGTGAGTTTTGTTTTATGTAGACAGAAGTCCAATAATGTACCCTGTTCTAAGTGTGTTTTGTCTTACCTGGACCTTCGTCCAGCATGTATCCCCCAACGCCTATATAAGGCCATGTAATCCTTCGGTTTGAATAAGAAGGAAAGTTGTGAAATCTCAATTCTCTCATTTTCCATGCCTCTCTAAAAATCTTTTTCTTCAAAGCCTAACATGATCCTCTAAGAAAGGCAACTCGGCCAGTTAGGCATAACATCATCTTGGTCACTCTGAGCGTCTCTATACTCTAAGCTAAATCTTCGAGTAGTTTTACAGCTAAAAGGCAGTTCCGGAAGGGTTTGAACAAGAGGTTCGCCTATGTGGAATAGCATACCTGCTGTAAGCTAACCTGATTTTTCTTGGCTCTCAGTATAGATCCCCTAGCTAGACCTTCAGCGGCACTCGTCGGTGCTTGCCTGACCATCCACCAACTCGAAGATTGAGGTTCAAGCCAAGCTTCAAAGCTTGTGGCGGCCATCTTCAAAGCTCGAGCAATCATGGTGGCTGCGAGCTTCAAAGCTTGGCCTTGGCCGCTTGCGACCACCTGGAAGCTTCGAAGGTTGAGGTCAAACCTCAAGTCAAGCTTTGAGCTAGAGCAGTCTTGGCAGCTGCGAGCTTCGAAGCTTGGCCATGGCGGCTTGCGACCACCCATGAGCTTCGAAGCTCGACCTTTAAGTTGCTTCGAAGCTTGGCCTTAGCGGCTTACGACTACCCGCAAGTTTCGAAGGTCGAGGTCAAACTCTCAAGCCAAGCTTCGAGCTAGAGCGTTCATGGCGGTCGTGAGCTTCGAAGCTTGGCCATAGCGGCTACCACCTGCGAGCCTTGAAGGTCGAGGTCAGACAAGCCAAGCTTCGAGGTGGTAGGCCATAGCATGTAAGGTTCAACAACAAAAAACAACGCAGCGGAATATAGAACCCTAGACAGGATCCATGTGTATATTGAAATCGAAAGGGAATTTCGAAACGTACCTTTTGCAGATCGAGAAAAAATCAACATCTGATTATGTCTGGATTAGCGGCTCAAGTGTTGCGCCTCTACCGGTATCCACACACGCGAATAGAATTTTTCAACGATCCACATGCTAGCGAAAGATCTTGAAATTCCTTTTTCTTGAACGCCTTTTTATTTTCGATACTCTGTCGAAAAAATCCTAGACAGAGAACGATTCTCTATCTATTTATACAGCCTCATTATCCAACGGAATTAGAAGAAGTGGGCCGGGCGATTTGGGCCCACGTTTAATCGTTATCTCATAACGCGCACGACCGCATAGATAATTTAAATAAGAGAATAAATTAAAATCTACTTCTTAAGTAGATCAAGGCGCATAGAAAATATTAAGTCCGTTCGCTATTGTGTGCGATCCTATAGGTTCACTAAACATTAGCAGTGTGCTCAAAACTCTTTTGGCCCACAAGTCATAAGCGGCCTCTAGCAAGACATTATGACTACCTAAGTATAGTGAAGGTCAATTTTTCCGACACAATCTAATCCACAACTAATATTGGAGTATCAACATTGATTGATTCCTAGGGCAGACCACTAACAATCTCCCACTTGCACTAGAACCAATCATATAAACTAAGTCCCTTTGTCACTTGATTTCCGAGTTAAGTATAAGACAGGACAAGTGTCATCCTTATATAGCTTAAACTCATTTTCCCGATACCGCAGTTAGACTGTTAAAACAAGTAGTTGACTCTTCAACTCACTTGAGCATGGCCATGCATTTTACAGTCTCAACTCTACGGGAGGCTAGAAAATCATACCCTCGTTATATGAGAGGGACAAATCCCATCTTGTCTACTCACATCACTCAGCACGATTCATGACATGCCCAGCCATTACCTTTATAATCACCTGTTACGGCTAACGTTTGGCAATGTTAAAGCATGCCAATCCACGTCTAGGAAACCATGATAGACTCAGGTCAAAGGACTATACTCTATAATTGTGATGAGAAATACTGATGACATTATATAATAATCCTACAGTATTCTCATAGTGGGTCTGTCCAATACAATGTTCTCTGACATGTATTCCATGTGATCAAATTTATATCTCTATATTCATGACCCGTGAAACTTGATCATCAGTTGACTCACATACTTGTCTCAAACACCATTTGCTTCCCAATGCACAATGGCAATTGACTAGAGACATTTAGAATATTAATATCCACTCTATTAATACAATTTCACGATCAAATCACGTATTTGATTATCTATTAAGGATATTCAATATTCAGGGGATAAAGATTTCACATTCAATTATTTACTAAAATTAAATCGAAATCAAATATAATATATATTTTATCAATGAACAATGAAAATGTATATCACATATACTCCCACTCACATCAAAACCAATCACTAATGTGTCTAAGGCCTAAAGCGTTACAATGACGCTCATGCTTAGATTGTGGAAGAGCTTTCGTCAACGGATCAGCTGTATTCAACTCCGTTGCAACTTTGCACATCTTGACATCACCTCTTTCAATGAATTCTCGAATGAGGTGATACTTCCTGAGTATGTGTTTGGTCTTCTTATGAGACCTAGGCTCTTTAGCCAAAGCTATGGCCCCATTGCTGTTACAATAGAGGTCCGTTGGATTTGAACTTGTGGGATTGATTCCCAGTTCTTCTATGAACTTTCGAATCCAAACAACTTCCTTTGATGCTTCTGAAGCAGCAATATACTCAGCTTCTGTCGTAGAATCTACAATAGTGTCTTACTTGGAACTCTTCCAGCACACCACTCCACCATTCACGCAAAAGACAAAACCTGACTGCGATCGAAGGTCGTCTTTGTCGATTTGGAAACTAGCATTAGTGTAACCACTTACAGTAATCTGTTCCTCACCTCCATAGACTAAGAATAAATCCTTAGTTCTTCTCAAGTACTTAAGGATATTTTTAACAGCAATCTAGTGAGGTTCCCCTGGATCTGACTAGTATCTACTTGTCATGCTCAATGCATAAGCAACATCGGGACGAGTGCACAACATAGCATACATGATGGATCCCACAGCTGATGCATAAGGAATCCTACTCATGCGGTCTCGCTCATCTTGTGTTGAAGGACACTGAGTCTTGCTAAGACTTATGCCATGTGTCATCGGGAGAAAACCTTTCTTGGAGTCTTGCATATTAAACCTATTGATGACTTTGTCAACATATGTACTTTGACTCAATCCAATAAGTCTCTTAGATCTATCTCTATAGATCCTGATCCCCAAGATATAGTTTGCTTCTCCCATGTCCTTCATGGAGAAAAATATTCCTAGCGATGTCTTAACTGACTGAAGCATAGAAATGTCGTTTCCAATGAGTAGTATGTCATCCACATACGACACTAGAAACACAATTGCACTCCCACTAGACTTCTTGTATACACAAGCTTCTTCTTTGTTTCTGATAAAGCCAAACTCTTTGACAGTTTCATCAAAATGAATATTCCAGCTCCGCGATGCCTGCTTTAATCCATAAATAGAACGTTGAAACTTGCATATCTTCCCAGTGTTATCTGGTGATGTAAAGCCTTCAGGTTGTGTCATATACACATCCTCTTCTAGTTTTTCGTTAAGGAAAGCTGTTTTTACATCCATTTGCCATATCTCATAGTCATAATATGCAGCAAACGCTAGGATAATCCGAATGGATTTAAGCATGGCCACTGGCGAAAAGGTCTCGTCATAGTCAATACCATGAGTTTGTTTGAAACCTTTAGTTACTAGCCGTGCTTTATAGATGTAAACATTTCCATCCATATCAGTTTTCTTCTTGAAAACCCACTTGCACCCTATAGGTTTGACACCTTCAGGTGGATCGATCAACATCCAAACTTTGTTTTGATACATTGAGTCCATTTCGGATTTCATGGCCTGAAGCCATTTATCGGAGTTTGGGCCCATCATAACTTCTGTATAGGTTGTAGGTTCGTCATTTTCTATTAACAATAAATGACGATGTTCTGTCACGTGAAAACCATATCTCATAGGCTTACGATGTGTTCTTTCAGACCTACGAACTATAGGTGCCACTGGAGTAGACTCTACAACTCTTTGTAGATCTAATTGAGGTTCCTCATGAATTGGAACACCTTCTTGTGGCACTATAACTTCTTCGAGATTTACCTTACTCCTACTGGTTCCTTTAGTAAGAAACTCTTTCTCTAAAAAGACACCATTTCGAGCAACAAACACTTTATTCTCTGATGGATTGTAAAAGCAATATCCTTTCGTTTCTTTAGGATATTCCACAAAAAAACATTTATCAGATTTGGGTCCAAGCTTATCAGAAAGTAAACGTTTTACATAAGCTTCACAATCCCAAATCTTTAGAAAAGACACACTAGGAACTTTTCCTGTCCATATATCATATGGCGTCTTCTCTATAGCTTTTGATGGACTTCTATTTAGTGTAAACGCAGCCGTCTCTAGTGCATATCCCCAGAAAGATAATGGAAGATCTGAATGACTCATCATTGATCGAACCATGTCTAACAAAGTTCGATTTCTCCTCTCAGAGACACCATTCCATTGTGGTGTTCCAGGAGGAGAGAGCTGTGAAACAATTTCACACTCTTTGAGATGGTCATTGAACTCTTGGCTTAAATATTCTCCTTCTCGATCAGATCGAAGAGCCTTGATATTTTTGCCAAGTTGATTCTGTACTTCATTCTGAAATTCCTTGAACTTTTCAAAGGAGTCGGACTTATGTTTCATCAAGTAAACATATCCATATCCACTGAAATCATCAGTAAATGTAATGAAATACTGACAACCTCCTCTGGCTATAGAACTTAGTGGTCCACACACATTAGTATGTATAAGGGCTAATAATTCTTTTGTCCTCTCATTTTGATTAGTAAAAGGAGCTTTTGTCATTTTTCCAACTAAACAAGATCCACATGTATCAAATGATTCAAAATCAAATGAATTTAATAGTCCATCGCTACGAAGCTTGTGAATTCGTTTTTCGTTTATGTGGCCTAATCGACAATGCCATAGGTAGGTTAGATTCAAATCATTAGATTTAAACCTTTTTGTATTTATATTATAGATTGGCACATCAAGATTTAGAACATATATCCCATCCACAATATGAGCGCTACCATAAAATAATCCATTAAGATAAAACAAACAACTATTGTTCTTTATATCAAAATAGAAATCTTCCTTGTCCAAACAAGAAACAGAAATAATATTTCTGCATATATAGGTACATAGTAGCAATTATTCAGTTCTAAAATCATGTCAGAAGGTAAAGCTACATCATATGTTCCTACGACTAATGCAGCAACTCTTGCTCCATTTCCAACTCGTAGTTCCACTTCACCTTTTGCAAGTGTTCCACTTCGTTTTAGTGCCTGCACATCCATACAAATATGAGTACCACAATCAGTATCCAATACCCATGAAGTAGAACTAGTAGTAACATTTACTTCTATAACATAAATACCTGAATCGAAAGTCTCACTTCCCTTTTTCTTCATATCCTCCAAATATTTCTTGCAATTCCTCTTCCAATATCCATTCTCACCACAATGGAAGCATATAGCATCAGCAGTTGGACCCGATTTGGTCTTGGATTTAGGTTTGGGCTTAGTGCCCTTGCCCTTGCCCTTGACCTTACCTGGCTTCTTAAAGCCTTTCCCCTTTTGAACCATGAGAACATTAGAGGTAGGGTCCTTCTTGATATTCTGTTCAGCAGTTTTGAGCATCCCATGCAGTTCAGCCAAAGACTTATTCAGATTATGCATATTATAGTTCATAATAAACGTGTCATAATCTTGAGGCAATGACTGAAGAATAATGTCAGTAGCCAACTCTTGGCTAATGGGAGAGCCCAGTTGTTCCAGGTTTTCAATATAACCTATCATCTTTATGATATGTGGGCTAACTGAGCTCCCACTTGCTAGCTTGCACTCAATTAAGGTCTTTACCGTTTGGTACCTTTCAGTGCGTGCCTGCTCCTGAAACAAATTTTTCAGGTTCATGATCATATCATAGGCATCCACGTTCTCAAACTGCTTCTGAAGGTCTAAGTTCATGGTAGTTAACATTAGACATGATGCATCTAATGCATCATCTTTATGCTTCTTATAAGCATTCTTTTCAGCATGGGGAGCATTGGAATGAGGTGCCTTCTGAGGGAGTGGTTTCTCCAGGACATAATCCTTTTTCTCCTGCTTGAGAACAATTCTCAAGCTTCTATACCAGTCCAAAAAGTTTGAACCATTCAATTTGTCCTTCTTAAGGACAAATCGCAATGAAAAGTGTGATGCAGA
Organism: Syzygium malaccense; assembly: GCA_031216405.1. NCBI lineage: Eukaryota > Viridiplantae > Streptophyta > Magnoliopsida > Myrtales > Myrtaceae > Syzygium > Syzygium malaccense. Next base: position 360,551 of record CM062254.1, on the reverse strand, counting down.
GCTATTTGCCATTATCTACAATAAATATGCAAAGTGAATTGTTCATTAATATTATTTATAATAAACTCCCACTATACTTTTATAACATGTGTCCCAATAAGCATAGTGAACCAAGATCCATATTTTATCAAGACTCGAGAAAACTTTGGCTTACCGCTCAAGACTAAGTTATTTAGGTAGACAACTCTTTGTCAATTGTATCGAATACAACTCTTGATTGTTGGGGTTGACATCTCATATCTTATCCCCAAACACTATGCCTCAAGGCCCAAAACCGTTTTGATAGCCTCGTTAAGTAAACCAATCTTGACTTATGGATAACCATTATCCATCCTATTTTACTCAAATAGTTAAAGACACCCTGCTTTGGCAGGCCCATCTATTGACGATTTAAGTCTTAATAGGTGTATGATTAGAAAGACATCATATTATTACTTAATTTTATTAGGGACTCTTAATGTTTATTTAGCGATGAATGTATGCATGTGATAAACATAAATGAAACATCACTTATAATAATAAAGGTACATCAATCATACGGGAACGACCAATTCCATACATGGGTCAAAGTGGCTGCGCCCCCTTGGGGGGTCGAGGGGCAGCGCCCCTCGCGGGGTCAAGGGGCAGAGCCCCTTGCGGTCCGATCAATGAGCAGGGTTCGAAGGGGCAGTGCCCTCGAAAGCTAGACAGAATTCTCAATTCTGTTTTCCAGGAGAGCACCGAAAACATAGATAGAATTCCCAATTCTGTGTTCTCGGGAGACTATTCATCGCTGCCACCTCCCGCGCCCTCGCCATGCCCATCCGGCCAAGCGCCTCGACGCACCAGCAGACTTGGCGCGTCGCTGTCTCCTCCCGCCGTCTCAGCCTCGGGCAATGAGCCCAGGCGCGACGCTGCCTCCGCCTCGGGCAATAGGCCCAAGCGCGACGCCGGCCCCGCCTCAGGCAACAGCCCAGGCACGATCGGAACATGATCGACCCATCCCTGCTTCGTTCCTTCTCAATTGATCATATCAATTCATATTTCAAATTCATCTAACCCTAATTTAGACTCTTCAGGCATACATCATATGTATCAACAATTAGGGTTTCCGATTCAACATCAATATATCACAAGTTGCTCTGATACCACTGTAGGGTTCAATAATGAAAAACAACGCAGCAGAATATAGAACTCTAGACAGGATCCATGTGTATATTGAAATCGAAAGGGAATTTCGAAATGTACCTTTTGTAGATCGAGGATAAATCAACATCTGATTGTGTCTGGATTAGCGCCTCAAGTGTTGCGCCTCTACCGGTATCCACACACGCGAACAGAATTCTCCAACGATCTACGTGCTAGCGAAAGATCTTGAAGTTCCTTTTTCTTGAACGCCTTTTTATTTTCGATACTCTGTCGAAAAAATCCTAGACAGAGAATGATTCTCTATCTATTTATACAGCATCATTATCCAGCGGAATTAAAAGAAGTGGGCCGGGCGATTTGGGCCCACGTTTAATCGTTATCTCATAACGCGCACGACCGCATAGATAATTTAAATAAGAGAATAAATTAAAATTTACTTCTTAAGTAGATCAAGGCGCATAGAAAATATTAAGTCCGTTCGCTATTGTGTGCGACCCTGTAGATTCACTAAACATTAGCAGTGTGCTCAAAACTCTTTTAGCCCACTAGTCATAAGCGGCCTCTAGCAAGACATTATGACTACCTAAGTATAGTGAAGGTCGATTTTTCCGACACAACCTAATCCACAATTAATATTAGAGTATCGACATTGATTGATTCCTAGGGCAGACCACTAACATGGCGGCCTATCAAGCTCAACCTTCTTGAAACTTAGTTTTTGTACTGTTCTTCCTCGCGGAGAAGACGATGAACAGTATTTTTTTTTTCCTTTTTCCAAGGCCAAGCTTCGAAGCTTGACTTGAAGGTCGAGCTTCGAAGCTCACGGCCGCCATGGGCCATCGACCTCGAAGCTTGGCTTGAATTAACCTTAATCTTCAAAGCTGGTGGATGGTCGAGCAAGTGTCGACGAGAGCTGCCGGAGGTCTAGGTAGCACTAGCCACCGAAGCAAGGGCGTCGGAGGAGTTTGGCCAATCAATAGAAGACGAAGAACGCCATGAACAGTACCTGTGAAGCTGTGGAGAAAACGATGAACGGTGAAATTTTTTTATTTTTTCAATGTGGCGCTCGCGTGGTGCCACATTAGAGTCACGTGTCTTTAAAAGTGCCACGTGGGATCCACGTCAGCTTTTTAACGGTGATTTTGGAAGGAATTTTTAACGGAGGGCAGATGCGTCACAATATACATAATTTTGAATTTTTGGTGTCACAAAAAAAGTTTAGAATAAATACATTATAATGAGTATAATTTAAAATTTTTGGTGATTTTTTTCGCTGACTTTAATATTATTGCGTATTTTAAGGAGCGTGTTGTATTTACACCTGCCTTTTGGCACGACTTTGGAACGGAATCCTTGGGCATCTCAAATCCCCTTGTTGGCTTTCGACGTTTTCGGAAAGTCTCCTTTCGGAATTAATGATTTTCTTTTAGTTACTATTTTTGCCTTTAGAAACTTATTTGGATTCCACTTTTATTTTCAAATGACCTGGCAGTTCATATTATCCCTCGTTGAATCCAAATTTCATTACTAGATCTAGATTCGGCCGCAAGCCTGAGGCCCTCCCAATAGTCACGCTCGGCAAGCCGACGGTCACCAAGCGTTTGGGTTCATGCATCTTGGTTGACAAAAGTATGGGTTCACGAGGGTCTGGATTGTCTAGGTCGCACGAATGTCGTTATAGCCTTGAACAAATGGACCTTAAGTAAGAGATCTTTGGGAAATAATTTTGTATTTCCCCAATTTTCCGAAATGCACCATTAATTTGCATTTAGTTGGACTTAAGGTTTTAGCTATTAGGGGTGATTGATTTCAGGGTGGGTGGTTCGATTCCCACTCTCGAACCGGGAACCGGTCCACCTGGGAATTGATCCATCTGGAAACCAGACCGAAGTTCGGTTCCATGAGGGTCTAGGATTGGCCATGTCCTAGGAAATATTTCAACACGAAAAAATGGCGAAAGAAAGAAAGGAGTTTCATCTAAATGCCTAATCGTCGACTTTCGGAAGAAAGTCGCAACTCATCAAATGACACGAGCTTGTGATGAAATCGATGAGTCTGCAGATGAAGCAAGTGCACAATCGTTCTGGGCAAGCTTTTCCTTGCAGCAAAAACTCATAAATTCAGCTCAATTAGCAAGGACATGCCAAAGCCCTAATCCATTATCGTATGTACAAGGTAGGCCTACGTAGAGAGAGAGAGAGAGAGTGAGAGACCTGCTTGAATTGAGAAGAGGCATGACTGAGAGTCAGCGTCGTGAGCGAGGCTAGGAGAGGCATGACTCAAACTCTTGGCTCTGAGAGTGAGTGTTAAGAGCAAGAGAGACGTGTGTTAGTGACAGAGTGGGGGCAAGTAGGGTTTTCAGCGTGAGAGAGCGAAGAATGGGCACAAATTAGGGTTAATAAAAAAATTGATCCGGTTTGAATTGTATGGGTGAGTAGGTATAAATGTAGAATTGGAAATCAGATCAATGTTCACCAATTCCAAATGTCAAGAATCGGGAACCACCTAAAAGCGATTAATTCGGTTCGATTCGATTTTCGATTCAGTTCAGTTTTTTTTCTCACCCCTTAATTAGTTATCCTTTCAAGTGAAGGAATAGTATTTCAAATTGCGCACTATTCAGCCTCTGTTGCTTTGAGGCGAAAAATGGGGGCAAATTAGGGAATCTCCTTTTCCTGATTGTTCATCGCCCAATAGCAATCAAGACTATAAACGATAATTCTATGCTCATTTATCAGCAATGAGAATGAAAGGACACGACTTTGCATCCACTATCAAGCTTCATTAGAATAATTGAGTTCTTTGTTCATTAATTGACCTCTCTCCTATTTAGCTCTTTGAACTTTCTTAATCCACATGCAAAATGAGCTTTCTTTGGACCGCATGTGATTGGTGTTGCTATTCAATTTCTCATCTTTATATGCTAAGATACATCTGAATAAAAGTTGTGCGAATCCTGATCAGCATCTAAACTTAATTTCTGGTGCTCTTAATTTAACTCGACCTACGTCACGTATTGAGGCTTATCCCGCAATCCTTATCCTTTCCAATTTAACTCTCTCTCTGTATATATATCTCACAAAGGGATCGATCTTTGTTACTCATATGCTATGAAAAGTTAACATGGTATCTGAAACTTGAAATTCTCGGCAGTGATCACTTTTCATAGTTACTAGATGGCATTCGTGCCATCATTTAGTATCCCACATGAAGGCAAAAGCGATTAAAGTGGGGATGACGGCGTTAGTTATTTCAACATGCTTGTAATTAGTTTCAATTCACGTAAATGTCGTAAATCCTACTTTACAAGTCAGAAGTTTAATAATTCATTTCGTGTAAAAGTGTGGGCTCTCAATGTACTTCTCATGTGCATTCCTGGTTTCGCCATGTGCGCGGGCAATCAGGACTCCTAGGAGAAGTCAGCTGGAGTTTTCCCTGGTTCATCACCCACTTCAAGCAAAAAGTAGGATTCCTTCATTGTACTACAAAGCTTGGCCAAAGTGGATGGACCGGTCACATCCATCATCCTTATCATATCCAGAATTTTTGGAAATCTATCTTTGACAGACATGCGTGATCTAGATAAAAGACATTGAACATGCTGCAGCGGTTTGCATCCACTGGACAAGCAAGAAAAATCCAATCTTGACAACCTCCATATGTTTCACACCTCACATAAACCCATTGCAGTTCCAAAAGAGCTTCGTTTCTACTTATTTACCACACTTTTGTTCATGGAATTGAACAATTTTGGAAAATGACAACTTTCTTAGGACCGCTGTTAAAAGCCGTTTGAAGAGAGTAATATTCTGTCATATTGAGGACATCGGGACTACCTTGATCTGACAAGTATCGGTCAAATGCAGACATTCAAAAGTTACGAAACAGATAAAAAGAAGATAAGGTACGAACTTATAGGCATGTCTCAATCGTTCTTAAGTCCATTAAACTCAAACTGATGAAAGCAACCTAAGCATGCTCGTTTGTAGGCACGCATTGGATATTTGAAGAGCCAGAGAGAGAGAGAGAGAGAGAGAGAGAGACGGCTGAACTGTCGAAGACTTGGGGGAAAGGAGTGGGGCCAAACGCTTTGCCGAAAACTGGCGATACAAGTGGAGAGATCCTAGCGTTTTCACAGTGCAAAGAGAGGGCTATGATCGAATCTTGTGGTCATGTGGGTTTTGATTGGAATGAGAAGCTCTTTATTGGGTAGCAGCAATAATTGAAGGTTTGAGACACCAAAGCTCTCAAGTGCGATGACCAGAAATCTCTGATCCCTGCGCCAATGGTCAGCTGGACAGCTGATCCGCGTGGAATCATGAGCAGGCTTTTACGTTGCGGTTTCTTACACGATGCCAGGGTATCGACTTTTAGAGGGATTGAATTGACATGCAACTATTTAGCTTAAGATCTTGTAGATCTATTCGTCCAATATCCTGAACAACCATTGGTCTACTCGGGTACTCTCTCTTAATCAATGCCCAAGCCATCACGTCTGGTTAGGGCCCATTCATGTGTACAGAGTTGCAGTCGTGGACATGGAGCTTTATCATCGCTCAGGGTTCTTTTACCATGCGCCCTACGCATATCCTGTCGAACTCTTTATTTCACCGTCGGATGCATGCTGCGTGTCCATGCGTTTGCGCAAGAGGGTGCTTTCGAAGTTTGAACTGGAGGCTTTCGTGCATGGAGCTTTAACTGCAGCTCTACAGATTACCGTTTCCTCTCGCCAATTGCAGCTCCATCCTCGCAGCTAGAAAAGATTAGTTCGGCAGAGAGTGGTTGGTGGGGGTGACGAGACTTAGCGGGGACTTTTGACCATTTCGTTTCTGGGTTTTCGCAGCCGTTGGAAAGAAAATTACACAACGTTGTCTCACTGTCTAAAGACGTAGCTTTCCCTTGCGTCCATATCCAATTGACTATGCTTGTTGTCTTGATAACTGCATGCGTTAGTTGAAGTTTGCATGATCGCTAGCCAGCTACTAGGCAAGTCCTCATATGCATTAATCAACCTAGCAAGAAACTCTCTGTCATCTTCCCATGATTGCTCAACATGCCATTACTTAGCAGGCGAGTTCTACTCTCTGATTTTGCGGAGCTTGTCTTTGGAAAAACGATGCAGATGCAGCTTTCTCTCTCTCTCTCTCTCTCTAGCTAGGCTAGTCGAAGGACATGCATGTAATATATGTCCGAATTAGATCGAATGGAAAAGATTACACACGTTAGTCCAACGTCATTGGCATATATAGCTGGTGGCTATCCGGAAACAGAATCCAAGGATCATTACTTCGTGTTAAGGTGGCATAGCCTTTTCAAAGTGAATAAGACTTGTTTTAGTATAGTGTTGATCGAAGCAGACAAGATCTTGCTTCATTGTCCTAAAATGCGTGCGAATCGATTGAGAGTTAGGTCTCGAAGAATAACTTAGAAATACTATATGGTCCAGCCAAAAGGGGTATCTAGGGCTTCACCGTTCCTTGCACAAGGAAGAGAATACTTTGATTTTAACCTCAACTCGCTTTCTCCTAATTAGAGAAAATGTCGCACACACCCCTTTCTAGTGTTGATCACATGCTAATCTAAATTCAAGAAAAAAAAAGAACCGGATAATGTTTGGTCTTGACTCATATGTTGTCATCTAGATTGATAAAGTATTGTCAAGTTAAATTTGCAAGCGCGCGTAGATAACATATATAATTTAGAACTGTTAAGTAAAGGACATATTGATTTTAGATAAAGGGTCGTATAATATAATGCGAGAGTTAAGGTAACTCCCATAGAAATCAGGAAACCTTGAAATCGTGCTAGAACGATCTAGATCTATTATTTCTCTCTGTCTCACTCCTGGTAGGACGCGATTGATTTGTTTTATGACAGTGAATCTATAGATGCCTTCTTCCATCTCCACCCTCTCGTTGTTATGCAGATGCATATCAGTGGACATGTCTCGCAAAATATCTCTGTCGCGACCTAAAAATTTCCCTTCTTAGGCTAATGGATTATTAGGACTAAACCTAACTCGGGCCCTCCCAAGCCCTACCAATTCGCAACTTTGGGTTTAAGTTTTTAACGTGCGAACGTTTTCATGCTCGGAGTCGCCACTAATCAATTTGTGGTAGGTCGATTAGAAACCTAAATAAAACATAGGGAGATATGTTTTATTCCTATGAACCAGAGATTCTAAGCCCGGGGACTTGATTACGCTAGATCTAGTCTAACGCCCTTTCGGTACCTTTTCTTTTCAAAAATATTTTGGCGAGCAGTCTGGACCCATTTTAACTTAGTCACTAACATGTGAGGTGTTCATGCGAGTACACAAACCACCAATTTAACACCCAATAATCAAAACATTAAATAAATTGCAAGATTGTGAGAATTACTTACCTCGAAGCAACGTAAGCATCTGCATGGTTAGCTTAGAAAATCACATCAACCATCCTAATATGATTTCTAATTAACAAGCAGTTCACTCAATATTTTTTGGATTTTTCGCTTATTTAAATGAAAGCTAACCTATATGCAATGACGTGTAAAGATGACATGCAAGTAATGCAACCTAGCATACAAACTATATGTCATGCGATGACGTGACCTAATTCTAACGACGGGCAAATGATTTATTTTTGGTATTTTCTGATGAAATTCGGAATAAAAATATGCCTAAATTAACATGCAACCTATAATGACTTAACATATCCTAACACAACTTATTTTTGGGATTTTTGTTAAAATTCGGAATAATAAATTACTTAAATTAATCTATCAAGACTAGACTAGAAAATTATTTAATTTAAACTAGGAAATAGATTATCTCAAATCCTAATTTAAATTAAATAATTACTCTATCGTCTAGATATATTTAAGATTCCTAAACATGCAAAATTCAAATTCAAATCCTAACTGATATTTTTTTAAATTTTCTTTTTTATTTGGAAAGGAAAGACAATTTAAGCAAAGATAGCATTCACATTTAAAACAACCACGCAATCCACAAGATTCGTTTCAAATTCGGATTAGGCACAAAAATCGAGCTATCGGTCATATCTATAGGGTTATAGATATTAATGGAAAGTCGATCATTCAAATTTGGAAAGCAGATAAAAATCATTATCTTACCCAAGTGATTATGGATAGGATAATGATTTTCCGTATCGCCACGTATCATACCTTAGGGATAAGGTCGGATAGTTGTCCAGATACGTTGCTGAATTAGGAAAGATTCCTAATTTTGAATATTTTCAAATATTGCGAACAAGGCAAACATTATCCTAAGATATCTAGCAATCCACGCAATATTCACAGAATATTCAAACATCCAAAAATTAAGAAACGAAATATTCTAAAAATATTGGATAATGTTCAATTACCTAATTTGCAGATAATTTCCAAATTCGAACTTGCGGATCAAGACGAACGATGAACGGCAGATCGGCAGCGCGGTGTCGGGAACGGCGGTGACGGTGGCGCGCGTCGGGGGAGAATTCAGCAACGGCGTCGGCGTACAACAGCTTCGGCGACGGAAGCACACAGCAAAGAAGGCAGCAGCGGCGGCGGTGGCGGTGGCGCCGGCGTGCAACGGCTCCGGCGAGGACGGCAACAGCAGCGTCGGGCTCGGCGGCAGCAAACAGCAGCGGCGTCCGGTGTGGATGGCAGCAGCAACGTCGGGGCTCGGCGTGTGGCAGCTGGTGAGCGCGCGGCAGCGAGCGCGGCAGGGACGGCGTTGGCGTGCGCGGCGTCAGTGGGAAGCGGCAGCAGCACGGCGGCAGACGCGCGGGAAGCAGCAGCGCCTGGCAGAGAGCGGCTGGGACGTCGGGCTTCGGCAGCAACAGGCACGGCAAGGCGGCAGCAGCGCAGGCTGGGAGCGGCTAGGACGTCGGGCTCGGCGGCAGCAGGCACGGCAAGGCGGCGGCAGCGCAGGCTGGGAGCGGCGCGACAGGCGCGGCGTCGGGCTCGGTAGGGCGGCAGCAAGCAGGCGCGGCGTCGCGCGAGAAGCAGCTGCAACGACGGCGGTGGGCGTGAGGCGCGGCAGGCACGGCGTCGCGCGGCGGGCAGCAGGCGAGCGCGGCGACGAGGGGGCGGTGCACGACCGGTCTCCTTCTCTCTCTCTCTTTCTCACTCTCCCCTTCTAAAAAAAACTGATCTGAAAATTATGAGTGAGCCCCCCTAAAATTCTGACCTAATAATGTATATATAGTATTAACCTAGGTCAATTAGATGGGCTTTTTAGTCCTAATGGGCTTAGGCTTGGGCTTTAATTTAAATGGGCTGAATTAATGGGCGGAATTAATTAATGACAATGGGTTGAATTAATTAATGACAATGGGTTGAATTAAGTTCAAATTAAAACAACCGAGCCCGTTTGACTTATAATTCCCGGACTTTGCATTTCAAGCGAGCCGAGTCCCATTCGATGAAATTTAAGCTCGTTCATTCACCGCCGGTCCGATGCAAAAACGCAATGAATTTAAACTATATGTTATGCAATTTAAATATTTTTGTTTAGGGGTTAAAAATTTAATCCCTAATTTTCTATGCAAATTACACTAAATGGTTGCTAAAATTTAGGTGTCAACAGCTGCCCCTCTTTGAAGGTGAGCTCGCAGAGGTTGCTTTCAAAGACTAAATGATACCTAAATTTCACTTATGCAAATGCAATGAATGTTGTTTTTGTCGGGATTATGAGTCCCATTTTACAATGCATTAAGAAATGATGCATGCTGACATGAGTAGAAAACCTACCTGGAATTACTTACCTGATAGGAGCGAGATAATGCAATTCGAGACACAACTCTAATTTTGCATGTTGTTTGGCAAATGTATGGGCTCAATCCCCATCGGTATTGCCTGATATATGTTGATGAACTTCGGTGATCTGCAGTCAAGTCAAAACACACGAAGAAAGCTCGACGTATCCAATCATCATCTGGATTCGTGAGAACAGTTCCGATCTTTACGAAGTACCTATACATCTCCATAGGTGTTTGTAAAGATTTGGCCGCTTCACTTATACCTGCTCATAAGTGAATTGCGGGGGAAACTTTTGAAATCAAGAGGATATTCCGACCTTTACATATACCTGCTCATATGCAAAGATTTGGCCGCCGCACTTATACCTGCTCATAAGTGAACTGCGGGGGAACACCTGGGGTTGAGAGAATATTCCGACCTTTACATATACCTGCTCATATGCAAAGATTTGGCCGCCGCACTTATACCTGCTCATAAGTGAACTGCGGGGGAACACCTGGGGTTGAGAGAATATTCCGACCTTTACATATACCTGCTCATATGCAAAGATTTGGCCGCTTCACCTATATCTGCTCATAGATGAGTAGCGGGGGAACATTTGAGATAATAAGAGAGTATTCCGACCTTTACATATACCTGCTCATATGCAAAGGTTTAGCCGCTTCACCTATACCTGCTCATAGGCGAGTAGCGGGGGAATACCTGATATTTGGGAAGAATATTCCGACCTTTACATATATCTGCTCATATGTAAAGATTTGGCCGTCATGCCTATATCTGCTCATAGTCATGTAACGGGGGAATCTTCTCGAGATTGTATAAAAATCTGTAATTTGATGAACAAAGGGGTTGGCCCAAGTGTTCAAGAGTTCCTTGACAAAGTACCTGGATATCATCAGAGGTACCTGAAAAGGTTTGATCAATAGATACCTGAACATAATCAAAGGCATCTAGAGATCGCCAAAATGATCAAATGTGGGACCTGACAATTGCTTGAACAGGTAAGGGATACCTAGATAGTCATAGACATCCTAGGGATAGAGACATACTTACCTGGTGACATCTCCAACTCTGAAGGTGTGTCTCCTGTTAGACACGATTTTAAGTAACATGTAATATGCATTCGCACACTGTCAAGAATACATATACACATGAACTATGATTTCAACTGATTTTCATGCACGATGGTTTTGTCAAATCGGCATTACAAACTTCGCTGGGGAAAAATCATGACAAGACAACCCGAACTCAAGCGGATATCTTGAAAATGTCGAATGAGAGACTTCCGGTCCAAAAGGGCTTTCTCTCATTCTCATCGAAAGGCTGATTTATGGAGAATCGCTCCATCTCACCGTCATCATGTTGACAAGGGTCCGAGTATTCTCGCAAGCAGTACGACTTTACCAATCTGAGAGGTCTTTGTTAGGACTGTAACATAGGGCTTGGTCAATGGCTTAGCAAAAGAGACTCTTCGAGTCGAGGCTATTGAAAGAAAATACTCTGCAATTGTCTCCGGGTTTACAAGTCAAGAACCTGCAAAATGAGATAGAAATGGACTTGCTCGCACTTCTTCGAGCTAAGCTTATAAACATCAGAAACTCTACGTTAGTTCAAGTGCCCTAATCTGAAGAGACTTTGCAAGGGACGTAACGCAGGCTAGGCTCATGGGTTGAGAAATGAATGGATCATAAGGCTCAAAATGTGTATAATTGGGATGAACAAGTTGGTGATCATCTTGGCATTGTCACCGGTCTTCTTCTTCACCAGGGATTGTCTTCTCAGTAGATGCTCCATTGGTTTCGAGAGTTTATCACCTGACTCCTCAAGACTTTGGATACTTTTGTGACTTCGAGACAACTAAACATTTTCTAAAGTCGTCACTTTTCTCCATTTTTTCACGGGCATTGGCCTTGCTTTTACCAGGCATACTGCTTTTTCATGCCCTCTAGTTTAGTTTTTTTTTTTTTTTTTTTTTGACATACACTGTCTACAATGCATACATTGACTAGCCACACTTTGGCTTGTTTTGACCGAATGACTAACATTTGGACTTTCGGGGTCTTGTCTTTTGTCGGCGCTCTGGATATGCTGCCTGAACAATGATGACTTTTGCCTTGCCCCAGTGTGGGGGATGATCACCAACTGGGTTTAAGAAATGAATTTGCAGGCTCAATTGGGCTTAACAAAGGGTAAAGTGTGTATAGGATAGAGAAAGAAATGCTCTTCGTCATCCTAAGGCACTTGAACTTCACGTGAATTCATCTGAAAAAGCAACACTCGAAGATTGATGCAAGTGAGAGCATGAAAATTTCTATTCATTTTTCACCTTATGACGCTGACTTACCTCCAGTTTGCCCCGATGTGGGGTGGTTCTTGACAGGGGTAATTTGAATGAATTTCTCCAAATATTTAGGCTCAAAGTGGCAAAACAATGGATAACCTGTAGTGTTTGGGATAGAGAAATGAACCGCCTCTCGTCATTTCGGTTGCCGTACCTTTTGCGAGATAACCCTTCGCCTTGCCGACATGGAATTTTTTCACTTAACTCACTGGGGATTAGTGAACGGGACTGTGTATAGGATATGGCTTGCCTTTCATCACCCCGATGTACCTCATTCAACACATTCAATTCATTCCACGTGAGTTATCATATTGTCTAAATAGATTCACCTTTTGAAATCGATAATGCAGACTGACAAAATGATCAAACATAATTTAAAGCCAAGGCACACATTCCATTTTTCAATTGATTGAAACCATTTATTCATAAATGAGATGTTTGCAATTCAGAATATAAAACCGAGCATTTAAAAACTTTCGCCGCAAAAATGTTAGATCTTATCAGGGATAATAGATCTTCACAGCATCAGAATTAACAGGAGTGGAGAACTCACGACCATCCATTTCTGCGAGGATCAGGGCACCTCCGGGAAGCACCTTTTTAACCACATATGGACCAATGTAGTTTGGGGCAAATTTTCCTCCAGGAACAGGAAAGACTGGCAGTACCTTTCTTAGGACTAGATCATTTACCTCGAAGTGTCTTGGACGCACCTTTTGATTGAAAGATCTAGCTACCCTCTGCTGATAGGTTTGACCGTGGCAAATGGCTCTCAATCGCTTCTCATCAATTAGGTTTAACTGCTCATGCCTTAGTCGCATCCATTCTGCCTCGGACAACTCCACTCGAGACAAGACCCGCAAGGAAGGGATCTCTACTTCGACGGGTAGGACTGCTTCCATGCCATACACCAAGGAAAAAGGAGTTGCTCCGACAGAGGTTCGGATCGAAGTTCGATACGCCATTAGTGCAAATGGCAACCTTTCATGCCAGTCACGATAGTTTTCAGCCGTTTTGGCCAAGATCTTCTTGATGTTCTTGTTGGCGGCTTCAACTGCTCCATTCATCTGTGGACGATAGGGAGATGAATTCAGGTGCCGGATTTTGAACTCGTTGAACAACTGATCAATGAACTTGTTGTTCAAATTTGTCCCATTGTCAGTGACAATAGCCTCAGGGACACCATAGCGAGCGACTATGTCCCGCCTGATGAATTTTACAACATTCTTTGCGGTGACGTTTGCATAAGATGACGCTTCAATCCACTTAGAGAAATAGTCAATCGCGACCAAGATAAATCGATGTCCATTTGATGCCTTGGGATTAATCGGGCCAATCACATCGATGCCCCACATCGAAAAGGGCCATGGCTCAGACTGCTGATGTAATTCCGTCGGGGGAACATTTATCTTATCCCCATGAACCTGACAACGATGACATCTTCGAACATGTTGGATGCAGTCATTCTCAAGACTGAGCCAATAATAACCTAACCTCATAATCTTCTTAGCTAACATGTGGCCATTCATGTGTGGACCACATATCCCTTCGTGTACTTCTTGCATGATTCTGGTAGCTTCAGCTGCATCCACACATCTTAATAGGACCGAATCATATGATCTTTTGTACAGCTTTTCACCACTAACAAAGAATTTTGAAGCCATTTTCATTATGTACTTCCTGTCAGCCGGGGTGCTTCCCTCAGGAAATTCTTGTCTCTGAATGTAACTCATGATATCGTAATACCATGGCTTTTCGTCAGGCTCCCCGATCACAACCATACAGTAGGCTGGCTTTGTCAGGACTTCAATCTTCAGGGGTTCTACCTCTAACCCATCAATCACTTGCAACATGGATGATAGCGTAGCTAGCGCATCAGCAAACTGATTATGAGACCTCGATAAGTACTCAAAAGAGACATCTTCGAATTCCTTTATGATTTCTTCGAGGTATTCATGGTACGGCACTAGCTTGGTGTCTCTTGTCTTCCACTCTCCCACAGTTTGGAGAATAATCAAAGCAGAATCACCAAACACTTTTAACTTGGTTATCCTCATTTCCACTGCGGCTTGGAGTCCGAGGATGCAAGCTTCGTACTCGGCTATGTTGTTGGTACAGGGGAACACCAACTTTGCTGCTACTGGATAATGTTGCCCATCTGGGGATATTAAAACTGCCCCAGTGCCGGAACCGGCCAAGTTTACAGCTCCATCGAAAAACATGGTCCACGTGTCTTCCTTTATTACCAAAATACGATCTTCTGGAAAATATCTATCATCATCAGGGACTCCAGGATTTTCAGCTAACACATCAGCAATTACTCGACCTTTAACTGACTTTTGTGGCTTCATCTGGATATCAAACTCTGAAATTAAAATCTGCCACTTGGCTAACTTTCCTACCAAAGCTGGCTGATCAAGTAAATACTTAATGGGATCGTTCTCAGTCACAAGAAAAGTTTGGTGATGCAGTGTATATTGTCGCAGCCTATGGAGCACCCATACTAGCGCAGCGCAAGTCTTCTCGGCTTCAGAATAATTCAACTCCGAGACGGTGAACTTCTTGCTTAGGTAATAAATGGCTCGCTCTTTTCCATCTTCAGGACTTTCCTGGGCTAGCATCGCACCTAAAGACTCACTATGAATCGTGAGGTAAAGGATCAAAGGCTGGCCCGGCATTGGTGGGACTAGCACTGGTGGTTTCATCAGGTACTGCTTTAGTTCGTTAAACGCTTCCCGACAATCCTCGTCCCATTTTACTTGAGCATTCTTCCTTAGAAGTTTGAAGAATGGCTTAGCAGTTGCTGAGAGCTGAGAAATAAAACGGGCTATGTAGTTCAATCTACCCAGGAGGCTCCGCACTTCTTTTACGGTCGACGGGGGTTGTAACTCACATATAGCCTTCACTTTGGAGGGGTCAATTTCAATGCCTTTACTGCTTACTATGAACCCAAGTAATTTACCCGAGGTTGCTCCGAATACGCACTTTGCTGGATTGAGACGGAGCTTAAACTCACGGAGCCTCTCGAATAATTTCTTCAAAGTATCGACGTGACTCTTCCCAGGTCGAGACTTGGCGATCATGTCATCGACATAAACCTCAATCTCCTTATGCATCATATCATGGAAGAGCGTCACCATTGCCCGTTGATATGTTGCCCCGGCATTTTTAAGGCCGAAGGGCATGACCTTATAGTGGAATGTCCCCCAAGGAGTGATGAACGCCGTTTTCTCCTTATCATCGTCCTTCATTTTTATCTGATTATAACCTGAGAAACCATCCATGAAGGAAAACAGCTCGAACCCTGCTGTACTATCCACCAAAACATCTATATGTGGCAATGGGAAATCGTCTTTAGGACTGGCCTTGTTTAGATCGCGATAGTCGATGCAAACCCGAACTCGACCATCTTTCTTCATGACTGGCACAATATTAGCCACCCAGCTGGGGTATTGGGTGACTTCGATGAATCCCACTTTCAAAAGCTTCATGACCTCCTCCTCTATTTTCTTGGAAAGTTCAGGCTTGGTCCTTCGCAGCTTCTTGGGCGGCATGTCTGGATTAGTTGGTAGACTATGCTCCACGATAGAAGAATCTAGACCCGGCATATCGACATACGACCAGGCAAAGATATCCTGGTAATCCTTCAGCAGTTGGACCAGGCGTTTAGCTTCACCTTCAGGAAGGGTTGCCCCTATCTTCACCTCTTTGGGTTCTCCAGAATCACTCAAGTTGACAGTGATAGTTTGGTCTACCGTTAGGACTTTAGGTCTTTCATGATGCTCTAGATCACGCTGGAGGTCCGAGGAATCTTCGAGTTCATTGGTGTCATCGAGATCAGGTTCGGTGGCACATAATTCATCAGATTGGACCGTTCCCATACCCTTACATGTCACAAGATTGCCCCTGAAACATAAAGTAGGGGGTTCAGTAGGACAAACAGGGCTAAACAGTGTATTCCTATTGATTTCTTTTATTTTGAAATTCTTTTTAAAAGGTTTTAACACGAGGAAGCATGAAGAAGCCCAGGCCTCAGAATTCTCCTTGGACTATATTTTATTTTATTGGTTGGATATCATCACCGGGCTGGTTTGATGTACCTCAACATGCCCTCAAAACGAAAATAACTTGTAATTTTATTGATTATCACCAAATGAATTACATTTATTGGAATGGAAATTGCAACAATCAAATCCTAGAAATGCAAAGTACTAAAAAGTAGCTCCCGAGACGGGGCAAGTCCTAAAAAGCAGTAAAAATTCCCGCGTAGGGGAATGTGCGAAAAAGGTAAATGTGTTACTCTTGCGGGCCAATGCCCATTCCCTTCAACGGTCCTTCCTCGATGGCTCCAATTAAGAAATTATCGAACAGGGCGGTGATTCCCTCCATTGCATCATCAGAATCTTCTGTCACTAGAGGTGTTGAATCATCCATACCTCCCCATCCATCCGGGACAATGTCACGGGGGTCAACATAGAAGCTCGGGGGTGCTGAGTATTTGACATAGTAGTCGAACTTGCCGCTCGGCTGCCCCAGAGTGTCGATCACCTCTTTCTCTTCATGCATCATTCTTGCAGGGCCTGGGAATGTGGTGCGGAGGTGTGGAGGCAACCTACCACGCCCACGTTCTTCGCCATTTGGCTCTTCTTCGGATCGCAATCTATTTTGACCATTTCTTCGACCACGTTCACGTCCACGTGCCACATTGTTCGGCTCACTCGACCCCAGGTATCCCAACCCAGTAATGCGGGGCCTCTGAGAAACTTCCACCGGTTGGCGGATGCCTTGACTACTTCTACCAAGACCTTCACCTGGAGTAAAGCCGTGAGAGATCATTACTCTCCCAATCATGACCGCAGCATTTGACACCTCAGGAATAGGCGGTGATGATCCTCTTGACGCATGTATGGTTGATACGAGCTCCAGCGACTGATAGCTCGATTCTATTTTGCAATCAGGCTCAACATAGGGGATAGCCGTTGCGTGGTAGATTGGGTGTTCTTCTTCACCGTGGACCGTGACTAACTTTCTCTCCACGACGAACTTTACCATCTGATGTAGACTGGATGGCACAGCTCCAGCAGTATGAATCCATGGACGACCCAACAGAAAATTGAATGCAGTGGGAATGTTCATAACTTGAAATAGGACATTGAAAATCGTTGGTCCTATCTGTATGTCAAGGTGTATTTCTTCCATCACTTCTTTCTTCGTTCCGTCAAAGGCTCGTACGGAGGTTCTTGCAGAACTTATCCTAGAAGGATCTATCTTAAGGCGGTGTAAAGTCGCCAAAGGACAGATGTTTAGGGCTGACCCGTTGTCAATGAGTACCCGGGCAACATGTGAGGCCTTGTATTTGACGGAAATATAGAGTGCCCTGGTATGCCCCCTCCCTTCTAGAGGGAACTCTTCATCTGAAAAGGCTATGAGGTCCTTAAGGAGTATAGAGCCCACAAATTCCTCTAATTTGTCATGATCAATCGTTTCTGGCACGTGGACTTCACTTAACACCTTCATTAAGGCCTTCTGATGCATGACAGATGTCTGGAGCAGCTCAAGCAGGGAGATTTGCGCGGGCAGCTTGCGCAATTGTTCAACTATGTTGTACTCGCTAGCCTTAATCACAGCTAGAAATTCCTTGGCTTCTTCATCAGTAACGGGTTTTGCAGGTCGGGCATTAGCTTGGCCGTAGGAACGCCCAGATCTGGTAACTAAGTCGACATCGAGACTGTAGGACCAGGGAACCGCCTTATTGTCACTGTACTCATACGGTTGAGGTATCTCGATCACTATCCCTTCATCAGTTGTAGGCGTGCTTACAGTGATTTCCTCATTATCGGACGCGTCTTCAAGCGGAGGCATGTCTTCAGGCAGAGGGTCGCCCTTGTCGCTCCTGATGTTCAATGTAGCAAACTCCTCCTCCCAATTAATAACCACTTCGGAGATAGTGGAAACGATGCCAGTGTGGTCAGCATAAACAATCATCCCAGCTTCTACCATTCTTGAGATTCTCTCTTTCATGAGAGCCAGGGGCAGGTCTTCATTACTTGGGTAACAACCGGCCTTCACTAACTCACCGTAGACGTCGGTAGTACACACCTTAACATTCTTGATTCGACCAGCATTGAAGCTAAATATGGCATTCACATTGCCTGCGTGATCAGGGAGTGGGTTGCTCTGAACATTCGGCTTAGCAGGTTGAAATGAGAACGCCTTCGTGTCTAGGAGGTTTTGGACTTGGTGCCTGAGGGCATAGCAATCATCGGTTGAGTGTCCCGGCTCACCCATGTGATAATCACATTTCTTTGACGGGTCGAAGTTATGGAACCGCTCAGGATTGGGCCGCTTTGGCTCAGTAGTGAGCAAACCTTTCTTCTGGAGCACCGTCAACACTTGAGACAACGATTCGGGGAGGGGAGTGAATTGCCTCTTGTTGTTCCTCCTCTGAAAAGGTTGACGACTCGAGTTTTGTTGCTGAGCTTCTACTACTTGGATCGCTGGGGCGGAGTTAGCATTCCGCCGGCTCGGTTGGTTATAAGCCACATTCACTTCAGCTGCCGGTTCTTTCTCTTTTCTCGCACCAAATCTTCTGGTCGAGGAGGGCGGCTCGACAAACCATCCATCTTTCAACCCTATTTCAATTTGTTCGCCCATGGGGATGAGTTGGTTGAAGTTGTCAGTCGGAATGGCAACCATCCGATTACGGTATTCGAACGGGAGAGTTTTCATGAACATCCTCTTTAACTCACTATCTATGGGTTCTGGGACAACCTGAGCAGCTAAATTTCTCCATCTGATAGCATAGTCTTTGAAGGACTCAGTCTTTTTCATCTGGGCGCGTTCGAGATCATCACGGGTAGGAATGATGTCTGTTATGAATCTGTACTGCTTCAAGAATGCTTCACTGGCTTCTTTCCAAGTTTTGAGGCCATTTATCTTCTTCATGAGATACCAGCTCAAAGCAGGACCCGTCAAACTTGCTTGAAAGGCATGAATCATCAGGAGTTCGTTATCAACGTACGAAGTCATTTGCACGTGATAGAGCTGTAGGTGGGCTTTTGGACATGTGGTGCCATTGTACTTGTCGAAATCTGGCATTTTGAACTTCTTTGGGATTTTGATCTGTGAGTACAGGGACAGATCGATCGAAGGTGAATCCTGCGAACCTTCCAGCTGCTTCACTCTTTCTTCAAGTTTATTGACCCGTTCATCAGGTTTGTCCTTGTTGACGATGATCTGGACAGGGTCATCTTCTAAATCAGGAATATCATCATCTCCGTCAACATCGACACTTTTTCTGATTTTCTGCTTTGGGACAGACGCTTCGGGAGGTGTTGAAACAGGAACCGACCGGAGAGCTTTGATCTCAGCGGACATTTGTTGCATCGCGATGACAAGTTGCTTGATGTGGTCTTCCACACCAATAACACGTTCTTGCAAGTCGGTTTGATCGGCCATTCTGGCTCTTGACCGTGTACGAATGGGCGACCGTGATCGGTCCGTAGCTACCTAATTTCGAAATGAAACAGGCATACATGAGTGTTAAGCAAAATCATACGCCAATCCATGACATTGGTCTAACCGCTTTGAATTGAAAGGACCACTTTATTGAGATGACGAAAATTTTTACACCAATTAATGACTTGAAATTGAACTGAATATAAAGATAAATGACTCAATTCGTAAACAAACTTTAAAACTGAAACTGAAATAAGAAAAGAACTTCGAGCTTTTTTATTTAGCTTGATCTATAGACATATGGGAGGCGACTTCCTTCTTCAATTGCTCATAAGCTCGAGCTATCTTGGATGCTTTTTCTTCAGCTTCTTCGGCCTTCCTTTTGAGGCGATTGTTCTCTGAGCGATTGGCGGACTTGAGAGGCACCTTAGGTATCTTCGGGAGCAAATCCCGCAGGATTCTGTGCCGACGAATGTACTGGGTCGTTGCGAAATAGGACTTCTGCTCTCCCTTTAGTTCTCCTTCGGGCCGAGCTATCTTTAACACACGACACTTCTTCCACATTTTGTTGAGCTGGGCTACGGTCGCTTCGTGGTCTTTATCATCATCGGCGAAGTCGACTTGGAGGAGTTCTGGTTGTAACGCCGGAGGGAGCCCTTGGAGAATCTGATACTGACGAGACACTCTGGCAGGGTAGTATTCAATTGCTCCGGTGAAACCCAACAGTGGAACCGGCCCGATACCATTACAGGTAAGCCGAGCTTCCTCGACTTTGAACCAGTTAGCATGCCATTGGAAACCTTGGGGTCTAGCGTTTTTCATGAAAATGATCCATTCAGAGTAATGATAATCGGGTGCATCCCCTTGTTTTTCTTTGTACCTTAAAACTGGATGGCTAGAATCACTAAGCTCGGATATTGTGAGTAAATCGCCACACCCTTTTATGTGAGACAAAAACCAGATTTGCAAAAGTTCGAGGGGGGCATGAAAAGTTTTGTCAACATGTTGCTTAAATTTAGTGAGGGAAATGAAAGTCTCGGCTAAAACGGTGTTGATAAAATTCTTTTCAAGACAGACCTGTTGGACCAACCAGGCGATTGACGGATTACATGCATTCTTACAGTAAGGAAAAATCACGAACCCGAAAAACGCTAGCAAAAAGATTCTGCCTTTTTGAAAAGATGTGGCTTTTTCAAAACACTGACTCAGGAATGAAAAAGGACATGTGCCGCGATTTGCTTTTAAAACTTTTCCCAATTCATCTTTTTCGACATTCAAAAATTCAGCCAACATTAAAGTAGAATCAATTCCCAAAGGTGGTGTGACTAAATCTGACTCCAACGGTTTTCCAATGAGCATGTTATATTCTTCCAACGTCGGGGTGAGCTCGTGCTTACCGAATATAAAGGTAGAGGTCTCGGGACACCAGAAGTGCGCCAATGCTCGAACGAGGCCGGTACGGACTTTGACCTCCAGTAGGGGGAGCAGCCTCCCGATGTGGCCCTCAACTAGCTTGCGGTTGGTCGAACTGAGTAGATTCCACCAGGCACGGAGCTCGTCCTTAGGAGCATCAAGAATCCGGATGTCTGCCCCTCCCATAGTGTATAGACCAAGACTCACGACCGACCTAATGTCATGGACCGACCAAAGAAAAAGACGAAACATAAATAAATTGCGAGATAAAGGTTCAGAAATCTTACTTTACCGGGTAGAATGATGGCAATCACATAGACATGCGTATGAAACGTGAGGTTCGATTTCTACCTAGACTCTGGCTTGCAAAATGGAGACATGAGGATTACCGAGCTAAACCAGTCATGGTGGTGGTTAGGCTGAGATTCCCCTGACTCCGGCTTAGTCAAAGAGCCGACCCGGGTTGCAAAGGGCGCAACCGTGGCAGGTATTCAATGACACCACGAAAGAACTTTCGGGACCAAGAAAGGCGACCCATACCACGCGGGTGTGGTCGGGGTGTCCGTTTTCTCAGTACCATCCTAAACCTGTGCCGCCCAGGTCCGGCAGCGGGTAGTGTGTGCGGTGTAGTGTAAATGTAAGGCATGCACAACAGGTTATATCATACAGCGCTTCGTGCATAAACTAAACCATTCATTCAAACACCTCCCTGTAAAACAAGGGTTAACAATCACGCCTCCCCTTATACCTCCCATACTGCAAAAACATTTAACACTTAAAATGTTAGGGACGTACCTGGGATCCTCGCTGCCAAGCAAAAATATTTTTTGAAAAGAAAAACTGGCCTAAGTCCACTAAGAGTTTTAACTCAAGTCCCCAGCGGAGTCGCCAAGCTGTCGCGACCTAAAAATTTCCCTTCTCAGGCTAATGGATTATTAGGACTAAACCTAACTCGGGCCCTCCCAAGCCCTACCAATTCGCAACTTTGGGTTTAAGTTTTTAACGTGCGAACGTTTTCATGCTCGGAGTCGCCACTAATCAATTTGTGGTAGGTCGATTAGAAACCTAAATAAAACATAGGGAGATATGTTTTATTCCTATGAACCAGAGATTCTAAGCCCGGGGACTTGATTACGCTAGATCTAGTCTAACGCCCTTTCGGTACCTTTTCTTTTCAAAAATATTTTGGCGAGCAGTCTGGACCCATTTTAACTTAGTCACTAACATGTGAGGTGTTCATGCGAGTACACAAACCACCAATTTAACACCCAATAATCAAAACATTAAATAAATTGCAAGATTGTGAGAATTACTTACCTCGAAGCAACGTAAGCATCTGCATGGTTAGCTTAGAAAATCACATCAACCATCCTAATATGATTTCTAATTAACAAGCAGTTCACTCAATATTTTTTGGATTTTTCGCTTATTTAAATGAAAGCTAACCTATATGCAATGACGTGTAAAGATGACATGCAAGTAATGCAACCTAGCATACAAACTATATGTCATGCGATGACGTGACCTAATTCTAACGACGGGCAAATGATTTATTTTTGGTATTTTCTGATGAAATTCGGAATAAAAATATGCCTAAATTAACATGCAACCTATAATGACTTAACATATCCTAACACAACTTATTTTTGGGATTTTTGTTAAAATTCGGAATAATAAATTACTTAAATTAATCTATCAAGACTAGAAAATTATTTAATTTAAACTAGGAAATAGATTATCTCAAATCCTAATTTAAATTAAATAATTACTCTATCGTCTAGATATATTTAAGATTCCTAAACATGCAAAATTCAAATTCAAATCCTAACTGATATTTTTTTAAATTTTCTTTTTTATTTGGAAAGGAAAGACAATTTAAGCAAAGATAGCATTCACATTTAAAACAACCACGCAATCCACAAGATTCGTTTCAAATTCGGATTAGGCACAAAAATCGAGCTATCGGTCATATCTATAGGGTTATAGATATTAATGGAAAGCCGATCATTCAAATTTGGAAAGCAGATAAAAATCATTATCTTACCCAAGTGATTATGGATAGGATAATGATTTTCCGTATCGCCACGTATCATACCTTAGGGATAAGGTCGGATAGTTGTCCAGATACGTTGCTGAATTAGGAAAGATTCCTAATTTTGAATATTTTCAAATATTGCGAACAAGGCAAACATTATCCTAAGATATCTAGCAATCCACGCAATATTCACAGAATATTCAAACATCCAAAAATTAAGAAACGAAATATTCTAAAAATATTGGATAATGTTCAATTACCTAATTTGCAGATAATTTCCAAATTCGAACTTGCGGATCAAGACGAACGATGAACGGCAGATCGGCAGCGCGGTGTCGGGAACGGCGGTGACGGTGGCGCGCGTCGGGGGAGAATTCAGCAACGGCGTCGGCGTACAACAGCTTCGGCGACGGAAGCACACAGCAAAGAAGGCAGCAGCGGCGGCGGTGGCGGTGGCGCCGGCGTGCAACGGCTCCGGCGAGGACGGCAACAGCAGCGTCGGGCTCGGCGGCAGCAAACAGCAGCGGCGTCCGGTGTGGATGGCAGCAGCAACGTCGGGGCTCGGCGTGTGGCAGCTGGTGAGCGCGCGGCAGCGAGCGCGGCAGGGACGGCGTTGGCGTGCGCGGCGTCAGTGGGAAGCGGCAGCAGCACGGCGGCAGACGCGCGGGAAGCAGCAGCGCCTGGCAGAGAGCGGCTGGGACGTCGGGCTTCGGCAGCAACAGGCACGGCAAGGCGGCAGCAGCGCAGGCTGGGAGCGGCTAGGACGTCGGGCTCGGCGGCAGCAGGCACGGCAAGGCGGCGGCAGCGCAGGCTGGGAGCGGCGCGACAGGCGCGGCGTCGGGCTCGGTAGGGCGGCAGCAAGCAGGCGCGGCGTCGCGCGAGAAGCAGCGGCAACGACGGCGGTGGGCGTGAGGCGCGGCAGGCACGGCGTCGCGCGGCGGGCAGCAGGCGAGTGCGGCGACGAGGGGGCGGTGCGCGGCCGGTCTCCTTCTCTCTCTCTCTTTCTCACTCTCACCTTCTAAAAAAACTGATCTGAAAATTATGAGTGAGCCCCCCTAAAATTCTGACCTAATAATGTATATATAGTATTAACCTAGGTCAATTAGATGGGCTTTTTAGTCCTAATGGGCTTAGGCTTGGGCTTTAATTTAAATGGGCTGAATTAATGGGCGGAATTAATTAATGACAATGGGTTGAATTAATTAATGACAATGGGTTGAATTAAGTTCAAATTAAAACAACCGAGCCCGTTTGACTTATAATTCCCGGACTTTGCATTTCAAGCGAGCCGAGTCCCATTCGATGAAATTTAAGCTCGTTCATTCACCGCCGGTCCGATGCAAAAACGCAATGAATTTAAACTATATGTTATGCAATTTAAATATTTTTGTTTAGGGGTTAAAAATTTAATTCCTAATTTTCTATGCAAATTACACTAAATGGTTGCTAAAATTTAGGTGTCAACAATCTCCAAGACAGGCATATATAATTGAGCACGAACATGGAACGTCACGTCGGAGTCTTCCTGATCTCCTGTTACCATGAACAGAACGTAGATATCATCCACATGGCAGCTCTATCTCCAACAAGAGAGAAGCACTGTCATCGACTTTCGGGAGGGTTGGTCCAAGAAAATATTGCCAGATTTGCAGCTTGTTCTTTAATGATGATTGTCGCTGTCGTGACCTAATAAAAAAAAGATTATAGGACGTTTATCGATGTTTGGCACATCTGTCTCCACTTAGGAGGAGGGATCTTCGCAGCATTTTGCTTTCATTGCGCAATGACTTTTGCGTGATCGAAGACGCACGGATCATTCCTGCGTGCATAAGCAGCATTTTAGTCATTGATCGCCTCACGAATTCCTGATTATGTGTCGTGAAAACTGTTCAGTCGAAACTAATGACGTTCCATCGAGACAAACGGTACAAATTGCCGGCTCTATTGCCGAAAGATTCTTGAATCTTACGAGTGTCATTTCACTGTTCGCGATAACCCCAAGAGATGATCGAGCCAATGATGACAAAGGGATCCTCAATGCCTTTCACCTCAATGCTTCTTTAAGGTAATTTATCAAAGTTCGAGTAATCAAAAAGCTCTACATAGCAAGTCACTGTTAGTCTGCATCAAGGGCCAATGCCATGTTTATGTCCAAAAGTTGCATAAAGTATGTGACTGAATGAGCTAAAGAGACATTATTATGTTGCCGAATCACCATCTTATAACATATAATAGGGCAGTTCTCATAGACAATTGTACATCTTCCTTTTTTTTTCCTATATTTAGAGGGGAAAGTTAGGCTTCTCAATGATTCGAGCATCTGCATCCAATGGGTTTGGAGCACGTCCGGGCATTAAGAAATTCGGAATCGAGAAGAAAGGGATTTGGAGCCCATTCCTCGGTGTCCTGAATTATTTGACCTTTTCCCTCATGTTGGAAACTAGTGTGGTGATCATGCCACGTGTTGAAGTGGGTACCAGCCACACTTGTAGGGCATCTACAAGATTGAGCTAAAGAAGGTATTGATCTATATAGAGAGAGAGAGAGAGAGAGAGAGAGAGAGACAGAGAGAGATTAGGTTTTGGGGGTACGAAATGTAAAACCAAGAGAAATGACTAGAATCACAATGACTTTAGGGCAACAAAAGGGAGAACTGTAACCACCACTTTTTGGGAGTATCTTCTTATCTTGATGCTCCATTTGAGTAAAACTTACGTTTGAAATGGAACCTTGTCCCTCTTTCGGTTTTGTCCACAACTCAAGGAACTTCCCTTTGTTTTGCCAGAACATTCTTTCATCACATACATTATTAAAGGTTAAAACTGATCCTAAAATTGATTGAGTGGTAAGACGATCGGACTAATCTTCCTGCACTTTGAGAAGTATAGGATTTCGGGTTCGGTTTCTACTCGGTGCAATTACTTGAGGCTGGGAAGTCACGAAAGAAATATTTATTTGTAATCCCTTAGTCCCGACATGAATGACTCACTTTCGACCGGACCGATGGACTTTTTGTATAATGTGCGAAAGCTGGCACACAACACTGCCAAATACACTATAAGAAGGAAGATTGCAGTGCTTAGAAGGATATTGGAACTTTATAATGCAAAACGATTGACAATTTCATTACTTTATCACCGCATAATATCAATGATGGAATAAATACTTGGTATATATGTAAAAGATAGATTTTATTAGTTTATGGAATGATGTGACGGAGTCTTATTGTGTGTTTATTATAATCCCCTTGTCTAAATATTCAGCCACCTGGTGTCTTTCATAACACCAGGTGGCTGAAGGGATTGCCACTTTAAACCTCAAAAAGAGTAGGGTTTCCATATCTAATTTTAGTATCACTTAACCCTATTGTTTCTGGCTGAAAAAGCACTTAGATTACTTAGAGATATTATTCACGATACCACCAGATTGTGAAACAAAAAATGAATTTAGAAGTGGGAAGTTATTGTCATTATTTTTAAGGCGTTTGTTAAGCTAACAACAATGATCTTGTGCATTACATGCAATACTATTCCATGTTGCATGCTGCTCAACCCTAAATGCAGCTTCATGTCCAGTACATATTCTGGTATTATTATCAGTCATTTGAAGCCAATATGGACAGAGATTTCAGGTTAGAGAGAGAGCATGAACATGGAAAGAGAAAAAAAAAAGAATCGACTTATATTATAGAATAACCACAATTAATTAAATGAAGAGTCCTTAAAATGTGGTTCAATAGAATAGCTAATCTCTAAAAGTGAGTGCGCAACGGAAAGTTACAGATTCTTTTACATTCTCAGCATGTGCAGAAGGATTTAAATATGTGGTCATGTCCAGCTGAATTCTTTCAGTTTCTTCTCATTCTCCTGCTTCCGAAGGAGAGATAGAAACTCCAATTCAAACACAAACTCCCTTTCTACTATAAGTTCCAGGCTTCCAAGACCGACATTTTATTAGGAAATAACTTGAATAAGATCTACGAACTAGTGCTCGTTTCTCTTGTGGGATGCAGTATACGTAAAGCCAAAAAAGGAAATAAAAAACTACTGACTTAACTTCAGGTTTCTCCATTAATTAGGGGTACTTTTTTTCTGTTCATCTGTCTTTATTTTATCCCTTAATGGACAAGCTTCAGAGATGATGGGGTCGCATTATTCTGGTCTTGTGCTTGATATTATCTTGACTTGGATCTTTTGGTGGATGTCATGTTTACCTACCGTTTTTAGATAAGTCGAGCTTTCCAACATGTCACCATTATCCGCTAGATTGCTTTTCTAGATTTAGTGATGCGTTCAGGTCAGATTGTGATGTTATCGATCACATCTTAATTCTGTGTTCTTGACAATATTTTAATGCAATAATGTAGCTTTCCTCATCCCTAGCTTACCTAGTTTGAACAAAGAAGGAAGCGCTTCTGTTCCTGTTTGTTTTTTTGGGGTAGAGACAGGGACCTACACAGTTTCAACCACAGCACAAGGAACTGAAGCATAAACATAGGTTTATGTCAAGGGTCTGGTTTATTATGCACACATGCATGTAACATTAATTTCATTTCTGATTTGCTACACCAGACTGGGCATGATGAATGTAAAAATTGTGGTTGGTATTGGCATATGGTTCGGTATTTCAACTAAAGTTCAGATTTCAAGCTAAGGGAGGAAGTATTTACGATCGTATCGTATCCGATAGTCACTGAACGGGGTCATGGTCCCAGATTCTGCCATGGAGGGGTCATTGTTGATAGTGACGAAGATCACAATCCACGTTTCTGAAAGACTTGCGGGCATCTCTTAAAATGGTCAGTCTTTTCCAACGTCATAGAGTGCACACTTTCTTCTACCTTCTGTGGATATTCCAGTTAGTCTTAATACAACATGTCCATACACTCAGTTTCGAAACCGATTGACCCAGGAAATCAATTTGCATTAGGTGATATTCTAGCATGTCATGTCGTATATGTCTATTGTCAAATAATGAACGCACTTACAAACTACACGAAAAGTGCTAATTTATCATCTCTAGCTTGTTCAGAAGCCGAACACAATCACTTTTATAATATATAGATTGGTTTGGCTGTTCGCATGAGCAATGTAACTAGCTCAATGTTATGCTCAGATAAGTAGACTAGACTGATGCAAGGAAGAAAAGAAGCGAATCATGTATAAAGCAGGCTGTTTTATATTTTAATTACCAACGTTTAGTTACAAAGAATGAATACAGGAAATGCTTCTGCTTGCAGTTTATAAAGGGGGTTTCCTAATATTAAATTAAAGGTTGCTAATGAAAACTCAGAGGACAGAAACGAGGCCCTGAAAATGGTGTGCCAGTTTAGTCCTCTTTCACTTCAAGGAACAGCTTTTGTACGAACAAATTCAAATGGATTGCAACTCGCTGGTAATGCCTTGGTGGCCTCCCAAATTAGATAGATGCCCCAGAAACACAATGCCCCAAGAAGCCTCATTTCCTCATCTGAGCATACTGTCTAGAGTTTAGCTGATCTGACAGATGCGGCCAGATTGACAAGTTCTCTCCTCAAGATCTTTCCTGCCGGAGATTTTGGGATGCTGCTGATGAAAGCTACCCGCCGTATCTTCTTGTATGGAGCAACCTGCAGCAAATACTCAAAATTAAAATTTGGATCGACCAAAAAAGCTGTTAACTCTAATTGATAATTGTGGCTAAAACCCTATATTTCCTAAAAACCGTCGGAACTATTCCCGGGAGTCAAAACATTTGAACAAAAATAAGACCATGATTAGATGACCCATAAGGTGTGCTAACCCATACATATGCATGGCATGCACAGATTATGAATATTCGAACTTGTATGCATGAGAAGGCTTGTGTGGAAGGTCCTGTGTTTGCTTTCAGTCCAATAGTTCTGCATAACTCCAAGAACATCTAAGTGGAGAGGAAAAGGCACTACTCAATGGGCTGTTACTATAGCGACCAAAAAATAAAATGGGCTGTTACTTTTCTTATTTTACCATCTCTACGTAATAAACAGAATCAAGTGGAATCTGCTTCCTATCATGTTATGTAGCAGGAAACAGAACCCAGAGACCAAGTTGTGATTCTTTTGCAGCACAGAGCATAAGATAGCAGCAACTCGGTGCAAGTTAATGCATATATATACAGCATTTTAAAGACTAAGGGCACCCTTGCTATATGTTTAGAAACAATCATCTCCATGCTTTATGGGAGAGAAAAGTACACTCACTGAGTGGATTCCACAATTTACCTGTTTAGCAATGAAGTCCATAACCTGAGATTCAGTAATGTAGCTTCCAGGTTTTCTAACCACATAAGCCATGGGAATCTGCCCTGCTTCTTCATCAGGATAACTGCTTCCACATGATCACAAAACGCAGAAAAAGTGGATCAACAAAAGGAACATATCACTCCTGTGCAGTTAAGAAAAGGCAAGAAGACAAACAGTCTAGGAAATTCTGATGAACTTGTTCAATAACAGAAATTTTACCGAAATGCCGATATGTAAACCGATGTATCATCCTCAATGAACAATAGTCTCATGAAAAATGCGGAGCACATCCTACTAAGAGACGCAAAAAATTTTGAGGGTGTGGGAAAAGTTTGAGATAGAAGCCGGCAATTCATACGAATCATACCAAGGATTTGAAAACTGAAAGGATATATGAGTTCTGACTCCTGCAGAATGTAATTTGAGCGATAAGAAAACAATTAAGGAAGCGAAGATGCATACGGAATCACAGCAGCATCCGCAATATCAGGGTTGGAATGAAGAAGATGTTCCAACTCAGCAGGAGCAACCTGAAAGATGCATGAGATGATCCATCACCAGTTGATGAGAACAGACAACCGAAGACAAGCCAAAAACCATCCAGTGAAAATGCCATATCGAGCTAGTCACCTGATATCCCTTGTATTTAATCAACTCCTTCAGTCTGTCCACAATGAACAAGAACCCCTCGGAGTCGATATAACAAAGGTCACCAGTCCTCAACCAACCATCCGAGTCAATTGTCTCGGCAGTTGCCTTGTCATCCCCTACATAACCTGCAACTCCAGTCACCTATTTTTAGCACCATTCTAATGCGGGGACTTCAGATAGTTTCTATTCAATGGTTTAATGAACTCAATTTGTTATTGATAAGTGATAAACATCGGTCAGATGGTAGTAATAATACTCGCTAGCAATTTTTATTTGCGTAGCACGATTTCTAATGCAGCTACCTTTCAAGCAAGCAGTTTGAACTTCCTGTTCACAATGCAACCTAGAATCTGGCCAACATAGATTCATTTTCTATTGTTTCCATCATGAATCGACCAAATGACCCAGTATCGGCTGTTATGATTACTAATCCTCGGAATTTCAATCCACAATGACAAAAAGGTGCGAAATGTGGAGGTGAAATGCTACATACTGAGAAATATTTTGTCAAAGGAAGATGCGTCCAAAGAAGCAACAATGAAAAACTGTGAAGTATATAGAGTCCTGCGATCAACAGCAGATCAAGTAACAAAAACCCAGAAAAAGAGCTAGTCATTTGATGCTAGGCAAGATGCACGATAAACTGATTGAGAACGTTTGATCACAAGTGTCAAAATAAAAGCAAAGGAAGGTGTTATTTTCACACAGTTTAATAAAGCTCCTAATTATGGCCAATTCTTACCTTTCATGATAGTTGGGCCTCGCAGCCATAGCTCTCCTCTCTGACCAGGAGGCAGGGCATCCCCAGTGGTAGGATCAACTATCTTTGCTTCCATATTTTCAGCTATCCTACCGACAGAACCATGGTGGTTTGCCTCATCGGGCCCCAATATCCTAGTTGCCCCTCCACAAGTCTCGGTCAGACCATATCCCTATTATACAATGAGAGTTTTGACCCTTTGAGTTAGAAATCTGAGGAAGTATTAGTAGCATTATAGTTTTCACACATTATAAACCTAATAATCAGAAGAACAATTTGATATCTCAAATATAAGCAGAGCTGAAACAGAAGTTTGATAGTTTCCCAGATTGGTAGGCACGGGCAGCCATTTGCTAGTAGTCGAGAAAGTACCAGATGAGATTACTTCGTTTGACACATGAGTAGAAGCTAGAGCTCACTAAACTAGTTATTGCTTAAAGATATCATTTTAGCCCACGTAGTCCAATCAATGCATTATGTTACTTTCAGCCAATTGTTCGAATTATTGACAAATTAGTTGAAGAACACCCCGGTTATATCTACAATAATCCAAACCTGATCATGGGGGCATAAGTTCCAAAGGAAGCAACCAAACTCGCCAACTTGGTTAGACAGAGTGTCGAACTCAATTGCGCTCCACTGGACTCAGGATCTAATAATGCACCACTTGCCGCTATGCCCACTCGTAGGACCACACTGCAAGAGGAAGGGAGCTCATGCTGGCCTCCACCGTCTCCAAAAAGAGCAGTCAAAGCTGACAACTACGGGAGACCTCTTCTTCTCCATTGATCACATATAGAATGCCATTTCATACTATTCAGCCGACAGATGTCGTGGCTCGAATTAAGAAAGGTCACCAGTGCCAGGTCTAGCGTCACGAGGGTTCACATTCAAATTATACATTTATCAATAGTTAATCACGCACCCGTCTCGGGGTTTGTTGCAGATTTGCATTCGACCAGGTATTATTTTATCAGAAAGTCAAAACGTGAGTAGCTAATGGGGTCCTCCCAAACTCGGTCAACCAGCTCTAGAAGCCCATCATTTCAAAGGTAAACAAATGCCACACTCTCCGTCTGGATAAACAATTAAAGCATTGACCAAAAAGCGTCTCAATTTTTGATTTTGAGCCCCGCCGCCCAATGTCATGTGGGAGTTACTGTTCGCAGATGATAATGGTATAAAATTACCTGGACGATCTCCACGTGCGGGAACTTCTCTCTGAAACGGTGGGCGACCTCCTTCCCGAGCGGGGCGCCGCCGCACCCGAGCACCTGGAGCGAGCTCAGGTCGTACTTCCCCGTGATCTCCGACTTCACGAACGCCACGATCAGCGGCGGGGAGACCGGCATGTACGTCACTCGGTACTTCTCGATTCCCCTTAACATTGCCACGAAATCGAACTTCTCCATCAGAACCGCCGTCTCCCCGAACGCGAACGCTCTGACCAGCATGAAGAACCCGAACACGTGGAACAGGGGCAGCGTGAAGAGGGCCACGGGGTGCGGCTCCGACGCGTCTCGCTCCGGCTGCAGGTGATAAAGCCCCGCGAGCAGCGCAATCAGATTGCGGTGAGTCAGCAGGACCCCTTTGACTCTGCCCGTCGTCCCCGACGAGAACAGGATGGCCGCCGAATCGGACTGCTCGACCCGGCTCGGAGGCATCCCCTCCGCCGCAGCACCGTCGCCGTGCCGAGTCAGCATGGAATCGAACTCGGGCGAGTCGATGAGGACGGTGCCGCGGGGGACCCCGGGGAGCTTGGGAGCGATCTGGGAGGTGGAGAAGGCGATGGCCGGCCGGCAGAGGCGGACCTGGTGGGCGATCTCGGAGGGGGAGCTGAGGGGATTGGCGGGGGAGACGACGACGCCGATGGAGAGGAGGGCGAAGTAGACGACGGGGACGTGCAGGGAGGGAGGGGCGAGGATGAAGGCGACGTCGCCCTTGGCGAGGGAGAAGCGGGACCGGAGGGAGAGGGCGAGGGAGCGGACGCGGCGGAGGAAGTCCGGGTAGGAGAGGCGGTGGCCGGAGGAGGCGTGGACGAGGAAGGCGGTGGTGGAGGAGGCGGGGGTGGAATGGGGGAGGAGGGAGAGGGCGTAGTGGGAGATGGAGAGGGGGAGGGACGGGGGAGGGAGGGGGACGTGGGGGCGGAGGCTGCGGAATGTCCTGGTGGCGGGGCAGTAGCCGCTGTCGGGGTCCACGGCGGCGTCGTCGGCGGTGGAAGGGTGGTCGGCCATGGGGACGGTGGAGGGAGGTGGAGAAGCGAGGGGGTGGTGGTGGTGATGGGGTTTTCGGATGCTTCTATTACGACTGTTGGAAACGCCGCACAATCTCTCGTTTATATAGAACATCTCGTCCTCTTTGGGCGGTAACCATAAGTTTAAATTAAATTAAATTTAATTTAAAAAAAATTCCTCGCCGGTTAAGAATCATAAAAACGCGGAAAAATAAATTTGAGCTGTATATTTCGATGTTTTTGACCCAAAAAAATAGTAAAATGTAGGCGCGATCTTGAGAGATACCGAAAATCGAAAGAAATATTATAATTATCTCTAAAACGGGAAAATATCCTATATGACTGTCCTAATTATTTCTCGTCATCTCTGAACTTTTAATTTGTTTAATGTGATTTTTGAACTTTAACTCAATGTACAATCGAATCCTTAGTCCATTAATTCAAGTTTCGAGTCAAAATCGAACATTTTTATATAGGAACCAGATCGGACATGTACCGAAACTTGAGGGATTACATTAAACAAATTAAAAAATTCAAAGATGACATTACACACTAGACTAAAGTTCAATAATCGTTTGTGTCGTTTCCCCTTGATGAAAATATTCGCTTTAGAAATTAGAATTTATCACATTATTTGAACTCATTAAATTAGTGAATCAATTTTGAAGACGAAACCGGCTTTGCGTTTCTGTTCACGTGGAACGGTGGGGGCAATCGGATGGATAGCCACGGTCTCCGTACTTTCACGTCAATTTCCAATGATAGAAAGGGGCATAGAAGCAAAATCTGAAATGGAGCATGTCGGAGCAGGTCGCGGCTAAGCAGGGTTCGTATGAATTGACAACTAATAAAAAACTAGATCATGTCCAGGTTCCCCCCCTCCAAAAGTTTATTAGACGACTTCGGTCGGCCATTTATTAAACACCCTTTTCCTGAAGCGCATTCACACCCCTTCCTCGTCATTACAAGATGAAGTTTAACTGCCCCCAACGACCACATTTGTCTCAAAATGAGATGAATGCTTGATGACCTCCAATCGCATGGCGAATATCTTCACATCATGTTAATCTCGGTGCTGGTAATATTTGCCAAGAGAAGGCCTGTGACGCGAACCGTCCGTGTCATTGCAGAGAAATTTAGCATGGAGGAATGTACAACTTAAGGTTTTGGCCCTTTTGGCTACAAGGGTGTTGGAAGATTATCAATCGCGAATTGTCGAAGAAAGGTTGGCCTACCATGAAATTGGTGATTTCTTGCGTAGGTTCTCGTGGAGGCGAAAGAACAAGGTAAACGGTGTAGGAGATACGGTAGTGTTAACACCAAAAGGAAAATAGTCAAGTCGTTTGAGTTGACGGCTGGCGTTTGATTGTAGGAAGCCCAAGGAGTTGATCGATGAAATCATTGAGGAAGTTATCGACAGCGAGCATTGGCAAAGTGCGACCAAGTGTTGGAGCATAATGATCGGTGAGTGAACAGAAGATCCGCTAGCATGTCTACACAAAGAAGTCACCGTCAATTAGTGGAGCCGATAGTTTCGGGATCTGTAACTCTTTGTGGGTAATTGTTGATAAATAATAGGAGTCGTGAATGGCATAGGTAACTCCTTAGTAACTGGTTGTAAGTAACTGTCGATCCACATTGTGCTTTGTGTAAGGTTTCATTAAAAAGCATAGAAGATTGATTGTTCCTTACTTTTTCGTGATCCTTCGTCTCCCATATATCATCTACATTAAAGAGAAATGATTGTTCCTACTATTCACACACTTAAATTGTTTGCCATTTACTTTCATTTCCAAAATTACCTAAAATTGTTTTCCAAAAGAAGAAAAAAAAAATCCAAAATCGACCGTTTTGGAAAAAGACATTTTTCTTTTTAGGTAAAATATCTTTTTGGCATGCATAAGGGGACTCTTTTTATTGATTCGAGGAGATTATCATGGCAAGAGCCGGAATTCAACAAGAAACCTACAATGCCGTTGGCAACAATCCAGGCAGTAGCTGAGGGGGCTATGCACTCTGAATCTTCAATCGCTTTAAGATCGGCCGAAGAAAATCACCTAGGAAATGTTGACCTTCCAAGTTCCAAGACTCACTGAAGAACAAATGAAGGAAGTGGCACCAAACCCCAACAGTGTCAACTATGAGGAGGTTGCTTGAAGATCGGCAAAACAAGATGACCCGCTACATAGTGAGGCTCACGTATGATGTAATCAAGTTTATGGTCATTAATGCAATCAATGATACCATCTCGAGACTGGTATCTCGAGATCAGGATCATCTAACCAGCCACTTCTACTCTAGGGGAATACAATGGTGTAAGGGTAGGTTCCTACTTCTTCTAGTCAGATCAATAGTTCTAATTGTTAGAAATATAGGATAAATTGATGGGTAAATAAATGAGAAATTAATACTCAAAGAACACCCTTGAGTTGGAAGTGGGAAGTGAAAAAAAACTAGTCCCACATTGAAAAAGAAAAAAGGTTATGAAATGCTTTATATACAGTTACATTCATTTGAAGTCGTAACCATCATAGCATAAACATTATCGCCTGTAGGCGCAGGGGGGTGCAAATCCGATACCCAATAAGTTGAAACTTGGGCACGATTGCAGGGCCAAAAAGTGGGATTCGGGATGAGGCAACGAGCCCAATTTTGCCTTGTAATTTATTTTCAACTCAAGCTGTTGCCATTTTTAATTTGTAACGTATGATTAATAGTAGGTTAATGGCGTTAAATTGTGTTGTTACGGAATTAATTTTATAACGGCATATTTAATCAGCCGTTATTCCCGATACGTATTAATTTTATAACGGCAGATTCAATTAGTCGTTATTATTTCCGAAACGCTCCTCTCTGACCTTGTAAATAGATGCCTTCCCATTCTATTTTAAAAATCATCGAATTATTCCTCTCTTTCAATTCTCTGTAGTTTTGCACTGTTTTTCGATAGTGTTCGGTTCTAGTTTGTTCAAGTTCGCCGAAAGCTTTGAAGTGTCGATTTCTTCTTAGCTGTCAACCGTTATATCCTGGGAGCTAGACGTTCGCGAAACCTCATATGCGTGCTAGAGGAAACGAATCTGTTTAAGAAAACAATGTCAAACACAGGCCTCGGTATCCATTTGTATCGATTACAATTCGGTTATTGTAATTTCATTTCTTTACAATTCTGTATTGTTCGTAATATTTATACTAATGCCAATTTGAATTTCGCAACATTCTTAAAACAGATTCATGTTTTTTTTTAAAAAAAAATTCAAATGGCTATTGGAAATGAAGTTGTGAACGTGGTTGTTGACAACATCGCCAAAGACTCTGCCTATGCCTCAGCTGTCCAACTGCCTAGCTCATCGTCTGTTCCTTTTGCGGTTTCTGTCCACCATGGTGAGAAACTTGAAAAGTTCAACGGATCGAACTTTAAAAGGTGGCAGCAAAAGATGTTATTTTATATAACAACTTTGAATCTTGCGAGATTCTTGACTGAGGAAGTTCCTAAGTTATCCGATGGAGAGATGGATAAGCAAGCCTTCAATGTTGTTAAAGCCTGGAAACACTCTGACTTTCTGTGTAGGAACTATGTCATGAATGGTTTACATGACTCATTGTACAATGTCTATTGTGCAATAAAGATGGCAAAGGAGTTATGGGAAGCCCTGGACTGGAAATATAAAATAGAGGATGCTGGAGCAAAGAAGTTTGTTGTCAATCAATTCCTTGATTATAAAAGGGTGGATTTTAAGACTGTGATAAGTCAAGTGCAAGAAATTCAAGTGATCTTGCATGAAATTCAGGCTGAAGGAATGAACTTGAGTGAAACCTTCCAAGTGGCTGCTATTATTGAAAAGCTACCTCTTGGGTGGAAGGATTTCAAGAATTATCTCAAGCATAAGCGAAACGAAATGAACCTGAAAAAGCTGATTGTTAGACTTTGAATCGAAGAAGACAATAGAGGATCTGAATGCAAAAGGTTCAATCCTACTACAGCTAAGCCAAATGTTGTGGAGCTTAGGCAAGGCCACAAGAACAAGAAGATTGCCAAGCCAAAGTTAGGACCAAAAGGATGATTTTCCAAGAATAAGTTGAAAATGCTTCAATTGTGGCTAAATGGGACATAGATCTGTGGATTGCAGACTTCCGAAGAAGAAGAATTATGAGACAAATATGGTGAGTGGCATCGCTCAAGACGTGTCAAACATAAACCTTTCTGCAATGATTTATGAAGTAAACTTAGTTGGGTCCAATCCGAAGAAATGGTGGATTGACACTGGTGCCACTAGACACATATGCTCTAATAAAGATCTATTCACAAATCTTGAACCAATTAATGGGGAAAAGATTTTTATGGGAAACTCTGCCTCTTCTGCTGTCGAAGGCCAAGGGAAGGTACTACTGAAGATGACATCTGGAAAAGAGCACTCTGAACAATGTCCTATATGTGCCAGAAATTCGAAAGAACTTGGTCTCTGGATCTCTGTTGAACAAGCATGGATTTCATATGGTGTTTGAGTCAAACAAAGTTATTTTGTCTAAATTTGGAATGTATACGGGGAAGGGATATGTATCAGTTGGGCTTTTTAAGCTTAATGTAATGACAATTATCAATAAAGATAATAAGTCTTCTGTTTATTTGCTTGAGTTTTTTAATTTATGGCATGGTAGACTAGGACATGTTAATTATGATACATTGCGTAGATTAATTAACTTGGAACATATACCTTCATTCCAAATTGATTCAAAATATAAATGTGAAATTTGTGTTGAGACAAAATTAACGAGATCATCATTTCAAACAATTGAAAGAAACACCGAACCCCTTAAATTAATTCATAGTGATGTTTGTGATTTGAAATTCTTACAAACAAGAGGTGGTAATAAATATTTTATTACCTTTATCGACGATAACATCAAATACTGCTATATGTATTTGCTTAAAAGCAAAGATGAAGCCTTAAAGAAATTTATTCTCTATAAGAATGAAGTTGAAAATCAACTTAATAAGAAAATTAAAAGATTGAGAAGTGATAGAGGTGGCGAGTATGAATTACCAATTGGTGAATTCTGTGCACAACACGGAATTATACATGAAATAAATGCGTCTTACTCTGCTCAATCAAATGGTGTTGCTGAACGTAAAAATCGCACATTGAAAGAAATGATGAATGCGATATTACTAATTCAGGTTTGCCTCAAAATATGTAGGGAGAAGCTATATTATCAAGCAATTAACTTTTAAATAAGGTACCCCGAAAAAAAGAGGATAAAACCACTCATAAGTTATGGAAAGGTAGGAGACCATCCTACAAACACTTACTAGTGTGGGGGTATCTTGCAAAAGTGGCGGTTCCAATGCCAAAGAAGACAAAGATAGGTCCTAAAACGGTGGACTGTATCTTTATAGGCTATGCACATAATAGTAATGTATATCGATTTTTTGTACATGAATCTAAGGCTCCATTCGTTTGGCGAAAAATATTCTTTCGGAAAATATTTCCAAATTTTCCGGTGTTCGGGGGCCGGAAAACGTTTTTCATAGGAAAATATTTTCCTTCTCCCTTTCACAAAATAGCCTAAATCTATGGAAAATGACTTTCGCTTCTTCAAAAGCGGAAATTATTTTCCGGAGCTTCTTCTTCTTCTTCTTCACTAAGGTCGCTGGCCGCCGCCGCCGGTCGCCGGCCGCCGCCGCCGGTCGCCCGCGACCGCCGGTCGCCCGCCGCCACCGGTCGCGGCCGCCGGTCGCCCGCGGCCGCCGGTCGCCCGCAGCCGGTCGCCCGCTGCCGCCGGTCTCTGGCCGCCGCCGCCGCCGGCGGTCACCGGCGAAAAATATTTTTCGAAACTTTTTCATATTGATCGCCGAACACCGAAAAATTATGTTCCGGAAAAATATTTTCCAGGAAAATGACTTCCAAAAAAATATTTTCCAAATGGAGAATATTTTTCCGGAAACGAACGGAGCCTAAAATTCCAGATATACATAAGAATACGATCATGGAATCTAGGAATGCTTCATTCTTTGAAAATATATTTCCTTGTAAATCCATTAATGGATTAAGTTTATCTAAACGAAAGAATGAAACTATGAATGAAGAAAGTCATGATTCGGCTCATGAAATTCATGACTCAGATCATGAACTAGAACCAAGACATAGCAAAAGAGCAAGAGTGGAAAAATCTTTTGGAAATGATTTTCTAACTTATTTGTTAGAAAAAGAACCATTAAATTATGCAGAAGCTGTGAATTCTTCTGAGGGACCTCTATGGAAAGAAACAATAAAAAGTGAAGTTGATTCTATTTTGCAAAATCATACTTGGGAGCTAGTGAATCTTCCTCTTGGTTGTAAGCCTTTAAAGTCTAAATGGATTTTAAAAAGAAAATGAAAGCAGATAGCTCCATTGATAAATATAAAGCCAGACTTGTGATAAAAGGATACAAACAACGAGAAGGCTTAGATTATTTTGATACTTATTCTCCTGTAACGAGAATAACTTCAATTAGGAAGATACTTGCAATTGTAGCATTATGAAATCTAGAAGTACATCAAATAAATGTAAAAACAGCTTTCCTAAATGGTGATTTGGATGAAGAAATCTACATGGAACAACTTGAGGGTTTTATAGTTCCGAGACAAGAAAGGAAAGTCTATAAATTGATGAAATCATTGTATAGCCTAAAACAAGCACCAAAGCAATGGCATGAAAAGTTTGATAATGCAATGATTATCAATGGATTTAAGATCAATGAACGTGATAAATGTGTCTAAATTAAAGAGACAACAAATGGCTATGTCATTTTGTGTCTTTACGTAGCTAACATACTAATTGTTGGTAGTGATGATAAAATGATCAAATCTACCAAATATATTTTGAATTCAAGATTTGAAATGGAAGATATGGAACCTACTGATATGATTTTAAGAATTAAAATCACAAGAACGTCAGAAGGTCTTATTTTAAACCAATCACGCAATGTGG
This sequence comes from Syzygium malaccense, assembly GCA_031216405.1. Classification (NCBI taxonomy): domain Eukaryota; kingdom Viridiplantae; phylum Streptophyta; class Magnoliopsida; order Myrtales; family Myrtaceae; genus Syzygium; species Syzygium malaccense. The sequence goes on along the minus strand of CM062254.1, from coordinate 320,553 downwards.
ACAAGATTCTTGAAAAATTCAACATGAATGATTCTGATATTGCTAGAACACCATTAGACAATAGTCTTAATCTGTCTAAGAATAGAGAAGAAGGTATTTCTCAAGTAGAGTACTCTAGAGTTGTTGGAAGTCTAATGTACTTAATGAGTTATACTATACCGGACATTGCCTATACGGTTAGTAAATTGAGTAAATATACAAGCAATCCGAGTGCTATTGGAAAGCAATAGTGAGAGCATTTAGGTACTTACGATATACTCGGAATTATAGCCTGCATCATACCAGATACCTAGCTGTTCTAGAAGGATATAGTGATGCGAACTGGATATCTGATATAAAAGACTCAAAATTTACTAGTGGATATGTATTCACACTAGCAAAAGCACTCGTATCTTGGAAATTCTGTAAACAAACTGTTATAGCTAGATCCGCAATGGAATCTGAATTTATAGCGTTAGATAAATGTGGTGAAGAGACTAAATGGCTACGCCATTTCTTAGAGGATATTCCAAAATGGCAAAAACCTATGCCACCAATAAATATACATTGTGATAGTCAATCTGCAATTGAAAGAGCGTAGAGTAATATGTATAATGATAAGTCTAGACATATACGTCGTAGACATAATACCATTAGACAACTACTCTCAACTGGAATTATCTCTATTAACTACGTAAAGTTAAGGGATAATATTACGGATTCGCTAACCAAAGGGTTAAACAGAGAGGTAGTTGAGAAATCAACAAGAGGAATGGGACTGAAGCCCATGAAAGAATAAGTTGGTGTAAAGGAAACCCAACTTAGTTGACTGGAGATCCTAAGATCTAGATTCAAAGGGATAACCTAATTATATAAACTTAAAGATGTCATTGTGGGGGTTATCCCTAAAACCATTCCTATATAAAATATCGGTGATATTGTAAATAAAAGGATAGCAATTTTGCTTTAATGATTCTTAAGTGGAGTAAACAAATTACCCAAAAATTAAGTAATCACCTATGTGAGAGAGAAATGGGGTCGCTTCAAAAGAGAATTATTTAAGGGCTAAATTCTTTAGAAACTCTTGCATAACCAGGTTGATGTTCATGGCCAAAATGAACATAACTATGAGAACTAAACAAACGTTTAGATAATTCCTGTGTGAAGTGGATGGTACATGTACATAAGAAAGCTGGACAGTTTAAAGATATCATGTCTACTGGATAACTAGTAAAGTAAATATACTTTTACAAGGGAAGGTTCAAAGGGTAACACCTACCTATCCTATGCATGTTTCAATTATTGAACACTATCACAGAGTTAAAACTAAAATAATTTTTATTTATGTGGGGGATTGTTAGAAATATGAGATAAATTGATGGGTGAATGAATGAGAAATTGATACTAAAAAAAACCCTTGAATTGAAAGTGGGAAGTGGAAAAATACTAGTCCCACGTTGGAAAAGAAAGAATGCTATGAAGTGTTTTATATACAGTTACATTCATTTGAAGTAGTCATTATTATAGCACAAATACTATGCCTCGCGCGTAGGCACAGGGGGGTGCAAATCCGACACTTGACAAGCTGAAACTTAAGCGCAAACGCACGTTTCATGTACACGATTGCAGGGCCGAAAAGTGGGCCTCGCAACGAGCTCAATTTTGCCTTTTGATTTATTTTCAACTCAAGTTGTTACAAATTTTAATTTGTAACGTATGATTAATAGTAGGTTAATGGCGTTAAATTGTGTTGATACGGAATTAATTTTATAACGGCAAAGCTGTTATGGAATTAATTTTATAACGTCATATTTAATCGGCCGTTATTTTCGATGCATATTAATTTTATAACGGCAGATTCAATCAGCCGTTATTATTCCCGAAACGCTCCCCCCTGACCTTGTAAATAGATGCTTTCCCATTCTATTTTAAAAATCATCGAATTATTCCTCTCTTTTAATTCTCTGCATTTTTGCACTGTTTTTCAATAGTGTTCGGTTCCGATTTGTTCAAGTTTGCCGAAAGCTTTGAAGTGCCGATTTCTTCTTAACTGTCAATTATTGTATCTTGAGCGATAGACGTTCGTGAAACCTCATACGCGTGCTGAAGGGAACAAATCAGTTTTAAGGAAACTGTGTCGAACACAGACCTCGGTATCCATTTGTATCGATTCCAATTCTATTATTGTAATTTCATTTCTTTACAATTCCGTATCGTTCGTAATATTTATACTAATGCCAATTTGAATTTCACAACACTAATAATATAGGCTAGATTTTCCCCCTATAAGAATTGTGCAAAGGCCCAAATCTAATCAAGGAAAAAGTAACAGTGATAACCGAATGTCAGGCTGGAGTGTGCCACATAATGTGGCAAACATGCCTTGCAGGCCTAGCGTGCCAATGAATGGTAATACAGATAATCCGGCTAGGCTAGCATTGCCCGGGGGCCGACAAGACGGGACTACTTATTCCACAAATGATCCCGGAGCAATAAGCCGAAGGAGTTTGGCAACAATTAGGCTTAGATAAAGGAGTTGTTAGACCTGTCTACGGAAACCCTATCCTAAGTGGGTGGACACCTAGGCTTTAAAACTCTTGACTTTGCCATCTTCATCTGTGAAGAAAAATCAGGTGACTGCGAACGCTTTGGCCAAATCATAAACCCATGTGTTGAAGCAAGAACAAATGAACGGTTAATACTTCGCTTATTTCCTTTGTCTTTGTCAAAAATTGCCTTTACCTGGTACCCTAATTTATTTCCTAAGTCAATGTGTAATTGGGAGGAGATGAGAATACAATTTCATTCTCAATTCTATAAAATGATACCTAAGGTATCGGTTGTTGACCCGGCGAGACTCTGTTGATACAATATCGAGTCAAGCGATCAATTCATTGATGGATTTAAGAAGGTCAGAAATTGATGCCTTACTTCACTCTCAACGAACAAAAAATACAAATTCGGCTATCAATTGATTGAAATCCAAATTGGGGGAAAGATTTGAAGGACAAGACTTTATCGATTTATCTCAATTGGCAACAAAGGTGTCCAAATGTGAGCATTTACTAAAAGAAAGAGAAAAGAAGCCATCGGAAGGATTTCAAACGAAATGCCGCTTCATTTTAAAGTTATGTATCAGAAAGTGAATCCGATCGAGAAGATCAAAACTTAGAAATTCCTCGTACCAGAAAATTGTGCTCGACAAGCCTCAACTTTGTTTATGCCTTAAAGCACGCTCGAGCAAAAGAGACAGAAATGACGAAGGCTAAAGATACGCAAAGTCTACTCATTCAATATCAACAAACCGGACGAAACCTTCAATACGAATTTTAGAGATGGCCCGATAAAATTATCAGAGGGCCAAATTATTCCAGGTCGCTAGTTTTTATCTTCGCAAATGGGGGAGGGCCAAGTCAATATGGTTCCTAATTTTAGCTCTTTAAAATTGTTTTGTGCGGACAGAAATACGCGCGAAATCGAGATATTTTTCACCCACGCGTTGTTAGGTGAGGAGCGAAACAAAATTTTGCGGCTCGTGCGTTCCCGGACGACACTCGGACCTAATTTCCGAATTTATAATAAGAGGCATCGAAAGTTCGAAAAGAAAAAGAGGAACTCGTCAGCGCACATGTCGCCGCCGATCCCTTCAAAGTCAATTTAGATAAGCTTCTTCGGTCAACGGCCGAGCGGCTCGGCTGCTTGGGTCAACTGTCAAACCCCCCCACCTTCATTTTCTGAACTTGCATTCACATCACATCTTAATGAGGATGGCCACTTGATGTGGGAACGGACGGGACTGCATTGTCCATGATTTGGAAAAACAAAATACCCATGTCGACAACTCCATAAATGGAAGAACATGTGCAGTGTCACAATGACCGGATTCAAAGTTCGGGCTCGCGGGCCGAGCCTGTTTTGCGCGTTCTCGTGTTCCCTTTAACCAAAGCCCGTTTTCTTTATGCGTTACTCGCCCAGGAGACCGTGTAGGTATTCCAATGGAGAGCCTGGAGGTGGCAATCGAATCGAGACCGGCCGGGCCACCCTAATCCAACCAAATTAAGTTGCTGATGATGACTTTGGATTATAGATTCCCATCATTTAACGAGTATCTCTACATCATGTTAATCTCAATGCCGGTATTGTGCGTGGAGATAAAGCCAGTTTCACGAACCGTTTGGGTTATCGCAAATAAATTTAGCATCGAGGAATTCGGGACATCCCCTTAGGTTTTAGCAATAAGGGTGGAGGAAGAATATTGACTGCGCATCGTCAAAGAAAGGTTGGTTTATCATGAAATTGGCATTTTTCTCGTGGGGCGGAGGCGGGAGAACAAGGTAAAACATGCACGAGATTCGTTAGATTCCGATATGTCTGCGAGGGCACAGAGCATATATGTCGGGGGTCAACAGCCTTTGCATCATCCTGGTTCAGATTCATGAACGGCTTTTAGTCGTTGGAGCTAAAAGCGAATTATCCAAGAGTCCCGAACAAGAAGTCAAAGAACCAGTAAGAAAACCACGTGAAAAGCTATGAAACAGCAGGGCAGGGGGAGAAATGGACATCAAAGTTAATGGGCGGAGGCTTCATCCTCTTGCTTTTTTCGAGTACCCGAGTGAAGGATACAAGAATCCTATCTAGCAATTATGCCAAAAACCAGAACAACAAAGCGAGCCACATGTATAGGTGACCATGAATCTCAGTGTTGGGAGTGGGCAGCAGAAGGCTGGGGACACAGCCAAGAGAGAGCCAAGTCCGAGCCTATCAACATATTCAGTTGGACCCACATTTACTCAAAAGTTTAAGTCAATGAGTTATTGATCAATTTGCATATATTAACCACTTCACTTCAATTGTGAGACTTTTCTAACACAACTTACACGTACATTTCAATAATTAGCATGATGCAGCCACAAAGAAAACCAAAGTGTAACTCTAAGACTCGTTCTGGTTGAAGTACCTAATGCACAAACAGAGACACACACATGCCTACACAAACCCAAATCGCCTGCCACACTTAGGGAAGTGTAGTAAGAATGTAATAAGGGAGCCATGCTCTTTCGTTTCATCTCTAGCATGTTCCTGGAATCAATAACTATGGATGATTCCCATTCGATTCGCCTAGTTTAAGCATTCTTAGATCATGTCCATGCAACTTGCTGTGGAAACTCTGGACATGTTTCAATGTATAAATTGTCAGCATGAATGGTTTAGATGCAACTGTGGTTCATTTGCAATCCTGTTGAACCCGTCGAACATTACCAAACAGTATGCATTGTTAGATAATGAATATTTCCCAAAAACATGTGCTCCTTTACGCTTATACATTTGTATGCCGCATTGCTAGCGGCCTAACAGGAAATGCTTATACTGGGTGGAATGACTCCACATGGAGACAATCACTTCTAAAAGATTCCACCAGCCAAGTACAGTAATATTTCCTTACGTAGCAGATTGAGGAATAAGAACAAAGCGGCGAAAAAAGGAAGTAATCCCATACAAGTTCGGCAGAGAAAGAGGCACAACTGCACTTGCAAATGGAAATGAAAAGAGAGAATGCGAGTAGGCTCATATTCAACGGTGCAATGGCCTTTTCTTACCCTTGGTTCTTTGCCCATCGAGAGAGCTGATACAATTGTACAGCCTAATTCGAGGCATGGCATGCAAGAAGTAAGTAGTTGTGCGGCAGCACCGTCCAGGCAAACCTCATGAACAATGCCGAATACACACACACGACTGCACAGCCCAAATAAAAGGAGAGGTGACTGTCCAGCTGAATTCTTTCAGTTTCTTCTCATTCTCTAGCTTGCTCAGAAGCCAAACACAACCTCTTAACCATGTAGTGATTAGTTCGGTGTTTCTATGAGCAATGTAACTAGCGAATCGTGTATGAAGCAGGCCGTGGTAATTCTTACCATCATTTACTCACAAGGAAAAGATACGGGAAATGTTACTGCTTGCAGGAGGGGGGATTCCCATTATTGCAATTCAGATTGCTAATGAAAGCCAGAGGACAGAAATGAGGCTTTCAAAATTGCGTGCCAATGTAGTCCTCTTTCGCTCCAAGGAACAGCTTTTTCTAAATTAGCTTTTGTAGGAATCAAATTACAATGGATTAGCTACTCGCTAGTAATGCCTTGGTGGTCTTCCAAATTATATAGATGCCCTAAAAAGTGTCAAAAGAACTTGAAACAACATGCACCGAGGAGTCTAATTTCCTCTTCTGAGCATACTGTCTAGAGTTTAGCTGATCTGACAGATGTGGCAAGATCGACCAGTTCTCTCCTCAAGATCTTCCCTGCTGGAGATTTTGGGATGCTACCGATGAAAGCTACCCGCCTTATCTTCTTGTATGGAGCAACCTGCGGCAGTACTCAAAGCAATAATTTGGAACCACTAGATAAATTGTCAACTCTAATTGATAATTGCGATAGTAATCCTAGGGTAATGCTATTATCCTGCGTGCATATTCCCGAAAACTGTCCAAAGTACAGTTCCCAGGAGTCAAAGCACTTGAACAAAGAGAAGACAATGATTACATGACCTATAAGGTAAGCTAGCACATATATATCCATATCATGCACGGATTATGTACGGATGTCCTTGTATGCATGAGATTGAATGAGTGGAAAATCCCGTGTTTGCTTTCAGTCCGAGAGTTCTACATAACTGCAAGAACTTCTAAGAGGAGAGGAGAAGGCGCAAGTCAATGGGCTGTTGAATCTCTTATTTTACATCTCTCTCATCATAAGCAGCATCAAATGTGATCTGTTTCCTACCATGTTATGTAGCAGGAAACAGACCCCAAAGACCAAGTTGTAATTATTTTGCAGCATTAAGCATAAGATAGCACAACTCAGTGCAAATAAATGCAGATACGTACAGCACCTTAAAGCCTCCAGGCACCCTTGACATGTGTCTAGAAACAGTTATCTCCATTCTATATGGGAGAGACAAGTACACTCGCTCAGTGGATTCTAAAAATTACCTGTTTAGAGATGAAGTCCATAACCTGAGATTCAGTAATGTTGCTTCCAGGTTTTCTAACCACGAAAGCCATGGGAATCTGCCCTACTTCTTCATCAGGATAACTGCCTCCACATAATCACAAAGGACAGAAAAAGTGGATCACTTAAAGCAACATAGGACTACTGTGAGTTAAGAAATGGCAAGAAGACAAACAGTCTAGGAAATTCTGATGAACTTGTTTTATAACAGAAGTTTGACTGAAATGCCTATATGTAAACTGATGTATCATCTTCAATGAGCAATAGTCTCCGGAAAAATGCAGAGCACATCCTACTAACAGATGCAAATTTAAAAATGTGGGAAAAGTTTGATATAGGAGCCGGCAATTCATATGAATCATATCAATTATTATAACTAAAAAACATATGAGTTCTAACTTCTGCAAGATGTAATTTGAGCGATTTATATGAATCATACCAAAAATCAAAACTAAAAAGAACATATGAGTTCTGAATTCTGCAAAATGTAATTTGAGCGATAAGAAATACTCAAGGAAGTGAAGATGCATACGGAATCACAGCAGCATCCGCAACATCAGGGTTGGAGTGAAGAAGATGTTCCAACTCAGCAGGAGCAACCTGAAATATGCATATGATGATCCGTCACGACTTGATGAGAGAAGGCAACCGACAAGCCAAAAACAACTGGAGAAAAAGGCCATTTTAACTAGTCACCTGATATGCCTTGTATTTAATCAACTCCTTGAGTCTGTCCACAATGAACAAGAACCCCTCGGAGTCAAAATAACAAAGGTCACCAGTCCTCAACCAACCATCCGAGTCAATTGTTTCGGCAGTTGCCTTGTCATCCCCTACATAACCTGCCACTCCAGTCAACTATTTTTAGCACCATTCTATTGTGGGGAAATCAGAGAATATTAATTCAATGGAATATGCGCTGAATTTGTTAATGGTGAATGATAAAAAAAAAGTACTCAAAAAGGCAGTACTAGTACTCGCTAGCAAATTTTATTAGCATAGCACCATGTCACCATGTATAATGCAGCTACCTTACAAGCTAGTAATTTGAACTTCCTATTGACAAGGGCAACCTAGAATCTGGCCAACATACATTCTTTTTCTATTGTTTCCATCGTGAAGCAACCAATTGGCCCAGTATTTGCTGTTATGATTACAAATCCTCACAATTTGGATCCACAATGACGAAAAGGTGCAAAATGTTGTTGGTCATGATGAAAAGGTGAAATGCAAGATACTGAGAGATATACTGTTAAAGAAAGATGTGTTGAAAGAAGCAACAATTGAAACATGTCAACAAAATGTGAATATAGTCCCGAAATCAGCAGCAAATAACGTAACACCACCCAGAAAAAGAGCCAGACATTTGATGCTAGGGAAGAAGCACGATAAACTGATGGATAACTTCCAGTCGGAAGTGTCAAAGGAAGGTGTTATGTTTACACAGTTGAATAAAGCTCCTAATTATGGCCAATCCTTACATTTCATGATTGCTGGGCCTCGCAACCATAGCTCTCCTCTCTGACCAGGAGGCAGGGCATCCCCAGTGGTTGGATCAACAATCTTCGCTTCCATGTGATGAGCTATGCGACCAACGGAACCATGGTGGTTCGCCTCATCAGGCCCCAATGTCCCGCTTCCCACTCCACTAGTCTCTGTCAGACCATATCCCTATTATACAATGAGAGTATTTGACACTTAAGAGATAGAAATCTGATGTAGTATTAGTAGCATCATGGTTTTAAGACATTACAAACCTACAAATCAGAAGAACAATTTGATATTTCAAACATAAGCAGAGCTGAAACAGAAGTCGGATAGTTTCCCAGATTAGTAGGGGCAGGAAGCCATTGCCATAGTAGTCGAGAAAGTACGAGACAGACGATTAGAAGTTCGAGCTTGTTAAACTAGTTATTGCTCAAAGCAATCGTTTTAACCCACATAGTTCAATCAACACATTATGTAACTTTTAATCAATCCTTCAGATTATTAACTATTGAAGAACACCCTGGTTATAACTATGATGATCCAAACCCGATAACAGGGGCTTAAGTTCATAAGCATGTAACCAAACTCGCCAACTTAGTTAGAAAGTTGCACAAATTTCGAGTGTTGATCTCAGTTACACTCCATGGGATCCGCATCTAACAATGCACCACTTGCCGCTACGCTCCTCCGAGGACCATAGTGCAAGAGGAAGGTGCTCATGCTGGCCTACTGTCTTCAAAAAAAGTAAAAGCTGACAACTAGAGGAGACTTCTTCTTCTTCATTTGATCACATACCGGGTCATCGTCTAAACACTTTAAAACCAGGAATCGTGATAGTTCACAATCAAATTGAACATTAATCAATAGTTTAATCACGCATCCTTCTGAGGGTTCGTTACAGACCAGCATTCGACCAACTATTATTTTGTTAGAATGTGAAAAAATTAGTAGTTAATGGGGGTTATTCCCTAACTCGGACAACCATCATCATAAACAAGGACGCACCATCTATCTGGATAAACAATTAAGCATTGACAAAAGCGTATCAAGTTTGATCTAGACCCTACCAAATATTAATTGTAAATTTACCTGAACGATCTCCACATGGGGAAATCTTTCCCTGAACCCATCGGCGACCTCCTTCCCGAGCGGAGCGCCACCGGATCCGAGCACCTGGAGCGAGCTCAGATCGTACTTCCCCGCGATCTCCGACTTCACGAACGCCACGATCAACGGCGGGGAAACCGGCATTTTAGTCACTCGGTACTTCTCGATCGCCCTTAACATCTCCACGAAATCGAACCTCTCCATCAGAACCGCCGTCTCCCCGAGCGCGAACGCTTTGATCAGCATGAAGAACCCGAACACGTGGAACAGAGGCAGCACGAAGAGGGACACTGGGTGCGGCTCGTGCTCGGCTCGCAGTAGCCGCAAGTGATAAAACCCCGCGAGCAGCGCAATCAGATTGCGGTGAGTCAGCAGGACTCCTTTGACTCTGCCCGTTGTGCCCGACGAGAACAGGATGGCCGCCGGATCGGACTGCTCCACCTGGTTCGGAGGCATCGCCTCCGCCATAGGAACCGAGCCGTACTGAGCCAGCATGGACTCGAACTCGGGCGAGTCGATGAGGACGGTGCCGCGAGGGACCCTCGGGAGCTTGGGAGCGATCTGGGAGGTGGAGAAGGCGATGGCGGGCCGGCAGAGGCGGACCTGGTGGGCGATCTCGGAGGGGGAGCTGAGGGGATTGGCGGGGGAGACGACGACGCCGATGGAGAGGAGGGCGAAGTAGACGACGGGGACGTGCAGGGAGGGAGGGGCGAGGATGAAGGCGACGTCGCCCTTGGCGAGGGAGAAGCGGGACTGGAGGGAGAGCGCGAGGGAGCGGACGCGGCGGAGGAAGTCCGGGTAGGAGAGGCGGTGGCCGGAGGAGGCGTGGACGAGGAAGGCGGCGGCGGAGGAGGCGGAGGCTGAGGGGGGGAGGAGGGAGAGGGCGTAGTGGGAGACGGAGAGAGGGAGGGACGGGGGAGGCAGGGGGAAGTGGGGGCGGAGGCTGTGGAAGGTCCTGGTGGCGGGGCAGTAGCCGCTGCCGGGGTCGACGGCGGAGTGGCGGGAGGGGCTGGTCGGGCCCGCCATGGAAATGGGAAGCGGGAGCAGGAGGAGGAAGAGAGAAAGAGAAGCAGGCGATGCTTCGGTTATTACAGTTGGGAAGCCAAAAACCGACGGCGGGCGTTGAGACGTCCGTCGGTTACAAAAGCATAACAACGTCGTCCTCTGCTGCTGCCTCCTGCTGCTGCTGCTGCTTGCACTGAAAATGATAACTAGACATATGGAAGAAGCAAAACTAAAGAGTGGAACTGTCTAGACATATGATAACTAGACAAATGATGAGCATGTCCCACAGCCAAACCAAATGTGATTAAACTTCCTTTGGTCATTGTCAGAGAGATCAAATAACTTGGGTCCCACTATTGAAACCTTTTCTTTTCTGAAGTGCATTCACGGGCCTTCGCCATTATTGCAAAGATGAAGAAATATACCTAACTATAAAATGTTCCCCTTCAAAATAGGGAAAATTTTGAAATAGGCCTCCCTAATCCAACCACTTTAGGCTAACGATGTCTTTGGATTCTAGATTCCGATCCTATGATGAATATCTCTCCGTCGCGTTAATCTCGGTGTCGGTATTATCTGTCAAGATAAAGTGCCCATAACATGAACCGTTTTTGTTACTGCAAAGAAATTAGGCATTAGGGAATTTAGAATACATCCTAAGGTTTTGGCAACGACGGGTGTAGGAAGAGTACTGATTAGGGGTGATCCATCACACGGTGGGTAGATTCCGGATCCTATCAAATTTAGTTCCAAGTTTTTGGAATTGAGTTCTGAACTGGTTAGTTCGGGAGGCGGCTTGCTTATGTTGAGATACTCAACCTCAATATTTTTTTTTTTTGCAAAATTTCTTAATGAAGAGACTTGTAGAGTTTGGTTTTGAACCAGTTTAAAATGGATTCTCCCCCGGCTTTGAACCAGTTCAAAACTATTCTACTCAGGAACTGGTCTCACAAGGCTGGTTTAACGAGTAGAAACAATCAATTTAAGGCCAGGGGAACCGATTAAGGACGGTTTTCAAATTTTTTTACATTGGCTTGGAACCTATATATAAGGTCGGTTAAATTTAGCTCTTAAGTTGAAAGTCCTATTTGCTCACCCCTAATATTAACCACGCATGTAGAGAAAGGCTGACCTACTGTGAAATTGGCATTTTTTCGTGGATTCACTTGGAGTCGAATGAACGAGGTGGCAAGTACTGATATAACTTATATCTCCCTAAAACATGTACACAAGTCTGACCATAAGATTTGAGAAAAAGCTCGAACAGCTATCCATAGATTGCAGACATCCATGAAGGAAACACAAGCACAAGCTGCACTTAGCCAGAATAACACAACACTTGCAGAGGAACATCACAAGAAGGTTGAGATTTCGTCACAAGAACCATGATCAATGGGTCATTGGAAAATCATCAAACTTAAACCATAGCCATTTCCCGGAGACTGAAATTGAGGATGTTACAATAAGGCTCGGTAAGGAACGGGTCAAAGCGGACAATATCTCAAATGAGTTAAATCTAGAGCGTCACAGGTGTTGCTCCTAAAAACTCCTATACATTTTTTGCACATTGCAGGCTGAAGGAAGCAGCTATATCTTTATATACCCAAGGGGGATACAAAAAATTTTGGAGCACATAAAGCAGAATTGCAAAAGCCCCAAAATCTACATCACTGAGAATGGTCTGAAATCCTAAATAATTTTATTCATCCCTGTAAAAGAAGACACCTGTTTCCTAAATGACTAGTCTTGCTTGACAGGAGTCACGGAAGCAAAAGTCGATGCCAGGCCTATTTGGGAAGCACTGAAGGATCAACACCGCATCAAGTTTGTCCTGAAACATTTGCATCAGATCAAGCTAGCAATGAAGTAAGCGGTTCGAGCCAAAAACATTTATTTTAGCATCATCACATATTCCAACAGGGATTTGGTTTAACCATACTTGACAAAAAAGGGATCTTTTCACTTATTTAAGCAAAGAGAGAGCTTCAGACTCTGAATTGAATAGTGAACAGTGAAAAGGAATTTTTACCGCGTACCAGATAGGAAAAGCACTGAACTTGACTTATTTACTTGCTTACTGCGTCTTGCAGGAAAGGAGTAAATGTGAAGGGATATATTACTGGTCTCTGTTCGACAGCTTTGAGTTTGGAGATGGCTATACAACAAGATTCGGGCTGTACTCACAGTCAGCAATGTGGCTCCCTACATTTCTTAAAGGCAAAGAAGAAACAGTGGACATGTCATAGTCTTCTGGTTAATAGATCACCAACATATGCGCTTACCTCTTTCTGGTCCTGTTGTAAAACGTTTTTTTGGTACGTCAGATCTAATGCTATTTAGGCCCTGCTGATTTCATCACAACATGTGTTTTCCACGTGCAAATAACAGCGAACATCATTTTACAGCGGAAGTGCTCACAGTCATATGCACTACGAGACACTTAATAGATTCAGTTGGCTACCGCAAAATGAATGTGCCACTGGCGGCCTGAATTGGTAGCCATACTTAGTGCTTGTTGAATTGTTGTCCCCCTAGGCAGAAAGCGCTAGCGTTCGATAATCAGATTGATCAGAGAATGAAAATGAAACCGGGGTTCTCACAGAACTGGAAATCTTTGAGGGAGAGGGAAGCGTCCGGCTAATTCCAAGCATGAACACTGGTAACGGCAACGAGCACCACAAGCAACAAAAGATTACACAAACCCAATTCGATTCTTGCATTTTGCTAAAAAAATATTCGTTTCTATGGATTTGTGTGTACTTTAGGGCTGGGAAACACTCAAAAGTGAGTGATTGTAACGTAGAACGAAGATTGGGTGATAAGCGGGGCCTGTAAGCTAGGTGGAGCGACCGACCAAGACCGTACCATCAATGGCATGCCATCAATAGATTAAACTGCAGTCGGTTATCTTTCTTCTTACACGCGTTATATAAATTCCTAAACTGAAAGCTTTGAGTAAATGATCATGGCGGTTTTCTTATACGAAGTTGCCTGAGGAAATGAATCACTTGAGTCCTGCTATATTTAAGGGGAAAACTCTCAACAAGTAGTCTTGATAGCTTTGTCACCTCTTTCCATTGTTTTCAGGGACGGTTAATCTACAGGACAAGAAAAACTTTGTCGATCCTCCCATGATTTTTGTATTGTAGAGAGAATGAGTCGTAATTCATAAGGGGTTAACCTTGCTTTCTGCCGTGAGACCATGGTGTCACCTCTGTCATTGTTGCGGATGACTGTCACCCGGATTCTCATTCCATTCCTATGCGCCCCTTGGCTTCTCTGTCTCGGTCATGGTCTGTCATGTTATTTCTCTTGGTTATCTTCTCTTGAAGATTTGCAGTGGTTTAATCACTGATGGGTTATTTCTTTCTGATCAAAATAGCTGAGAAATGTTAACCAAGAAAACTTTGTTCAACATATTGTTAAAAAGAAGCATTTTCTTTCTGTTGACTAATATGATGCACCAACTTAATTGCCCTGATTTAGTTGGTTAAAGTACATGGAATTGAATATATCGCATCATAACTCAAAATATGGAATGTAAAATGTCCTAGAGCGCCATCCTGAACAACCCATTTACTTAGAAGTTCTCTGTAAAGCTCGGCAGGAGTAGCTCCACATAGTGATGATTCGCAAACCTTTTGCAGGTATGAATGTCAACTCATCACTGTCTGAATTAAACGTCAAGAGGTCAGACTTTCCTGCTGACTTCTTGTTCGGAGCTGCCACTTCTGCTGTACAGGTACATATATCTTTTTATTATACTCAACCTTTTCATTTCGAAATCGCTAGTGCCATGGCATCATCACCATCCTCTGGCTGTCACAATCCCTTTCATCCTTCAGCTTGAGCAGCAATGCAGCATGATTGAATTAATCCCCAGCAAGATATCACCTATGACTCCGTGTGTTGCTTTTTGTGTAGGTAGAAGGATCAGCCAGGAAATATGGGAAAGGACTAAGTGCCTGGGACACCTACGCTGAGAGATTCCCTGGTGGGTTACACTGCATAATCCCTGTTCGATAGTTTTTTCTTCTGTGATATAATAACACTCAATTGTTTCTGAAAAAAGTTTAAGCTGGCGCCATCAGCAGATTGTCTCAGATCTAATCTATTTGATGGTCTCATTTTGTTAATCAGGAAAGATTGTAGACAAGAGTACCCCAGAAACTGCAGTGGATTCTTATAGACGTTATAAGGTAGGAATTTCATTACATCGCACAAGCAAATTTCTGGCCTTTGATATCAGAACTTACACTACATAGTCTAAGAGGGTCTGGGTGACATATTGGTTTATATGCCATTGCAGGAAGATGTGAAGTTGCTAAAAGAACTTGGCGTGGATGCTTACAGATTCTCTATTTCTTGGACAAGGATTCTGCCTAGTAAGCGCCATCCCTATCATTCAGTAACAAAATCCACTTTCCCTATAGTTTACCATCCAACTTGCTTCCCTGAAAGTCATGCTTATGATATAAAATTTGCAGTTTGTCGGACCTTCTAGCTTTTCTTTGACAATTTTTAAACTTAGAGCTTTTGTTACTTTGGAACGTGTAGGTGGATCCTTGAGTGGTGGAGTGAACCAAGAAGGCATCGATCATTACAACAATCTCATTGATGAATTAATCAAAAATGGTGAGTACTACAGTGATACAGGATCTCAGTTATTGTTCTTTTTTATCGATATGTGAGATATCATATTGAGCATAGAACCTACGTTGATACAATGTCCACTACAAGCTCACATTTTCCAAATCAATCCTATAATTGTCCTGAAAGAAAATTTCTGATCCCAAAGCAATATAATGTCCCAAATCACACATCAAAACCTAATAACCCCAGTACCCTCACATGATGTCCCAAAGACTCAAATGTCTCAAAGGATCCAACCAGACTGCTCCAAGACCATAGCTACAGAGTACTTTGGCATGGGAGCAACTTCAATAATCCTCTCGAGATAAGCAGGCCAAGATACTTCCCACCTAGAGCAAAGATCCTTATTTTGTGCAGTCAAAGCCAACTTTTTGGCAATTAAGGGAATAGTCATTTTAATACAAATAACAAATAGCACCCTTGAGTACTCTATCAACAGAAGAATTAACGGCATGCATCGTGTCTCTCCCTCCAAAGGTAATAGATTGCTTCATTCGATGCCCATATAAGAAATATCTTGCTCAGAGATTTCCCCTTAACAGTTTGCAGCATCCAAGAAAGTTCAACATTCCAGTCACCAACTTAATACTGTTCTATTGTACTTTGTTAGCTATCTGTTTCTCCAGTTGTAAGCATTTCTTTTAGAGTTCGATGACATAGTGAAATAGTTGTAATGTCCTCCTTCAGTACTCACCTTCGAAGGTGAAATTCCATACACCGACTGCTAATCAAGATCAGACCTTTTCTTGTGATCTAATGTAGGCATTGAACCTCTTGTGACAATTTTTCACTTCGATCCACCACAAGTGCTGGAAGATAAATATGGAGGGCCCTTGAATCGGAAATTTGTGTGAGCAGCAGCACAAGCTCTTGTTTTTATATTGATAAGTCATATGGTATATCATCTTTTTAGATATATCAAAATGATTGTCATCACTCTACAACTCCTTCCTCTATTTTTCCCAGGGATGATTTTAGGGATTATGCTGAAATTTGTTTCAAAACTTACGGAGATAGGGTTAAAAAGTGGATCACAGTAAATGAGCCACTGATAATAGCAGAATTTGGTTATGGTTATGGAGTTGCACCGCCTGGGAGGTGCTCTGTCCCAGCTCACGCATGCCCAGCTGGTAATTCATCCACTGAGCCTTATGTTGCGAGTCACAACCTAATACTTGCTCATGCTGCTGCTGCCAGGCTCTACAAGAATAAGTTCCAAGTGAGCCATATACTTCACCCTTATTCTGATTGTTATACCAATTATAACATCTATTTTGTCAGCTCTAGTTTCTGGTATCTTCAAAATAACTGTACCTTTAAATCTTCAAAATTTGCTCCTAGGCCAATCAAGGTGGAGAAGTTGGTATAGCCCTTGTAGCTCAGTATTTTAAGCCCTATTCAGATTTAGCAAAAGATAAAGAGGCCACCAAGAGGGCCTTGGACTTCACCTCAGGATGGTAAGTAAAATTGCTCGAATCCTACATGAAGAACAAAAAGGAAAAATGATACATATCTTCGCATGATAAAACTGTGATATTATGTAATTACAACTTTGTTCCTTATTATCCATCTTTAACAGATTGTCCCCTCAAGTTAAAATGAATGAATTTTGTGCTGCTTGATTTTAGACTGTCAGGAAAAGTGATAACTCAACGAAGTTTGCTTTATTCTGCTTCTGTATTTTAAGATGGTATCACTCTTGGATACTCTCTTCATTTGATCGCATCATGTAACCAAAATCTTCACATTTCACTTCAATGTTCATCCCATCTCCGTCCGCATCTTTCAACCACTCAAAAACATTGCCTCACAACAGGTTCATGGAGCCGCTAGTTTGTGGATCGTATCCAGCTTCCATGAGAAGTATAGTAAAAGAGAGATTACCCACTTTCACCGACGTAGAGAAAGAGCTTGTCAAGGGATCATTCGATTTTATTGGCTTCAACTACTACACAACCAGATATGCCAAAGCTGTAACTGTAGATCCAACTGCACCACCAACCAGCTTCGGTCTTGACTTGCACACAGACATCCGAGGTATACATTTGATAATATCTTATCCCGGAATGACCTGGGAAGAAGCTGAAAACAACATCTGAGACTTGCTCTTTTTTGGTTGTTGCAGCTGATAAAGACGGAATTCCGATTGGTGAAAAGGTATGAGAACAATGAAGCAAGGAAAGGCAGAAGCTTTTGTAGGAAGAAAATTCTCATTGTAGGCATTGCTCCTAAAATCTCCAATACATTTGAACATTGCAGGCTGAAGGAAGCAGCTATATCTATATATATCCAAAGGGGATACAAAAGTTTCTGGAACACATAAAGCAGAAGTACAAAAGCCCCAAAATCTACATCACTGAGAATGGTCTGAAATCCTAGAGGGTTTTATTCGTCCCTGTAAAAGAAGATGCACTTTCCTAAATGACTAGTTTTGATTGACAGGAGTCACCGAAGCAAAAGTCGATGCCAGGCCTATTAAGGAAGCACTGAAGGATCAACACCGCATCAAGTTTGTCCTGCAGCATTTGCATCGGATCAAGCTAGCAATGAAGTAAGTGGTTCGAGCCAAAAGCATTTATTTTAGCATCATCACATATAGCAACAAGGATTTGGTTTAACCATACTTAGACAAAAAATGGATCTTTTCACTTACTTAAGCAAAGAGAGAACTTCAGACTCTGAATTGAATAGTGAACAGTCAAAAGGAATTTTCATAACGTACCAGATAGGCAAAGCACTGAACCTGACTTATTTACTTGCTTACTGCGCTTGCAGGAAAGGAGTAAATGTGAAGGGATATATTTACTGGTCTCTGTTCGACAACTTTGAGTTTGGAGATGGCTATACAGCAAGATTCGGGCTGTACTACATCGACTACAAGAACAATTTCAAGCGCATACCGAAACTGTCGGCAAAGTGGCTCCCCGCATTTCTTAGAGGCGAAGAAGAAACAGTGGACATTTCATAGTCTTCTGGTTGATCGATCACCGAAGTATGCGCTTACATCTTTTCTGGTCCTGTTGAAAAAAGTTTTCTTCGTACGTCAGATCTCATGCTATTTGCTAGCAAGCACCCACCTTTGAGAAGAGTTACATTTGTCAGACGATGGACTATTAGCATCGTCAAATAGGAAATGTGGCATATTATACGAGAAGTTAGAAGAAGAGTCCCGCTGTCAGACTCTCACATGGACCGTGCCAATCATCGAACTTCAACTTGAATACACAACCTTTTGTTGTGCTTGCACCGGCCCATGCTCTTGGAACCGATCCCACTCTCCTGAACTCATCACGAAATGTGTTTCCGTATTTAAATAACAGCGAGCATCGGCGGAAGTGCTAATGGTCACATGCACTACGGAACACATAATAGGTTCAGTAGGCTACTTTTAAATGAACGGGGTTCGCTCATGGAGACACTCTGATGAGCTCTTTATTGTTAGTTCGACGCTTGACACTTTGATTTCGCACATATAATTCAGGGCTCCTTTTTACCTGTTTGGTGCGCTCGATTCAATTCTACTTGGCTCGCCATATGCCAGAGCCGCTTCTTGTCTGGATCTCGTCCCGGCAATCACAGTGTGCCCTCAACCCGACCGGGTCCCTACAGAATTGGAACTGAAAATTTTATGAAAGATAATAATGAGTTGGTTCGACCGGGGGTTCTCATAAAATATTATAGGGGGAGAGGGAAGCGTCAGGCTAAAGCCAAGCATGAACGCTGCACGGTGACGGCAACAAGCATGTATACAAGCAACCAAAGGATGACACGAACGCAATTCGATTGACACCTTTCCCGGAGAAAAAGGTATTCGATTCTGTCCGAGGAAACCTTACGCGATCCTTCCTTAAGAGAGCTGTTCAGCTTGAGCAGCTCGATGCTATAATAGCAGAAGCTGGGTCCATCTTCTTCTTCATCATCATATTCATCGACAGATCAGACGCGAGAGACGGAGACAATGGGCAAGGAAACCAGCATCGTCTCCGACTTCGTCGCCTTCCTCAACGCTTCCCCCACTGCTTTTCACGCTGTCGGTAACTCTCCTCCCTCTGCTTTTCTCTATTCGCTCCAATCTGGTACGTGAAAAAGAAGCGGCCCGAGTGGAAAGTTGGGGAAAAGTTCGCGTCTTTCGATTGAAAGAAACCATTTTGATGACTGCCCATTCGTGGGTGGATCGGCAGCTCATTCGGGCTTCTTTCTAATGCTGATTTTGATCGATTTCTCTCTCTCCCTTTTGCTGTAGATGAGTCGAAGAGGCTGCTGCGGGACGCGGGTTATGAACAGCTTTCGGAAAGAGAAGATTGGAACCTGGAAGCGGGAAAGAAGTACTTCTTCACCCGAAATCACTCTACCATTGTGGCTTTCGCCGTTGGTAAAAAGTATGCTTCGCCTTTCAGTAATATCCTTTCCTTGATTTTCTTAGACTGCTCTTAGTTGTTTTCAATCGATGTCTTATCGGGTCTTATTCGAATGATTGGCTAGATATGTTGCTGGGAATGGATTTCATATAGTCGGCGCTCACACTGACAGTCCTTGTTTGAAACTAAAGCCTGTCACCAAGGTAATCGAATTGATGCTATCTGAGTTTTCATTTGTTCAATGCCTCAAAATATGAATCCCATATGATTCCGTGAAAAAAGGTGACTTGAGATTTAATTTGGGAGAATGGCGGCTTCTTCAGGTGAGCAAAGGTGGATATCTGCAAGTAGGCGTGCAAACTTATGGAGGTGGGCTGTGGCACACGTGGTTTGATCGGGACTTGACTATTGCGGGACGTGTCATGATACGAGAAGAGAAGGATGCTTCTGCTTCATATTCACATCGACTTGTTAGATTAGAGGAGCCAATAATGCGGATTCCAACCTTAGCAATCCACTTGGATAGGTCTTTGCTTCATTTTGTCATCTATTCTAATGTTATTTTGTGTGGTAACATGTTTCTGATGTTATATTGTGTATGTTCTGGTGCCTTGGCATCTGACTTATCTTTTGGACAGAAGTGTAAATGATGGATTTACGGTGAACACTCAGACTCATCTTCTTCCAGTGTTAGCAACGTCTATTATGGTAATCTCGGAATACTTGTGCTTTCTTTTATTGTGAATGTTTTTTGCATTCCTAAAGCTTTCAACTGTATGATGCTTAGCGATGTATAAAATGAAAATCAATCAAAATAAGCATTCAGCTTAGGCAACTGCTGCTGTACCTAGCAAGCTCATTTCATCAAGATGGATACTGAATCTATGAAATTCATCTGATTAGCTTCATTGTCTTGCTACTTGAATCTATGTCAGCGTTCCGTTTTACCAGTGGTTCTACCATGCCATCGTCTAGTAAATCATGGTCAGAGATGATTCTCCTTGATAGTTTACCTTGATGGTTCTCCTTCTCATTCTTTTGACAATATTGGACATACTGCTACCTGTTTGTAACCTTATGACTATGAGCTCAAGACAGTTCTTTCGTGGGAACAATCCTATATCTTTAATTGTATTTCTGAACATGATCTTAGCTTGCTTTCTTGCTAAATGCTCTTTTTACTATTTTCCCTTTAAGCCTCTTCCATAAACCACATTCAGTAGCTATATGGCTAGGTTTGCTTTTCTATATTCCCTAGCTCCAACTAAGATTAGTTTCTTGACAGCCTTGATTTCATATTCATTAAATGGATTCATCATAATATCTTTTCATGAAAGAATCTAACTCACTTAACTGCTACCTGGGTCTATGTTTTGAAGGGTCAGCATGAACTCATGTCCCCATGGATATAATTGATAGCTTGATTGAATATCCTCTAAATACAGGCAACTTATTTCTTGCATGAAACTTCTTACCTTTTTCTTTGGAAGGGGGGGGGGGGGGGGAAAGGGATAGGTAAAAGGTTCAACTACGGCAAACCTTTATACAAAAACAACCAAAAAACTAAAGCCATGTACAAAACAGCTCTCAAAATCAAAAGGGAACAGAATACAAGATAAATCATTGACTACGTCAACTGAGGCATTTACCTGGAAACTTCTTCAGAAACTTGATCATCTATAAATAAAGCACCCTATTGTCAACAAGGCAATAAACTGATGCTTCCTAAGTTTTGCTCGATTGCAAATAGGAGTAGGGGGCGTCTTGCTTAAGTTTTACTTTCATCTTGCTTCAATTATCAAGTGAATTCTTTTTGCAGGCTGAGATGAACAAACCAGCTGCTGAAAATGGTCCTGAAGATGTAAGCGTCGTTGATAAACCAAAGCATCACTCACTTTTACTTCAGGTATCCGACTCACAATACTCTGTGCTTATCTAAGTGTTTGTAAATCTTTTTGAATGGAGGTCAGAATCTGTCAGGGGGTGGGTCAGTTCCTGTTCGGTTTAGTTTGCTCCCTTCCGATGAGGGTCATGCAGTGGGTGGTTTGGTCACATTTTGTTTGGGTTGACCCCCCCATTTTTGTGTTCAACAAATGAGCCTTTTCTTATGTATGCATAAATTCCATGTAGTAAATATATTTCATAAGGAACAATAGATAGAAATTTCATGCATCAATTGCGATGGTTCCCAAAATAACTTCAGAAGAATTATAACTATATGCCTGACACACCGTAACCACTGAATTGGAAATTTGAGATATGTGGCAGAAGGGTTATGTCCATTGTAGATTAATTTTTAATTTGTTGACTTCTGAGGCACTAAGTAAAATACAGACATTAGGCTTCTTATTATATTACCAATGGCAGTGAATTTCAATTTAAGACAAATATGAGAGAGAGGGTCTTACAGACCAATTGTATGATTTATTAAGAATTTAAGATTATTTTGATAATATATCAATTTTTTATATTTGTCTTTTAATCAATTTAGGATCGAAAAGAATTTTCGTCATCGTGGCATTAAGTAAATTTTTGAAGGAAATCACTAATTTCATATTTTGGTTATGTGCGCTCTTTTTATAATCCAACTAATCCTGGTTATGTCTAATTGTGTTGCCAAATTACATACTTCTATTAATTCAACAATTCAACACAGGTCATTCTGTAAAATCATGTGATTGCCGTGAGATATTGTTCGTATCTTGGGTCAAAAGATCTAAAGCTGAATGATTAAGATTCAATTTGCATGATCTCTCTCAACTACCCTATTTTTTTGAGAGGAATCTCAGGTTTGGAATTCAGGTTCATTTTTGCCAGGTCTAGATGGGATAGTGTGTGTTTTCTGGGCTAGCTGAATAATATATTGCATCAATTTTTCAAGTTTAGCTGAAAATGGTTAGGTTGTACTGATTTTTTTGTATCGACTCTGTTATTTAGTACAACTGTATTAGAATCCAGCACTTCACGTAAACTGTCAAACTGTAAATCTGCTCGATAAATATACGGAGTTTGTAGTGTATCCATGGCCCGAACAATGGATATATCACTCTTGTAGATGTTCAGATCATTTCACAATTTTTTGGGGTGAGCACCAAATCAAGTTATGCTTAGAATTTTTAGGGTGAACGCTAAATTCAAGTTTTGGCTTTATATGTATGGATGTTGGGATTGTTCTATCCTTAACTGTCTACCTTTTACTCATAGATGCTGGCAACCCAAATTGGTTGTGACCCCAATGAAATTTGCGATTTTGAATTGCAAGCATGCGACACTCAACCTAGTGTGGTAGCTGGTGCTCTTAAGGAGTTTCTTTTTTCTGGAAGACTTGACAATCTGTGCATGTCATTTTGCTCTCTAAAGGTATGCACGCGTTATCATCATAATTATTGCAGAACTGAAGAGAACTGCAGAGCTTCTTTTCTTTATTCTATTGGTAATAGAAAATTTCCTTAATCGAATTTGCATCGTTTCTCTAACAGCCATAAGTAAATAGTCTGGATTGTTGCTTTATCAAGGTGCAAAATTGAAGGTTTGTTGGATGTTTCTATTTCTCTTGTCGCGCTTTTGAATGCCAGATGAAGATTTCCGTATCTATGGTATTCAAATGGAGGACATGTATTGGTTGCGAAGCCTCTGTCAGGAAACTAGAACTCTGTCCAGTAGACATGAGAGGGAAAAAAAGATTTCTGTGCTTAGGTTTTGCTGACATGACCTCAATGATTTTCTTGGTGATTAGATCAGTCCTCTTGTCAAGTATCAGAGTCAGGCGAATGGAGATCTTTGGCTTTGAGCATCTATTGTTCCTTCTACAATTCTAAAGAGTGACCTCAGATCTTTGTAAAGTAACATCAAAGTTACATGATGTTGGGAACGATGTTAATTAAAAGTTAAAAAGAATGACTTCAGATTTTGACTTGACTATCTCTGGCTTTTTTTCCAACGGTATATTGTGACTGCTTTGATATTGTGATAGATAGGCTTCATTATCATACTTGTCAACTATAAGCATCTAACCTCACAAATAGTGTTTTTTTTTTTTTTGATAGGCGCTGATAGATGCCACTTCTTCTGAAAGCAGCCTAGACGATGAGACTGGTGTTAGGATGGTGGCATTGTTTGATCACGAAGAGATTGGATCTAATTCAGCCCAGGGAGCTGGATCTCCTGTCATGTTCGACGCTTTGTCACGAATCACAAGCTGTTTTGGCTCGGACTCCAATGTATCACCTCTTCTATCCACTTTTGGCAATTTATTTAAGTTGTCTTTTTGGTTGCATGGATGTTTTCTTGCATTATTTTGTAGTTTGTTGCTAAAAAGGAATATTTTGCGCTGACTAGTGACATTATCATTGATCCGCATGAATTCTCTTGTTTCTCCTCAGCTGATTCAGAAAGCGATCCAGAGGAGTTTTCTTGTATCTGCAGACATGGCTCATGCTCTTCATCCAAATTATATGGTAATGCTGATACTGTTCTCAAATCTCTATAACTCGTATTATCGTCTCTTGTGCTCCCTGACTTACAGTTATATTCTCAGGATAAACATGAAGAAAACCATCGGCCTAAGATGCATGGAGGACTTGTTATTAAGCACAATGCCAATCAGCGCTATGCAACGAATGCTGTGACATCCTTTGTTTTCCGGGAGATAGCACAGAAGTACAACCTTCCTATCCAGGCTAGTGTCTCACTGAGCTGGAAAAAAAATTGCTCTATTAGTTGTTCGTTCCTCTTATTTAATTGGCGAGACTAGATCTTTTTTTTTCTTTTGGTGTGCAGGATTTTGTAGTGCGCAATGACATGCCTTGCGGGTCAACCATAGGACCCATTTTGGCGAGTGGTGTGGGGATTCGCACTGTTGATGTCGGTGCTCCGCAATTATCGATGCACAGCATCAGAGAGATGTGCGCAGTCGATGATGTTAAGCATTCGTATGACCATTTCAAGGCCTATTTCCAGGAGTTCACTTATCTGGACGCCAAGATCGCTGTCGACATGTAACCATCAGGGTCTGTGCTTGAGTTAGCTGTTCTCAACTCCTCCAACAGATCATGGGTAGTTTTCAGCACATATGCTGCTGCAAATAACAGACATCTTGTCCTCTCTTGGACCATTTGAAAATCATAAACGCGCTTTGGATATTGTGAGATCATGGTATCTTGTGACTATCGTCTCGAAAAAATGAGAGGAGCTGGGAGGTTGTTGATCACCTAGGATGACCCTAATGCTTGCAGTCAGCTGAAATTTGCTCTTCTGATTGTCCTACTTATTCACAGTTGTTTGCGCGATTTCTCTCCACCACTAGCGATATTCAAATCTTTGGGACTGCTGTGACATTTGGCTCATTTCAAATAGACAGGGCCGTCAACAAAAACGATTGGCTCGAAAACCCAAATCAAACAGGATATTTTGGTTCTTTTGCCAAGTACGGTTGCGGCGATCGGGCCAAACATAAAGAGAAATAGTTTAGTTGGAATGATGGATTTACGGTGGAAACAGCTTGCTTGAACGGAACTACTTAGTCTGTAAAGAACAAACCGCCGAGTCCATGCCCAACCTGCATTCCTGAAAGGCATTGATTCACACTGCCTTTCAGCCTTAACGGCGCAACTACAAAAGGCTTCATTAGTGTCTCTTTCCTTCAGCATGCAGATTGAGATTCATCTTCTTCTTTGCTCTCCTCCATTTGCATATTCTCCCCATCGGAATGTTCTTTATTCTTGGCCATTCCAGTCTGGGAATTATTTGGCTTCAAAAGTCGTAATCACTTCAGCCTTGTTTCCATTTTTCTCTTTCCTCGCCTCTAGGACATCTCATAGGCTCATGGATTTATACTTTGTCCAGTTGTTTCTGCCACTTGTTTGCTCTCCTTTGAGTCGTTAATAACTAGTGCAATTTCTTGCCAATTCTTTTTTCCTTGTCCCTGAGAAATGACAGCTGCACCGGTAGATCTAAAAGGGCGATCGAAACGGTGGCCAAAAACCCACAAAACAAAACGAACCCCCTCAATTTGTTAAGTCAATGTACTGAAGTGATCTAATTCTTGTAGCAGATTGTTTCTGCATTAGCTTATTATGAAAAAACCCAAATGCCTAACTAACAGAGAACAAAGAAAAAGGACACCAAAGCGACCAATTACAGCCTACCTACAGACTAGCTACCATCAGCAAAAATCCACCATGCAATGAATTATGTAAGTTATCAGTACAGGATCTCCTATATTTTCCCTTGGTGCCTGTGTTATTAAGGATGATCGCGTCGACTAGTAATGCTTCAGATTTGCTTCTGCCAAAACATCAGTTGCCAAATGAACAAAACGAATATGGTAGTAGCATGTCCACCACACGTGCCAGAATGTGCTCGAACATTCAGTAACAACTGATGTAATCAACCAATTAAATGGTGTAACAAGCATGCCCACAACCCATGCCAGTAGAATTGTCAAAGTTCTTCTGTTTGTAACTTTATTCTTGGCCATTGAACTAAACTAACCCTCAAAAAGTATGGATAGCAGCCGGAAATCAAATTTGAAGCATGACGAAAGGGGGGGTATTCAGCTCAATCGAAGGTACTTTGGAATTTCATAAAGCAAAATCCTAGAGTTAAATTATTCCGCAGGGAGCATTTCTCATGATGAAAGCGCAGTCTGGACCTCTACTGTGACTTCCTTGGGAGGTTTCTCAGCATGAAGATTTGCAACCATTCCCTTTTTGGAGTAATAATCAATCACCTACAAATGCATAGTGATTATGTCATAATTGGGGGCATGAGCAACTTCAACAATAAATGCTGGGATCAAGAATACACTTCGAGAAAACTTTTGAGAACCAAAACACCTATATGGACAAATATCAGCAGGCATCTGTGAGAGCAACTACACAGCTGGAAATGAATCATTGGCTCCCTATCTAAACAGTTTGACATTCAACTTAATTGAACTGAAGAAACAGAGACAGCATATTACCGGCTCAGTTTGCTTGTGGAATGCCTCCAGTCTTGATTTCAGAACAGCTGCCGTATCATCCTTTCGCTGAATCAAAGGTTCTCCAGTGACCTACAACAAAATAGAACAGCGACACTTAGTATTGCCCAAAAGTGGAGAAGTACTAAAATGAGCCCATGTTTACTCAGCTACATTGTCTGAGCAATAGTCCTGAGGTCAAAGTATATGCTCTAATTAACAGACCATCGGAGTCAAGAAGCTTACATCATCAATCCCAGGAACTTTGGGAGGTGCGAATTTTGTGTGGTAGGTTCTGCCACTTGCATGGTGTATCCAGCGACCAGTAATCCTCTCCTCCAATATTGCATCATCAATAGCAAAGTTGAGCACCTTATCGACTTTAGCACCCTGCTTTTCTAGCATTTCATCAAGCTGTTGCCAGAAAGATAGAACGTTGGGTCAGAAGAATTGGCTCAGCATTTTATCTCTCAAATCTATACTGCATTGAGTGTGTTGTTGTGTACATGCACGTGAAACGCGAAACAGAAAATAAAGCAAAGACAAGTTTAAAGCACCTTCTGAGCTTGGACCACAGTCCTTGGGAAGCCATCAAGAATAAAGCCCTTCTGGCACGAAGGCTTTTTCATTGCTTCATCGATAATGCCAACAACCAAGTCAT
Source organism: Syzygium malaccense (assembly GCA_031216405.1). Taxonomy (NCBI): domain Eukaryota; kingdom Viridiplantae; phylum Streptophyta; class Magnoliopsida; order Myrtales; family Myrtaceae; genus Syzygium; species Syzygium malaccense. Next base: position 293,337 of record CM062254.1, on the reverse strand, counting down.
CAGAAACAAGCTCGCCCTAGTAAGAAGTTACAGGAGACCTCATCAAGAATCGTTCACAGGTAAAGGAAGGATAAGCAAATTAAGCTGTGGATAAATAACAGGACAAAACAGGGAGATTTATACCTTGTCCATAGCTTCTTTAGCTTTAATTCCAAGAGGGGTTTTTGCAGCAACAGCGGCTCTTAACATATCACCAGTGGCCAAGTGGCACAAGCAGTATTCATCCTTAATAATGGGCGATTGAGTACCTTTTCCCGATCCAGGTGGGCCTGCAATTGTCAGGATTATCAAAATCAATCTTAGTCGCCCTACATAGCTCCTGGGATGTTTAAAAATTAAAATGGTCACAAATACAGCTCATCAAACATTAAAAGTCCTTCTAAAACAATAACCCATGGAGTTCAGAAATAAAGGACTGTGCCGTTGCACCTAATTAATCTAGACAAGAAAAAAGTCGCAAATAGCAATGTACGCAAATTTTCTAACAACTTCTGTATAGTTCAAGCATCTTCATGCTGCCGTGGCACTTGCCCCATATGCATCTATCTATGCTTCATAGCATAAACCTGTGCGCCACGACACCTAATAGGCGTCCAAGATGGGGAAAAACACAGCAACAAACAGGAAATAAAAAAGGGCTTACAGAGAACTAATGCTGGACATATGCAACACATACGAGCAGACCCACACAATCATTCATCAAACCCCGACAAGAAAGCACCATGAACCCCTTTCATTGGGTAGCTCCTAGAATACAATGTGCGAGCTCCAAATCAACTCCAAATTTACTTTCACTTTCGACAGCAAAAATTGCACGGTTTTCCTGATTCGGTACCGCCCCGCATTCTTTCCCATCGAGTTTGCTATATAGACCAGGCAACCTCCGAGCTATCCGATAACAAAAAGCTCGTCAATTTCAGCTACCCATCAAACGTTTTCGTCGCGAATTAGACTCTTTTCAAGTCGCGAATCAAAGGGGAGGTTGGAGAAAGCAACCGAGCGAAACCCCAAGAGGGACGGGCGAAAAAGTCGGCGCGGAAGCGGCCGGACAAGCCACGGGTCACCCAGATCCAGCCAGATTCAGAACAATAGGGAGAAGGTGGGAAGAGGACATCGAGGCGTCGGAGAGCGAAAAGGAGGAGGAGGAGGGAGTGTTACCGATGAGGATGAGGCGTTTGTCGGGCTTGGAGCTGCACTTCATGCGGCGGAGGAGCTCCGTCATGAGATCGAGGGACGGCACGTCTTCCAAGTTCGCCATTTGACCCCACCCCTCTCGCTCTGCTCTCTCGCTCTCCTCTCTCTCTCTACCTGGTTCGGAATCGGGAGCTCGCTGAAGGCGACGACGCGGGGGAGAGAGAGAGAGAGAGAAAGCACGGGGACGACAATGGCGCTGCTCTCCACTGTCAGAAAACGAAGGAGGAGGAACAAGAAGAAGAAAAGGAGAGGACGAAGATGACTCACCAAACCTCGTTGGGGGTTTTCGGACCTTACGATGATGCTTCGATCTCAATTCAAAACCAAACCCCCCCACCGGACCGCAACTTCGCCCCCCTCCTCCACCAAACCCAACGAGGCTGCCCTTTCGAAACCGCGTTCTCGTCCGCCTACCCTTTCCCTCGAGTTTTCTCTTCGGGATAATTACGCAAATATCCCTTGAGCTGTGACCATATTGACCCTTAAATTTTTTTTAATACGTTTGATGTGATCCTTAAACTTTATCTTAATGTATGATGTCGTCCATGAATTTTTAATTTATTCTATATGGTCCTTCAATCAAGTTTCTAAATTACATGAGAATATCCTATTTGATCCTTTCATTAATTCAGGTTCAGAGACGACACTGAATAATTTCGTGTGCTTTAGGGATCAAATTGAACATGTACCAAGAGTTTATGGATCACATCGAACAAATTAAAAGTTCGGGAATTACATTGCACAATGGGCTAAAATTTATAGACTATATTGAATAGATTAAAATTTTAGGGATCGCGTTGTACATTTGGTTAAAGTTCATTGACTATTTGTATAGAAACACATTGTACATATGGGCTGGGCTGGGCTTGTGTAGAAACACCGGGTCGGGCTTTCCTGGACGACCAGGCCGATCCGGATGGAGGATGACGAGCCGAAAAGCAAGCCCAAACACGCGCTCATGATAGGCGGGGCCCATCTTGAGGAATAGCGAATGAAGGACAACCTCCGTTTTCAAAATTGTATGATTTAATGGTTTGATTCGGTTTACGAATTCTGTGTACGAAGGACAACCACCTTTTTCAAAATTGCGTGATTTAATGGTTTGATTAGGTTTACGAAATTCTGTGTTTTTACTCGGACCCATTTACACAATTGGTGGTATCAATAATCAATCTTCATTAACATATCGTAAAATGATAAATGAAAGACATATAGTAGGATTATGGACCGAGTTTATACTTTCAGAGAGACAAATTTGGCCCGCAATGGGTTAATTTTTTCTTAGAATAAGCGAAATATCCGATTCTGGGGATAATAATTAGAGGACGATTCTATAAAATGGGCACACTGAGCAAGAAGTCACTAACATTAGCTATGATTTTGGATGAGTGATGCTTAGAGGTTTGCATCAATTTGCACGGCCAAGTCTTTTGTGGGGTTTTTTTTTCCTGACTTTTTGTGATCCGATAGGGAAGATGGGAAGCTCCAACTTTGGAGGATGAGGAGAGGACCCCTCCAACGTTCCATAGAGAAAGATGCCCCTAAAGAGTGAAGTGATAAAAGAAGAGGTCCGTCCACAGTGCACATGAGGGTGGGGCGTGATGATTCATTCAACTGGTCTGGCAATATGTGGCCGAAACACTGCTCACCAGTCTACTTCCTCTTTCCCACAGCACCCCACTTTTTGGATTTTCTTTTGGCCAGAAGAAGATTCATCGTTTTCAGCGCGCCCACTGTCCTGTGTATCATACCGGTCGAATTTGATGAAGTGCATGATATATCTTGTTAGATTCATAATGTGTTCCTTGGGGGCATCTATTAGATTTATCCTTAACTTTGTCGTGTACTTGTTTGATTTGCAAAAATGGTTCATCGAACTTTAGTGGAATGTTTGAGATGTTACCGCTTGTTGGAATAATGGGGGATTTGATAGCTTGTCGTATTGATTTATCAATCAATCCTTGTAGCTAGGGGAATCCCAATTCTAGGATAGGATTGGACCAGACTGTCCACATTTAATTCCCTAAAGAGGCGCCTTGGCCTCCTTCTGCACGTTGCTGATGCGAGATAGAATAGCTTGTCCTCACTCTAAACACATACTCATGCCTAAAAAATAAGGGAGAGAGAGTATCTGCCTTTCTTGAAATTCTGATGACAGCATTTCTTCCTTCCTGCACCAGAGTTACAGAAATCGAACAAAGTGCGGCTCCCGATAGGCTTCTAAGACAACGAACGTGGCAAAAATGAATTGGATTACACACCGAACAGAAAGAGAGCATGTTGGGATATATGTGTAAAAATTAGAAATAATTCACGGAGGCAATTTTTGATGTAATGGCAAACTTTACTTTAGAACTCCAAAATTATATGTGTCGGGCTAAAACATTATCTGGACATATAACCTTTTGAAAAAATACTTGCCATTACGCTAAAGCGGACAATGGCCCATATAAGTTAATCCATGAATGCCACGTGAGATCGCAATGCCCATGCCCAGTTGTCTAAGATGGGAGTGAGGGATGCTGAGAAAAGGTGCATAAAGTCGTGCAATGAGAATCCAAGCTGCTACAATACACATTGCAAGCGCAAGTGCTTGCAAGAATCTGCTGTCGGGGCTCATTTTTGTATATTATCTGGAGTCAGGGACAACCTGTCTCGTCGGGGCAAGTGGCAAACCCGAATTGAAAGAGAGGCCCTTTTTGCTTAGAGAAGGACATTGGTTGATGCCAGGCAGGGAGGATGGGACCGAGTGCCCGTCAGAAGTAAATGAGCATGTGGACCAGTGATGAAACTCACAACCCACCACTCTCCAATCCAAGGGGCTGCTGATGCAACTGATGTCGGTGTACAATCGAATATAATGCTCCTCTGTTAGAGATTCATCCAGCAAAACTTATGTCTGACGATTCTTTCGAGTGGTTAAACTTTACTAAACATTACTCCCAAGGAGTCGATAGACCATGTGACAGGACCACCAACTTCTAATTGAAAGCTTCAACGCCCTGTGTCAGGCTCGAAATTCGAAGAAAAATGGCTTGTTTCGCTACGGTGTCAGACATATTCGGCCAAAACAAGAAAGCAAATCTTTACATGTTTTCTTTACTGAACCCAGTTATACATGCTCTTTTCACTTCCTTATATATTACGGGCCAACTGCAGCTGTCTTTCTGGTGACGCTCCAGAGTTTTAAGAAGGATTTTTCTCTTTGACGTTGTCCACCCTTTTTCCGGAATCTATTCGCTCATTGCTCGCTGGTTCGCTGCTCCGGTTAGATGTCTTCGTCTGTGCGTTGTGCATCGTTTTCGTCGTCATTATGAGCAAGCGAGCCATGACCGGTGCCCCTTTTCCCGTTGCACAAGGCAGACAGATCATATCAGTCCAACGAGGTAGCTCTTGAATACATTAACTCCACCGTATCCCCACCACGGAGCAACAGAGTGAGAGTTCCAGGATTTTATGACTTTCCCTACTTCTTGCTTCTTGTTTCTTCCTTTCTAGAAACATTCCGCGCATTTTCCCTGAAATGAACCCACCAAGTTCATGCTGGTGCATGTTTTGCGCCGATGGGTAAGCACCAAACACTACTCGTCGCTTTGGTGGCTTATGTTTTGGTATGTTAAGCTGCTTTAGCTTTGGAATCTTGTTCAGCGAAGTGGGTTGTGGACATAACTTCCCTTAGAAAGGAAGAGATCTTTCATGGGGTCTCGTAACTACTTGTCCTCGTTCTGCGTCGCTGTCGCGTGGAGTTCGCTCATTGTACACACCCACCAACTCCAGTCGTCGCAGACCCAAGTGCTGCTTCAGCTTAGAAAGCAGTTGGAGTATCCACCGCAACTGGAGATTTGGAGCGTTCATGGAGTGGATTTTTGCTGGCTCCCTACATCCGCAACTGTCAACCTCACGTGTGAGAACAACTTCATTACCGAGCTCAAGTTAGCCGGCGATAAGGTGCTTAAAGGTGGTTACTTCGAAGGGCTTGCAGTACCGTATAAGACACTGTCGCAGAACTTCTCCATGGATTCTTTTGTGAGCACTTTGGCGAGGTTGACCAGCCTCAAAGTTCTTCATTTGGTGTCTTTGGGCATGTGGGGTCCTCTTCCTGACAAGATTCATCGTTTGTCTTCACTTGAACATCTGGATTTAAGCTCCAATTTCCTCTACGGTTCGGTTCCTCCAAGGATTTCGGCTATGGTGAGGCTTCAAACTCTGGTGCTGGATGATAATTTCTTTAACGGCACTGCGCCCAATTGGTTTGATGCATTGAAAAATTTGACAGTTTTGAGCTTGAGGAACAACCGGCTGAGAGGTGAATTCCCATCTTCAGTCAAGAGTGTAAACGCTCTGAGTGAAGTTATTCTGTCAGGGAACGAAATAGATGGGAAATTGCCAGACCTTAGCGGATTGAGAAACCTGCACGTTCTGAATTTAAGTGGAAACAAGCTTAGTTCTAGCTTGCCTGCATTGCCGAAAGGACTGGTCATGGCCTTCCTCAATAATAACTCCTTTTCTGGCCAAGTGCCAGAGGAATATAGCCAACTGAATCACCTTCAATACCTTGATGTTTCTTTCAACAGTTTAAGAGGAGTGCCTCCAGGTGCACTCTTCTCTCTGCCAAACATCAGTTATCTGAGTTTCGCATCGAATATGTTGAGTGGGTGGCTTCCGCACGATCTGGACTGCAGTAGTAAACTGGAATTTGTTGATTTATCCAACAATAGATTGAGAGGCAGTTTGCCTACTTGTCTAAGCTCCAAATCAGGTGATCTAATTGTTCATTCTGGTGGGAATTGCTTATCTGCTGAGTCACAGCATCAGCATGCAGAATCTTATTGCTTGGAAATTCGTGAGGCGAAACAATCTGGCTCCGGAGGGAAAAATATGGGAGTAATGGTGGGTGTGATCGGAGGAGGCGTGCTAGCTTTGGTGCTTCTGGCTTCTGGCTTTCTCATTCTATTAACAAGATACTGTTCTCGAGGAATGTCAGAGCAACATTTGCTACACAAACAAGGTCTGGATGACTCAGAAGCTAGATTCTCGTCTGAGATCTTGACGAGCGCAAGTAAGTTGTTCACTGTTCAACTGAGAGATTAATGATGTGCTTATGTGATCGTTTTCTTGCAAATATCACGGAAGATATAACCTTGTCTGGAGATCACCACAGATATAAAAATATGAATATGCAAAGCTCTAACAGCCTCTTTTTGCTCTGCCGCTTAGGCTACATATCTGAAGCCTCAAAGATCAATGCACAAAGTCTTCCACCATGTCGGTCATTCTCTTTTGAGGAGCTGAAAGTAGCTACAAACAACTTCGATGAAACTTCTCTTTTGGGCGAAGGTTCTTATGGGAAGGTAAATTCCTTAATGTTTATCCTCCTGCCTCTCAATAATGTGGAGATAGGTCAGAATCTCTTGATTGTACTTTGACTGGGTACTTTATATAGTCATAACATAGAATTCCTACATATTTCTAGCTTTACAGAGGACGACTAGATAACGGGATGCAAGTTGCGATAAGGTGTTTACCTTCAAGAAAATATTCAATCCGCAATCTAAGGCTTAGATTGGATTTGCTAGCAAAGCTTCGGCATCCACATTTGGTATGCCTACTGGGCCACTGTATTGATGGAGGTGTAAGAGATGATCCAAGGATTAACAAAGTCTTTCTTATATATGAATACGTGCCCGATGGCAATTTCCAGGCTCTTCTCTCTGGTAAGCATAGAATGTTGGTGTGAGATTGTTTAGTTTTGTGCTTTCTTATTTTAAGAGTTAAGAGTAATCACTGTTTACTTTTGTTGGAACCGCGTCCTGCCCCTAAATTGCTTGCAAGCTGAATACCTTTTGATACAGTGTTACCATTTCTTTTAGTAAGTTTCCACACATTTCCTCAGTTTTACTATTCATTTCTTGAATGTCAGCAGCAATAGACCTTTGGGTGAAGATTGACAAATGAGGGTTTGAATGAACCTAACTTACTTAGGAGCAGAAACTTATGAAAAGAAAGAGCAATAACCTTTCAACTAGAGGCAGTGTAAAGACGCGGCAGCACTCTATTCTGATTATTTATGGAAAATGAATAGTAATTGATTTATAATAGGGATAATACCACCAAAAATCCCAAACCGGTATACCTGTGCCACGGATCAGTTTGGGATCTTTTGTGATACAAAAATTAGTTTTGGAGTAAATGTGGCACGAGTGTGCCGGTTTGGAATTTTTGGTGGTATTAGCCCTTTATAATATGAAAATTCAACACGTCCTTCCGTTAGGAATGTACTGAGAAGGTATCTTAAGGAAATAAGCTATCAAGAAATAGAATCTGAAGTCTTCACTGTGTGATTGTAATGACAATTGAAAGCCTTCAACTGAGGTTAGGTGTTGATTCTCCTCTAGTGTGAGATATGTGGCATTGATTATCTATCGGCGCCATGAGTCATGGATAATATGATGAAGAGCATTCTGTATCAGCTACCTGATGACCAGCCATAAACATATTTTCACTGTATTAAAATATTCAGCAAGGGCAATCAAATTGGTTTAATACTTGCAGGGAACAATCCTGCGAAGGTTCTTAGCTGGTCGAAGAGGTTGTCAGTGTTGATTGGCGTGGCCAGAGCTGTGCACTTTCTGCATACTGGAATAATTCCAGGTTTCTTCAACAACAGATTGAATGCGAATAATGTTTTGCTCAATGAGCATGGAATGGGGAAGTTGAGTGACTACGGCCTATCTGTAATCTCAGGAGAAATTGACAAGGATGGGGTGAGGTTCATTAATATCTTTGTTAATTGAAAGGAATAATTTTTGGCAGAACTGATTGTGACTTATATAGTTACCACTTGGCAGGCGGAAGGAGAAGACCCTAGATTGAGGTAAAAATCTCCCTTCATGGCAGTATGGTACACTCTTTCCTTTTATAACATCTTGTTGAGGTCATGGATATCAGTCAGAAAAGTGGACAACATGCATGCTCTATGCAGAAGTTGTGTTCCTGCAGGAGAAGGAGATCATCTATGTAGACAAAGAATTCCATTAGATAAAGCTTGCTTCTATCTTGCTCCATCATTTTTCCTACTGGAAATTGTTTTGCTTTGATCATTTTGTGTCTTTAACAGCAGATAATTCCTATTTCAGGCAAAGAAGAATTTTTGAGGATGATGCCTACAGCTTTGGATTCATAATACTGGAGTCTTTCATTGGACCTTCAATAGCGAGTAGAAGAGAGAAGTTTCTACTAAATGAAATGGTATGTTCTGAAGATCTTGTTTAAAACATTTTATAGTTGTTCTTCCTAAGACAACCCGACGATGTAAAAGGTAGAAATCCTTGTAAAAAGAAAGCAGCTGATGAGACCTACCTGTGCCCCTTGTCCAGAAAAAAAGAAAAGAAAATTCTTCTACTCATCAGTAGCTATTAAACAACTCTTACCAGCATAACGAGGGGTGCAGGCACTGTTCTTCACTTGACTATATTGTACCGAATCTGGAAACCGGAGGGTGTGTACTATATAGTCGAGAGTTTGGATGCTTCATGATTCTGGCGGCTGTTTAGGGAAAGAAAAGACCAGGCCAAACCTGCCGTTTTGCTTCGGAGTTTACAATTGACTGGATTGACCTTTTTCTTCTGTTGCACTTTACAGGCATTATTGAACAGCCAGGATGGCTGGCAGCGGATAGTGGATCCATTTATTCTAACCACTAGCTCACGAGAATCATTATCAATCGTCATCTCCATAGCGAAAAAGTGCATGTCTTTTGATGGGAGCCGTCCATCGTTCGAAGACATCCTTTGGAATTTACAGTATGCAGCTCAAGCCCAGGCTACAGCAGATGGTGTGCAGAAATAGGGAACTGTAAAAAACCAGCGAGTTTCTCTCATCGCTGCACGACGACAATGCCATTGGTCCTTGCTTCTACCTCTCTTTGTGTGCAAGTTAGCATGTGCGGCACATTAATCAGGCATGGGGAGGCACAACGCTCGAGTTTACATCAACGTGGTAGCCCTTGTATCCATTATGTTACTAAGCTGATTAGAGAACCCGCAGAAAAATAACGAGAGAAAAGAAGGAAGAGAGAAGAAAAAAGAACGGAGAAGAAGAGAGAAAGAAAGAGATTGTAAAATCCAAGAAAGAGGCTCTTGGTTTCTGTGTGTTACAGAAACCCTACACCCATCACAATATATTTATATTAAATACGAATTGTATATGACCATAATGCCCTTATATATGTAAAAAGGAATAAAACCTAGAAAATAAAAATAGTTCTACTCTAACACTCCCCCTCAAGCTGGAGCATATAGATCACCCATGCCCAGCTTGGAACAACCAGCAACAAAGGCAGGACGAAACAACGCTTTAGTGAACATATCAGCAAACTGATCTCTAGAGGCAACGTAAGGAGTGGCAACCAACTTCTGCTTCACAGCATCACGAACAAAGTGACAGTCAACTTCTATATGCTTAGTTCGCTCTTGAAAAACAGGATTTCCAGCAATATAAATAGCTGCCTGATTATCACACATCATATCAATAGGATGATTAATAGAAAATCCAAGCTCCTGGAGAAGAGATTTCAACCACAGCAATTCAGCCACAGTTTGTGCCATAGCACGATATTCAGCCTCCGCACTAGATCTGGCAATGGTAGTCTGTTTTTTACTTCTCCAAGTAACCAAATTACCACCAAGAAAGGTGCAATACCCAGTCGTAGACCGTCGATCACACTTTGACCCAGCCCAATCAGCATCAGAATAGCCAACTAAGGTGGAAGAACCATTCGGTTTATAAATCAGTCCCTTACCAGGAGAGCCTTTAAGATATCGAAGAATGCGACAAACAGCATCCCAATGAGCCTTCTTGGGTGATTCCATAAACTGACTCACCACACTAACAGCAAAAGAAATATCAGGACGTGTAACAGTAAGATAAATTAGTTTCCCAACTAGACGCCGATACCGATGTTTATCTTCAGTATCATCTCCATCATCAACTCCAAACTTTTGATTTGGATCCATAGGAGTATCAACTGGCTTGGAAGCTAGTGTACCAGTCTCAGATAAAAGATCAAGAACATACTTTCGCTGAGACAAATTAATACCTTTCCTACTTCGTAAAACTTCAATACCTAGAAAATACCTAAGAGCTCCCAAGTCTTTAATCTGAAATTGCTGTTGAAGAAAAGATTTAACCGCAGAAATTCCTGTCGCATCACTACCAGAGACAATTATATCATCCACATAAACAACAAGAATGACCACTCCCAACTCCTTCTTGCGAACAAAAACAGAATGATCAGAATAACATTGGTGAAAACCACACTTGGAAATCACTGAACTGAATTTCTCAAACCATGCTCTAGGAGATTGTTTCAACCCATAAATGGCTTTATGTAGCCGGCATACTTTACTGCGATCCTCCCCCTGGGCAACATACCCAGGAGGTTGCTCCATATATACTTCTTCAGACAAATCACCATAAAGAAAAGCATTCTTGACATCCAATTGATATAATGGCCAATCAAAATTCACAGCAAGAGAAATAATAACACGAACAGAATTGAGACGTGCCACGGGAGAAAAAGTCTCAAAATAATCCACTCCATAAGTTTGAGTAAAACCTTTAGCAACGAGCCGAGCTTTGAGACGCTCAACTGAGCCATCCGGGTTATACTTGATAGTGTACACCCAACGACACTTCACCACATCTTTCCCAAGAGGAAGATCAACCAAAGACCACGTTTGGCGGGACACCAAAGCTTCCATTTCAACATCCATAGCTCTCTTCCACTCGAGATGAGACAAGGCCTCAGTGGTAGAAGTAGGAATTGTGTGAGTATGTAATGATAGAGCAAAGTCATGCAATGGAGGAGGAAGATGTGAAAAAGACACATAATGCTCGATAGGGTACGCAAAAGAGGATTTTTGTGTACAAGAACGAGTACCTTTGCGAAGGGCAATCGGAAGATCGTCCGGACCAGGAGACAAGGAGGGAGATTGAACGGAGGGCACGGAAGAGCTGGAGACTGGTGGTGTCGTAGACTGCTGTCGCCGCTGATATACCTGCAAGGGAGGAGGTACTGAAGGACTAACGGAATCTAAGGGAATAAGTTGTGGGATAGGAGGATCAGCTACAATGTCAGTTGAAAAATCTTTACCCTCAGTAGAATAGTATGGTGTGCCCTCGAAAAAAGTAACGTCAGCACTGACATATTGAGTACAAGTCATAGGATCATAACACCGATATCCCTTTTGAGTACGTGAATACCCGAGAAAAACACATTTAGTAGCACGAGGGGATAGTTTATCAGCACCAGGTCGTAGATTATGGACAAAACAGACACACCCAAAGACACGCGGGGTAAGAGGAAATAACGGCTTGTCAGGAAATACAATACTGATCGGTGACTGTTGATTAAGGACAGTGGAAGGCATACGATTTATGAGGTAACAAGCAGTAAGGACAGCATCACTCCAAAATGATTTTGGGACATGCATATGTAACAAGAGTGAACGAGCAACTTCTAGAAGGTGACGGTTCTTTCTCTCGGCCACACCATTCTGCTGAGGGGTATAAGTACAACTTGTTTGATGTATAATGCCAAGACTAGAACAAAACAAAGAAACTGATTTTTGTGAGTATTCTAGAGCATTATCTGTTCGCAAAATTTTGAGGGATGTATTAAACTGATTAGTAACCTCACGATGAAATAATTGAAAAACATGTAAAAAATCAGAACGATCATGAAGCATATAGAGCCATGTTAGACGAGAATAATCATCCACAAAAGTAACAAAGTACTTAAAACCATTTCTATTAGCAACACGGGAAGGTCCCCAGATGTCCGAATGAACAAGTTCTAATAAAGTAGATGCACGAGAATCACTACGACTAGGAAAAGAACTACGATGATGTTTCCCAAGTTCACAAGCCTCACACTCAAGAGTAGAAATTGATTTACACTCGGGAATTATTTGCTGTAACTTAAATAAAGATAAATGCCCTAAACGGGAATGCCATAATAGGGGGGTAATAGGACTAGCAGCTAGACCATTGGCGTCAGCAGTGGAGACACCATCTAGATAATAGAGTCCATCATGTTCATGCCCTCCACCAATCTTCTTCTTTGTCTGAAGGTCCTGAAAAATGCAATAGGAGGGGTAAAATGTAACAGAACAACCAAGATTTTTAGTTAACTGACTAACAGATAACAAATTCAAAGGAAGTTGGGGAACATGTAAAACGGAGGACAAGGATAAGGAGGGTGTAAGTGAGACAGCCCCTGATCCAACCACTTGAGTAGAGGAACCATTAGCTAGAATAACTTCAGGTGAAGGACTAGAGTTATGGTGTGAAGAAAATAATTCTTGCTTACCCGTCATATGACTAGAAGCTCCCGAGTCAATGACCCAAGAGGTGCCAGGAGACAAAGTGGAGAAAAAGGCCATGTTACCTGTACGTGCAAGAGTGGCAGTGGATGAGAAATTGGAAGCCTCCAGTTGTTGAACACGCTTGATGAGTTGTGCGACCATATCATCCTGAGACGCGGACTTAGAAGAACTACCCCCACTTGGGATAGATGGATTCGTGTCGCCGTAAGACACATTTCCAGCACTCCCTTCAGACATAGCAGCATTTGCAGTAACTAATCGTTGAGCCCACTCAGGCTTGCCATGCTTGGCCCAACATGTGTCAACAATATGACCAGATTTGCCGCAATATATACACTGACGGCTATCTCGATCAGAATTTTGTCCACTATGTCCACCACCACGACCGCGACCTCCCCCTAAACCACGACCTCTATTAGAAAATCCACCACGACCACGAACACCACTACTAGCCACAAATGCTGAATTATCTTTAGATGATGTAGAAGACGGAGGGACAATGCGCTGAATCCGACAAAATGCTTCATTCATAGAAGGAACTTTCTCTCCAGCAAGAAGCTGACTCTTCATAGGCTGTAAGTCAGCATTCAAACCTGATAAAAATTTGGCCACCTGAAATTCAGCTCGTTGTGTCTTTAGTGTCTCAAGATCAGTAGTGATGGGCTGATAAAGATTAAGTTCTTCCCACATGCCTTTCAAAGCACTATAATACTCTCCAAGAGACTTGTCCCCCTGTTTAAAATTAAAGATCTTCTCATAGAGCTCATAGACTCTAGACATGTTTTTGTCTTGTGAGTAACTCTCCATAAGATCATCCCACACTCCCTTGGCAGTTGTGTGGAACATGACATTAGCAGCAATGGATGGTTCCATGCTATTCCATAACCACACCAAAAGTGTATCATTCTCTCTCATCCAATCACTATAGTCTTTAGAGTTTTCAGCAGGGGGTTCTGTAGTAAGATAATTAAGTTTCCCTTTGGCATTAATATAAACCTTCACAGCTTGAGCCCATAGCAAGTAATTGGAGGATCCATTCAATTTAATGGTGGTAATTTGAACATTGACACTGTCCGTAGAAGACTTAGTGCCATTCATGGTGAAAATCTCAATATAAGTATATCTACCACTGATCACAAAGGCCGAAACTTCAGTGCAAGAAATAAAACAGCAATACCAACATATAATCAGATGCGATTGGCTCCATCAATCAAACAAAGGGATGCTGGAATCTTATAAATATAGGCTGCATAATCAACGAAATACCATGATCCTTGAATCTGCTGCTTAGGAAGTGTTGTAATCCATTGTCACAAACAGAACCTGATAAATCTGATTTCTCCTGATCTTATATGTATCAGGACTTGAAGAGAAAATAGGTAAAAATTGCAGCTTTAGGTGGCTACGCACCAGAGAAGGAATAGGGTTATTAGGGGACTCTCAAACCAGCAATAGGACCAGGGAATCAGGTAGTCAAACCGAGCTCTGATACCATGTTACTAAGCTGATTAGAGAACCCGCAGAAAAATAACGAGAGAAAAGAAGGAAGAGAGAAGAAAAAAGAACGGAGAAGAAGAGAGAAAGAAAGAGATTGTAAAATCCAAGAAAGAGGCTCTTGGTTTCTGTGTGTTACAGAAACCCTACACCCATCACAATATATTTATATTAAATACGAATTGTATATGACCATAATGCCCTTATATATGTAAAAAGGAATAAAACCTAGAAAATAAAAATAGTTCTACTCTAACACATTACATAATCTGTATTGGTTATCCCCAGCAAGCTGCGACAGATAATGGCCTGCACATTTCTTGCTGATGCATTATCTGCAATAATCTTCATGTAATAATGATGGAATTGAAACTATGCTCTGTTTGCTGTAGAGAAGAAGGGTCTGAGATGGAAATGCACGAAATGACAAACCAAAGTGAACCGTCTCCCGTTTCTTTGTACTCTCTTTACCACGACGTTCACAATGCGCGGCTTGATTGGTCCAACCGGAGCTCTACGTGAGGCTGGAAACTATCATTATCTGTGAGGTTGGGGCTATACTGATGTAATGCATGCACTCGATTCCTAGACTATGCCTGTTTTGTACCAGTAGTACTAAACGAACTAACAAGGCCTTATGGTCACAAAAGGTGCTCGAATGCATCTGTACCTCATTTTTTAGGATTGATTCAATTTGAAGTTCACCTTCTCATCTTGATCCATCCGCACTCGGTCTTGTTGGCATGCGCATAAACTGCAAGGCCACGGAAATTGTTCGAGCTGTGGAAAGTAAATGAAAACTAGCCAAGAAAAGTTCAAACATTAGAGTTGCTTGGGTAAGTTGATTTCTTGGGAGACAAGATACTTTCCAACCCTTAACCCGATAATTTACTAATGTAAATTTCTTTTGTTGGGTACCTTGCCAAGGGCGAGTCTTACTTATGAATAAGATCATATCATAATGTGTCTTTCGTCTGATTTGGGACTCTTGTGTATCACATCAACAATTGTATAATGTCTAGCAAAATTTTGTTAACAATATAATAATAAACGCAGGCCTTATTTTTAAACAATTTAGTAATAAGTACCAGCAACGATTGAAAATATATAAATACAAACTCCATCCGTCCAAACAAGACTAGAAGAAAAATTAAGCATTTGATGCCTTAGATATATAGATATAACCTAAAATTCGACGACAATGAATACCTCTTACTTTCTTGCAATAAAAAAAAATAGAGACTCGCGAACCTTTCTCTAGGTTAATCAATTACAAAATCCAACAATAATGGGAAATGCAAAGTATACAAGATATTTAAATTCCTATTTTTTGAGTTATTAAGTTTTTTTTTTAATTTGGGAACAATATCCACCTGATCTTTTTCTTTAGTCGGAGAATAATATCTATTATTTTAAAAGTTGCAACCAAGAACTTCATACATTTCTTTCTGTTTCAATATTATCACTTTGATTTGTTCCTCCTTTATATGAGACAAGAAAATCTTTCTCTTCTTTTGGCTTTTTTATATAATAAAAATATGATACCTGCTGAGCGGTTTCCCTTTTCCATCTTCAAAATTTGCGGCTGAATTTTGACCGCTGTCTAATCTATGCAAGCATTTTCCTAATTGATTACTAAGAAATTAAGAATATTCATGTGAGCGGTTACTTCATCATCGAGATTCGATAGGTAATAAGTGTTCAAAATGATCCACGAGACATCGTTTTGGTTGTCCAATTCAAGTATCATTTTGTTGCAATCTATTTTGGATTCGATCTTAAATTATACGAAGACCTATAATTTGCCATATCAGATGAGTTGAATTGTCATATCATATGTGAATAAATTGACTAGAATAAAGAGATCACAATGATCACAACGAATAAAATTAAGTGAAAATGAAGCAAATATTTCTTGAATTTTGATTAAATATGTAATGTAATCCCCGAACTTTAGTCCAATGTACAATACCATCCATGAAGTTGTAATTTGTTCAATCCGGTCCCTCAACTTTTAGTAGATGTTCAAACTAGTTCCTGAAATATATGAAAATGTTCAATGTTGTTTCCCAATCGAAATTGACGGAATGATAATATTGGATATTTTTATATAATTTGGAGATTAGTTTGAACATTTAACAAAAGTTTAATCATCATATTAAATAAATTAAGGGTTGAGGGACGATATTGCACATTGAGCTAAAGTTCAGATATTACATTGAACAAATTAAAAGTTTAAAAATTATATTTTCGAATCATTTGTTTCGTTATTCCTGAAATTAAAGTTTGGGGATCACATTGAGAGTGGCGGACAGGCCGTCGTTGCACGTGAGGAAGCAGGCGGCACGTGAGAGCGCACGGAGACGATAAGAGAGAGAGAGAGAGAGAGGGGAGGGAGTGGTATCCTCTCCCGTGTGAAGGTGCGATTCGCTTCGTTTCCCGCTCCGCTGCGCTCCAACGCATTCCCCTCTCTCTCTCAAATCTTGTCATCCTTAAACCCTCGTCTCCTCCTCCTCCTCCGCTGTCTTGGAGCAGATGGGTATGTCGCGTTTCGACGCATGAAGCTCGGGGTGCTGCCGTCTCCGCTTCTGTGCGCGCGGCCTCGCTCGCGGCGGGGGGCTTATCGCCACAGGATGGCAGCTTTCGGCGCTCTCTCCCTCTGCCCCTACGTGCCCACTTGCCCCAAGAACAAGAACCCGCGCAAGGCCTCCGTTTCTTGCTCCGTCGCTGGTGAGTGCCTCTTCGCAGGGTTCCTGGCTGTTGCGCAGTAGCAGAGTCGAAAGTTATTCAAGTTGGAAGTCTTCAGATGTAATGGGTCTTGATAGTTTTGTACCGTCGGGTTTCTGTGGATTTTTTTAGCTTCTTGATGGTATTGACTTGGTTAGCTACTGGCGAGCCAGTAATTAAGCACTCAGGATAAAATGTTCTATCGTTTTAGTGGCTCTGGACTGTGATGATTTCTTTTTCCATAAGCTTCTGTAAAGTAAAATTTGGTGTAGTTCTGGTAAAACTCAGATTTGGGGGATATACCCTCTTGCCAGAAATTGATTGTTTGAATTAAAAAACATGGGACGGAACACGGTCTTTCCAGATCTTATGTTGGTGGATTTTAGTCAGCCTCATATGTTCTTGGAGAGATGCTCGAGTTCCTCTCACCTTAATAGCATGTGTCGGGCATCACCGTTCAAAATCGCGTCGTGAGCTCTTCGACAGCCTGTTTTTCGTGTTGTCGCATACTTGTTTCTGCGCTGCTAAATGTGGACTGAGCTCCATTACATCTCGAGTTGCTTATTCTGCTCAAGGTCGCGTGGTGTGCATGAAAATCATACGCATGGTTTTATCTCTCTTAGGTACACATGGGTCTAAACTTCCACGCAAGAAGTCTGGAAGAATGGAAGGAGCCGGAAAAAGTATGGAAGATTCTGTCAAGCGCAAGATGGAACAATTTTATGAAGGTTCTAATGGCCCACCACTCCGTGTTCTTCCGATTGGTGGGTTGGGTGAAATTGGGATGAATTGTATGCTTGTTGGGAACTTTGATCGCTATATTTTGATTGATGCCGGTGTCATGTTTCCAGAGTAAGTTGCCTTGTCAAAAAAGTGGTTTGCGAAGTAAGATATGCGCCATTATATGATGAAGTTTAAGCTCCTGCAGAGGAGTCTCTTGGTGACACTTCTTTTCTGGTTTCAGCTACGATGAACTTGGAGTGCAAAAAATCATCCCTGACACCACATTTATTAGGAGATGGAGCCACAAAATTGAAGCAGTGGTTATAACTCACGGACATGAAGATCACATTGGTGCATTGCCCTGGGTAATTTTTCTTCCTTCATCTCGAAGTTGCCTTCTTAGACTTATTATGTTCTAAACACTTTCCAGGGGACTTTGGTAAATGCAAAAATTTGTGTCTCGAATATGCAAATGGGAAGAATAGGATTATGTAGGACAGCGCCAGCATATGAACTCTCAGTTGATATTCTCTGATAGCTTATGCAGAGGAGAGGCTGAAGTAGGCTCTCCAGCTATTTCTGTTTCGCTATTCTTTTTGTTGATGGCTTGGTGGTAACTGCTTTATCCGACCAACAGTAAAGCAGTTGGGAAACTTCAAAGATTTAGCTCTTTTTCTGTATTCAGTAGATGCCTTTTCTCATTACTTTTTATCCGCTTTCCTTGTCTCCACCTTATTATAGGCTTGGAGCATGGTTAATCTAATAGTATTTATTTTATGCTATGTTGCTAAAAGTATATTTCATTTCTTTGCAGGTGATCCCAGCACTGGACTCTCGTACACCAATATTTGCTTCATCCTTTACTATGGAGGTACTCCTTGAGCAATTTCCTGCTATAGTTTTTAGAGTTTAACTCGTGAAAGAAAATCCCAATCTGCCACAGAGTTACTAACTCGCAACCAATCGTGGTTTTTCTCTAGATGCTAACTATAACTCACTGGTATATGCAAGTTAGACTAAAGAACTAATAGTGCTGTTGTTGTAAGTTATGGTTGTATGCAGTTTATATTTGTCTTATTATATTAACCCTGGCTGGAGCTTCTTGGATTTCCTTGCTTTTGTTCAATGAAATCCCTCGAAAAAAAGTCAATTACACAGTTTGTTAATTAAATAAGTCTCTCCAATTACATTGTCAATTTTTTCGTTACCTTCTGTAAAGATCTCGTCTAATCCTTTTCTGATGGT
Organism: Syzygium malaccense; assembly: GCA_031216405.1. Classification (NCBI taxonomy): domain Eukaryota; kingdom Viridiplantae; phylum Streptophyta; class Magnoliopsida; order Myrtales; family Myrtaceae; genus Syzygium; species Syzygium malaccense. Next base: position 274,567 of record CM062254.1, on the reverse strand, counting down.
TATACAGCTTATAAAGAAGCGTTTGAAGGAGAATGGGATTTTTGTTCCATCGAGGTTGAAGGTATTTAGAACAAAGAAGAAATTCACGGCAGGGCCTTTTGAGATAGAGCCCATAACGGTTACCCATTCTATCCCTGATTGCTGTGGCTTAGTACTTCGCTGTGCAGATGGTACAATTTTCCATACTGGAGACTGGAAAGTAAGAATTCGTTCTTCTTTTTGTTCTTTCCTGCTGCATATCTTTTTTATAAGCTTAAGCTAGATGAAGGCTTTTATGTTCAACAGATAGACGAATCACCATTGGATGGGAACGTTTTTGACCGTGAATCTCTGGAGCAGCTTGCAAAGGAAGGAGTCACACTGGTAGGCTTCCTCATGTCTTGTCATTTCGTTTGTCATGTAATGTTTGGCAACACATATTTTTGGTGGAGAAAGTTTTCGGTTAAACACAAACTTTGTGATTGGCTCCCTTCAAAGTTCTCTTTCATTCTTCGGTTGTGCCATACCAATGAATATGAATAGTGTGGGAGTGAATCGTTGCATATTTAAATTGCATGGATATCGATGAATGCTGTTGCTGTGAGAGCACAGTTAATCTTCGTTAGCATACCTCAGACTCAACTGCCAACCCATATGCTAATGATCTCACATTTGGCGTTCCGATCTTGTCTAGGCTTGCTATATACTTGTTTAGTTTAGTCGGATTGAGTGTTCATTCTCTCTTTTCGAATATCCTTTATGGACAGAAGCTCAAGAAAGGACATTTCGTTAGTTTGTTCAGTCCTTTCTCTTTCAGATGATGAGCGACTCTACAAATGTGCTCGCACCTGGGAGGACAACAAGTGAGACTTCTGTGGCAGATGCATTATTGAGACATATTTCTTCTGCTAAAGGGAGGGTTATTACTACTCAGTTTGCCTCAAACATACACAGGCTTGGAAGTGTGAAAGCCGCTGCAGATTTAACGGGTAGAAAGATGGTATGCTTTTCCCAGTTACTATATTGACGTGCATTGTACTTTAACTTCCTAACCGTGGATCTTACATATAGCATGTGATCACATTAGGTCCTTGTTGGCATGTCGCTGAGGACATATCTGGAAGCAGCTTGGAAGGATGGGAAGGCATCAATTGATCCATCAACACTGGTAAAGCTCTCAGATCCTTTTTCCATCCTCTTGCCAATTTCTTTTGAGTTGGAATCTCGGTTTTTTCAGTATTTTTCCCAGGTAACTCTTGTAATGGGCTATGACAGTTAGTCTGAATCTATCAATCTAGCCTCTAAGCATTACAGGGAAATAAGAATACATGTACATGATACCCTTTCCATGAAATAAGCCTTTCATCGTTATTCTTATCTTTCGTATTTCTATATCCCTAGCTGTTCGTCCCTGTAAGTGATATGGCTGGATCCTTTGCCAAAGTTGTGTTTGCATTATCTGCCTATGCTTTTCCATCTTTTCCTTTAATTGTTTCTACCTACAGTTATGTGGATAACTCAAAACTTTGCAAATGGTAGTATATTGTGATTGTGGAATTTACATACTATTTCTTGCAGTGTGATTGCATTTTTGTAATAACTCTTGGTTTTAGGTTTTTATGTACAATTTTACTTCTGATAATTGAGATTTGGTGCTACTTAACAATGAACAACTCAAATCTTTCAGTGTGGAAATATTTAAAGTCCTTAATAGTCACGAAACTTTTCATTGTTTATTATAAATTGAAATAATTTTTTTTCCTTTTGGTAGACTATGTTTTGTGTTGTCATTAATGGGACTTAATAAGCTCTTGTTCAGGTTCGTTAGCTTTGAAAATTCATGATTGATTTTGGTTGGTGTGAACTTCATAAAGTGAGTTGTTGGCACGTTATTTCCATAGTGTGGAATTTCACTCATTACTGCCAACTAAACCAAAAGCTTAAGCTGGTATATGAAATGTTAAATGGTGAAAAGCTATATCAAGCGTTGTATTTGTCATCTTAATTACTCCTGTGAACTTTCCTGTCAATTTATACCTTCTTTTGGCACAGATTAAAGTGGAAGATATTGATGCATATGCTCCAAAGGATCTACTAATTGTCACAACAGGCTCCCAAGTAAGGAACTTTGCAGGATTTTACTTGTTATAATTTTAAGTAACCAGAATGTAGAAATTACATGTTGGTATCCATATTGCTATGTCAGGCAGAACCACGAGCTGCCCTGAACCTTGCTTCTTATGGAAGCAGTCACTCCCTCAAATTGGATAAGGAAGACATAATATTATACTCTGCTAAGGTAATGAACTTTGCATTGTCCTCCTTTATTTTGCATGATACAATCTCATTATTCATGAATCCTTGCTAAATATGCGGGGATCTCTTGAAGTAAGATAAATGCAGATTCCACTTTAGTCACCGAATGGTGATCTAAGATACCAAACAACCTTATGCCTCTATTAGCGGACAAACTTCCATAATCAATATTAGCTGATAAATACATTGTTGTTAAAACCTTCTGTTGGCCTTCTTATGGATCAGTTGCATGAATCACAATGCATATTTTTGCCAAATTTTTGCCAAAATTGTAATCGGGTCTTGGAGGTGGTATTCTGAATTACGTATGAAATAAATTCCTTAATGCTTAGTGGGTAAATGCTCCATGATGAGTTGAAGTGCTTTTTCCTAGGATCAGTCAATGAAGTTTAACAGAAATGCTTGATTTGTCGTAATGATTGCTTTGTTTGTTAAATCTTTCACGCAAAAGAATATGTGCACCAATTTTTTCCAAATATTCTTTAAATAAAGAGGAAGAACCACATTTTGATCAGAATGTTTCTTCATTGGCTTGAACTTAATTGTCCTATTTTGTTGATAAGGATAATTTACTTTAATATTTTTGGTATGACAAGCCACCTTTTGGCTTTTCAGCTAGTTACTATACTGTCTTTTCCATTTAGAGTTCCTTGATTAGCGTCTTAAAGCATTAATACTTGTAGTAGTGTTACTATATCTTGCCAAAATTTATATTCAAAATATTTCGTTATCTGATATCTTCAGGTGATTCCTGGTAACGAGTCGCGAGTGATGAAAATGATGAACCGCTTAGCAGATATTGGGTCAACTGTAGTAATGGGTAGGAATGCGGGCCTGCACACATCTGGTCATGGATATCGGGAGGAATTGGTAAAGAGTTTTCTTGTTTCTCATGAGATTCATGTTTCTTCGAGTTTCTTCTTCATCTTATCGGCTAAACTATTTCAAAGTTATAATTACCTACCATATGTTGCCTAACCAGTTTTTATTATTGGTTCTAATTTTTCATTTGTTTATGCGACAAACTGTTATATTTTTCATGTTGGCATGTCTTTCATGATTTTTATTGTACTATGGATACTGATGTTGAAGGTATGTAACTTGATGTTTGAAGGATGAAGTGCTGAAGATTGTGAAGCCCCAACATTTTGTTCCCATACATGGAGAACTCTTGTTTTTGAAGGAACATGAATTGCTTGGCAAATCAACGGGTATACGGCACACGACTGTAAGTCCCAAGATGATTGGTTGTGGTATAGTAGGTCGTGTCATTGTAAATTTCTGCTATATTGGGGGTTTTTTCTCTTAATTAAATCCTTTTTTATGTATAAAAAAATGGTTAAGACACCTATTTCTGCTAAATGTAGGTCTGATGGTTCTTGATGCTCTTTCTTGTCCTAGCTGGTAATTTTAGAATAATAACTTGTGCCACACAAGTAAGTTGAGTTCTGAATGTAAACCGTTGCCTTTTCTTGCTTGAATTTATCTCACATGCGGGATAGATGGTTGGACACTATCGTTGATGCTCTGGTGATTAGGATATATAGAGAGGCTACAACTGAACAAATGCATTTTGTTTCTAACCTTTATCACTGCCTTTGTGTCTACCATGGAATTCGCTTTTACTATTGCCAGGAAAATATCATATTATATCACTTTCCTTGATTTCACATTATGTCCAACTGATTTAATTTGGTCCTAGAAGAAATAGATAGGTCCATCTTGTCTATCATTTAGTTAGTGATAAGATAATGTGATCATGCAGGGGGCTGTTTTCTGGCTCCCTTTTCCACCATTCTATCGGGTAGTTCAGGACTTAGAAGTCATAAACTGTCTACTTGGTTCACATCATCTGTCCCGAGTATATTAATTATTCCTGGCATTTTTTTACTGCAGCAGCATTAATAAGCGAGTCTGGATCTCATGTCAAGTCAGTTGTTTTTCATCTTGGCTGCTACTTAGTGAAAATTACTCCCGCTACTTAGTGAAAATAGCTCTTGATGTTTTCCTTTGTTTTTTGCTTTTCCTTTCCTTATTTCTTTCCTTGTACATTTCTGATGTGCTTGAATTTCATATTTTAGTAAAATCATTTTTCAACTATAAAAAAAAGTTGTCTGTTTGCTTGAGACAGAGTCGGAGGTGCATGGGAGCATGTGTCTCTTGTCAATCTTGTAGGAAATTTATCTCCATTGCGTTGAGAGTGCTTGGCGAGATATCGCTTCATACATGCTAAAGAGAATGATAGTGTGCCCCCACTGGGAATGGTTTATCCCCTGCCTTTACTTCCATGTCTCGGTTTGAGATTAATTCGTAGGTCATGTTATCCTTTTGTATGACTATGACTTCTTCTGGACTTACTTCATTAGATTTTCTCTATATTTGGATTATTATGTGGTGTTAAAATACTCTGACTGTTATCAGGTCATAAAAAATGGAGAGATGCTGGGGGTTTCTCATTTGAGGAACAGAAGAGTCCTGTCTAATGGTTTTATCTCCCTTGGGAAGGAGAATTTACAGGTTGGTGTCTCTAAAATGCTTGAACGTCTGAAAGAAATCATTAGAGTTCATCTAATTAATCTGTGGTCTATATTTTAGTTGATGTACAGTGATGGTGATAAAGCATTTGGTACATCAACTGAGCTTTGCGTAGACGAGAGACTAAGGATTGCTTCTGATGGCATTGTTGTGGTCAGGTAGGCTGGCAAGTATTTTTTTAATGTCAAGCAATTTTGTTCTTTTGATGCACTTGGTTCCTGATGGTCCTTTTCTTGCAGCATGGAAATTCTGAGGCCTCAGAATGTAGATGGTGTTGTGGAAGGCAGTTTAAAAGGGAAGATACGAATTACTACTCGTTGCTTGTGGCTTGACAAGGGGAAGCTGTTGGATGCGCTTCATAAAGCTGCCCATGCTGCGCTTTCTAGCTGTCCTGTTAACTGTCCCCTGGCCCACATGGAAAGAACTGTATCTGAAGTTCTGAGGAAGATGGTACGAAAATACAGTAGTAAAAGGCCCGAAGTGATTGCCATTGCTGTAGAAAATCCAGATGCAGTCCTCTCTCAGGAGATTGATAATAGGTTATCTGGAAAGTCACATGTCACCTTTGGGATATCTGCACTTAAGAAAATGGTTGGCGGTAGTCTGAATAAAACAAAATCAAGCAAGAGGCAAGTGGAAGATGGCAATGGCGACTATTATTCAGAGAAATATTCAGAGCAGACTTCTCAAGGTTTGTCTCTCCCTCTTTTGTGCTATATGTCATGTATGTGACTATATAATCTATGGATCATTCTCTGTGGAAGCTTTTAGAAATCAGATGAAATTACTAATCGACTTTGAAAAGAAAGATATTAATTCCCTCTGCTTAATTTTCCTTTTCTTTTTTTTTGGGTTATTTTACTTCTGTTCATTTTATCTTGTTCATGACAGCTTTGAGAGTGATCTGGAGTAGAGATTGGCTAGTCGCTTGGGAGGTTGGAGCTGGGGCAAAGGTGGAGGGTCCCCTCACTAATAATTTGAAGTGGCAAATAAATAAAGTAAAGTAAACTGACGTAAAAATTGAACAAAAATGAACAAATAGTAAAAAGAAAGTTAAAAAGTTTGATCTGGAGTAGAGATTCGCTAGTCGCTTGGGAGGTTGGTGCTGGGGCAAAGGTGGAGGGTTTCAAACCCCTCACTAATAATTTGAAGTGACAAATAAATAAAGTAAACTGACGTAAAAATTGAACAAATACAAACAAATAGTAAAAAGAAAGTTAAAAATTTTGCTAAAATATTGTCCTTACAAAAGGGCGTGCTCATTTCTAAACTGAGTATATGCATGTTTATATGCTGAGCTAATTAAATTTTGCAATCTGTGCTTTGCATATCAACCTATTGCCACAATCAACAGCTGTATAGATTCTCGCCGTGGTGGATTGATACTTTTTTTTTTTTGTGATCGTATGCTTTAGATATGTTTTATAGATTCTCTTTTTGGCATGGTGTATTTGCAATCATGCATCTGAATTTATTGCCATGGCGAACATGTATGTCCTATCTGTTAAATTTGACTTTACTTTGAAACAATTGTTGATCCAGGTGAGGAAATTGAAGACAAAAGGTTTTTGCCTGAGGAAAACACTCATGCTAAAAGTTCAGACTTATCAGAAACACAAACTGTTTCTTCCAGTACCGATGACTCAGATGATTTTTGGAAATCGTGTCTTACTTCATCTCCTGTGGATAAATTGGCAAGGGATGTCAACGGTTCCTCCCAAATAGATGACGCTGAGTTGGAGCCCACAGAAGATGGAACTGTGAGTAACGGTGAGGACTCCTTGGAAATGTCGACTACTCAGGCAAAACCTCCCAAGCCTCTGAAAAGGAACAAATGGAAACCTGAGGAGATTAAGAAGTTGATTAAATCGCGTGGACAGTTGCACGGCAAATTTCAAGTTGTGAAGGGCAGAATGGTTCTCTGGAAGGAGATATCGACTAACTTATTAGGAGATGGGATTACCCGTAGTCCAGCACAGTGCAAATCTCTATGGGCCTCTTTAGTTCAGAAATACGAGGTTGGTTCTCTTTTGCATCTTGTCTTTCTGTGTAGTTAAAATTCTTGGCCAAAACATTCGAGTCGTTCTACAAATTGCAGCATAATTTGAACTTAAGAGTATTTCTGCACACACTTTAAGTTCCTATATGTTTGTTTCTTCTCCTTGTTTCTGGCAGTTTTTAATGCAAGGTTGTATCACCTTGCCTTTGTTTCTCCTTTTGATGATGCATTTGGTACTATCTATAGGTTATTAGTTTCAGGATCCTGTAAGTTGTGTCAAATTAAGCCTTTTAGCTGAAACACTTTCTGTTTGATATATTATCTACCCAATCCAAACGAGATTATGATTAGAAGAATGGTATTTTTATTGTCCATTTGAAAATCAGCTCCTGTCTGACAAGGACAGATGGACCCAGAACTGGAGAAAAGTGGATTGAACTGATTTGTGTTGGTTGCATGCTCATTGGAATTTGGTTGGGTTCACTAATCATGATTTGCACGGACTTGCTCCTTCATCTTTGTTTGACCTTATACCAAATTTATAGCTGGCTTATTTTCTGCACTCTTGACATGAAATCTGTTGACGACTCTGCTTTCCAGTTCTTACGCTTGTGCAATGCTCTTTTTTCTCAAACAGGAAAGCAAAAGTGGGGATAGAAGCAGAAAAAGTTGGCCATACTTTGAGGAGATGGATGAAATTTTATCTGATGTCGAGGCAACAGCATCAAAATGATTGTTTTCCCCGTTGCTTTTTCGAGATGAGAAACTACAAGCACCGAGAAAAGCCCCTCGGCGGTGAGATTTCGGTGCACAGGCTTGGGCAAAGAGATTACCAATGGAGATGACCTAAGCTATGGTTTGGTGCACATATCATGATTTCATGCTCCTGCCATCAGGTACAGGAGGTTTTGAGTAATTTTGTTGGGATCAGATAGAGGATATCCGTGGTTTTGTTATCTATTATAGGGCCTTAATGAATTGGACGGTGATATATTTACAAGTGAATTCACTTGTTCAATCTCCATCTGTCCTTCGTTCTTCCCCTCTGCTTATGTAAAAGGGTGGTGTAGAAATCTTTGCCTTTATAGATGGTATCTGGGACAGGGATTCGTGACAGCTTTGGGGAGCTTTGTGGAGAAAAGCATCTGATGATTAAAATGCCTTCTTTAAGGTAATTGAAGACAATAATGGAAATCAAGTTACCCCGAGGTGCAAATACTAACAAGAAGCAAAGGCTGGCCTCGGTTCCTATCCCAACTGAGATTTTGTACATAATCGAATTTTTTGCCATTATGATTACTCTGTAACGATATATTTATGTTGATTTCCCCAGCGCGACAGAAATTTTCAATTTTTGGACACGACCAAAGAAAAGAAAAAACAACTTTTGGGATAAAGGCAAGATTACAAAGGAATTGATTTTCATGGAATGTTCGATCCGAAGAAATACGCAATCCCATGCGTTTTTGTGGACCCCGGGACGAAGTTTCACATGATCAAAAGTCGGAACCAACAAAGAACAGTCCACAAGCAAAACGACATTCGGAAAGCGTTTTGTTGTTCTAGACGGTTGATAAAACTGAAGCCTTTGTTTTGCTGCCTCGTTCAATATCGTCGTCGCCTTTGTCAAACTTTGCCTACTCCGCGCAGCAGTAATTCTCTCTCTCTCTCTCTCTCTCTCTCTGGATCTCTCTCGACTTGTTTTTAAGGGAAAACTCAGAGCAGCTTCTACGCTCTGTCCTGCGTACCATCTCTGCCATTCCTCACGCGCTACACATACTACTTATATAAACTCCATACTTTGGTTATGCAAAGCCCATCTCTTCCTTCGCATCTCTCTTCTGCAATTTCTCGGTCTTCTTTAGCTACTGCCGAGCAAGGACTCTGGCTTTTCGGTGTGTGCGTAATAACATGGCGAGATTGGTGGATCAATATGAGCGTGTGTTCCGGTGCTTCGACGAGGATGGAGACGGCAAGCTTTCGCCTTCGGAGCTGAGGCAGCACGTGGGCTTGATGGGTGGAGAGCTGCTCCTGAAAGAAGCGGAGGTCGCGGTCGAGTCGCTGGACTCAGATGGTGACGGCCTCCTGTGCTTGGAGGACTTCATCGGGTTCATGGAATGTGGCGGTGAGGAAGAGAAGATGGGCGACTTGCGAGAGGCTTTCGGGATGTACGTGATGGACGGGTGCGGGTTCATCACGCCGAAGAGCCTCAAGAGGATGCTCTCTAGGCTGGGGCAATCCAAGAGCGTGGATGAGTGCGAGGCCATGATAGGTCACTTCGATCTCGATGGAGATGGTTTGATCAGCTTCGATGAATTTAAGGTCATGATGATGTAGAGATTTCATTGTACATAAAATTGAATTATTGTTTGATTTCATATGGACCATTCGTTCTTACTGAGTTGTTCTTCTTGCTTCACTTGAATGAGTTTCCCCTGTACTTCAGTTCTCTCAACTTGCTGACTTCCCACCATCGGAACATCTAATTTGACAACTCGTAAAAAACTGTCATCAGGTTAAGGGAGTGGGTTCCCACCTTGGATTGTCTTGTTCGATAACTAGTCAATTACCGGTGCAAAATATACCGTTGGACAGGATTTCGTTTTAAACTATCATTTGAAATTTAGGTAAAATTGAATTAAAAAGTCAATCCCAAAAGCTTAAACTAATAGGTAAAGGGACACACACACACACATATATATATATATATAAAGAGCATATAAACCTTATTGTCTAGCGATGTAGATATTTCAATACTTGCTCTCACATGCAAATCAGATTAGGAGTGACACGTGAAATTTGACTAATAGGGGGTTGGACGCCCACGTGAAAGAGGTAGAACCTATTACCAAGTTGAGAATTATAAAGAAAGAGGGAAAAGTGTTATGTTCTCTGCATTCCCAAATGGAAAGTATAAGAGCCCTATATAGAAAGAGAATGAATGCGACTTAATTACAATTATAATTCTAAATATATCTCTTACCACCCCTTCAAATTCAATGTGACTTAAATGAAGTTAAATGGAGTCTGAAGAAAAGATCTAAAAAATGCCCAAGCGGAAGTATTTTGGTGAAGACATAAGCAATTTGATCAGCATATATGATACAGTGAACACAAGTTGAATAGTGCTATGAATAACGTGGTATCAGATAAAATTATAGTCAATTTCAATATGCTTGATGTGTTTATGAAAACATTATTATGTGCTATGGGATATCAATTTAGTTGTCACACTACGATGGACTCCTATGTGTTCTAGCAGTCATTGCATCCATAATAACTAAGTTATTGTATTAGCAACAGCTCGATGTTCTACTTTTGCACTCGAGAAGCTGAACATCGAGCGAGCAACAGTGGTTTGTTTCTTACTTGGCGAAAAGAAACAATAACCCATAGTGGAGAGACGATCTTGAGGGTTACAACCTAGTTAGCATCAAAACAAGCTATCACCTCTCAGATAAAATAAGCAAAAAAGTGAAGACCATGAAATAATATACTCTTGACATGGAGATGAATTCCAAGGATTGCAGCAAAATGAGTTGGATTCGTTGCAATCATATAACTAATAATATGAATGGGTGATGTCACGTTGTGTAGCAGTGAGCTTTGTAAAACTGCTAACCTGTTGTTGATAGAGTATATGATTTGAAAGAAGAGTCTCGTCTTTGACATCAAATTTGGCATTAGTCTTAGTAGAAGTTGTCGTAGCAACCTTCTTCTTAGTAAGTCCTGCTCGAGAAAGAAGATTAGTGGTATATTTGGCTTGAGAAAGATAATAACTAGAAGAATCTAAAGTTCCCTCCAAGCCTGCAAAATAGCTGAGTTGCCCAAGATCTTTCATTTCCAACCATTGACTACTATATTGCTAGAGTTTTAAAATGCCAGTACGATCATCACCAGTAATAACCAGGTAACTTATAATAACAGCATAATAGACTCATGAGATGTGTGTCGAATAAAAAGAGCATAGTCATAGGGATTAATTTTAAACAAGGGGATTCCATTGCGAAGCTAAAGTTGGAATACCATGTATGGGGGCTTGTTTCAATCCTATAATACTCGACATAATCAACACACTACTTTAGAAGGATGAGTGTACATAGAAGGAGGCACCATATGGACTTCCTTAGTGAGATCGTCATTTAGAAATGCATTTTTAACCCCCATTTGGAACTAAAACCAATCTTTAACAGTAGCAATATCTTGAAGACTGCGAACATAAATAAGACATGCAACCAAAGCGAAAGTCTCTTCATAGTCAATGCTGAATTCCTAAGTAAATTCTCTCGCTACTAGCCAACTTTTACAGCGGTCCGTAGTACCATATGCCTTTAATTTAATTTTTACAACTTAAGACAGACTTACCAAGAGTCAAATGAACCAAAGCTTATGTTATGAGATTTGTCTAAAGCCTGCAACTAATCTGTTATTACTTGCTGCCAAAGAGGATTACTGCTAGCTGCTCTATATGTGACAAGACGAGACATGCGAAGACGATTAAAATTAAGATCCTAACATATATCAATCACATTTGACTTATATATATATATTATCTACAAAGAGAATCCACTTGTTTGATCTCCATCTCTCGTTCTCGTTCTTTCTCTACTTTTGCATGCAAAAGGGCGGGGACCAACTCTTAACTTATATTATAATATCTAAGACTTGGGATTCATGAAAGCTTTGTGGAGAAGACATCAGATGATGATAATGCATTCTTAAGGTAAATGAAGACAATATGGGATTAAGTTACACCGAGGTGTAAATACTAACAAGAAGCAAAGGCAGGCCTTACTTCCTATCCAATTGAGATTTTGTACACAATCGAATTCAAGATATATTAATTAGGTGTCTTCGCCTGCGCGTTTTGCATATGTTAGCCGGAGTGAAATTTGTTTTTCATAGTCATTTATCATATTTTAGTCCGCAATATGTAGTTGATGCGTTTCCTTTTGGATGGCGCAAGTTGAGAGTGGTTGCAAATGTTTTCTCGCCTTAAGATAGAATTAACACAATCCAAGTAAAATCTGACCTTATCAAACGCGAGAGTTATCATGTGTTGTAAACTGTTGCGGAAAAACAAATAGACAGAACACAGAGATTTACGTGGTTCGATCACAAGGTGATTTACGTCCACGGGCGAGGCAAGACAATGTTCCACTATAATCAAAGAGAGTACAATTTTCAGAAGTCGAAAACAACGACTAAAGTTCACAGCTCACAAAAAACTCTCTGTAAATAAAATTCTTTCTGTACATCAATGAGAAAACCTAGCCGCAGTATAAATAGAGTTCCCAAAAGTTTTCCTTGGGGGCTACGCCCTCGAACCCCCGAGATATTAGTTCGCTTCCTCCAGTTCGGGCGGTCCGCTATGGAGATTTGTTCGCTTGCTGTGGGTTAGGCCTATCGGCCCAACCCTTCGCGTCGCGAACTAAATCTCAATTTTCTCTCCACTTTCGGGTCGCACAAAAAATATGTCGGGTCGGGTTATGAACCGGACCAAGTACATAAAATTCGAGACATATTTAACATCATGTTACTATATGTACTTTCCTATAGTATAGTCAACAGGTTTTGGTACTTCAAAGACGAAGTAGATATGTTAGAGGACAAACATAAGAGAACAGTTAGATATAAAATATGATTGATGTCTGAATTCATAATTATTACTATATAAATCTCGATTTTTAAGGAGCATATTACGGGATTTTAAAGTTCTGTATCACCATATTATAAGTGAAAACAGCCAAAAAGAAGAAGAAGAGTTTGTCGGTATGATTACTCCGTAATGATGTATTTATATGGATTTCCAAAGGGGATAGAAATTTCCCATTTTCGACGTCAAAAAAGAAGGAATAAACAACTCTAATGGTACAGAGGGAAGAATAGAAAGTAAGTTGATCTCATCTGACTGTTCCTATCCAATCAAATATTTTCCTCCCACACGTGTTGTGCGGACCCCGCGAGGAAGCTTCGCTTAAATCAAAGTGGAAACAAACAAACAATCCACACGTCGAGGGTTGAAATTCCAAGCCTAGTACTTATTTTGCTGCCAAATGAAATACCCCGTCGCCGCCTTGTCAAACTTGCGTCCGCGCAGTAATCTAGTCTTTCCTTCTTCTTCTCTCTCTCTTGACTTGCTTTTAAGGGAAATCTCAGAGCAACTTCTACGCTCTATCCCCGTTGCTCTCTCTTCCATGCCTCACGCGGTACACATACTTTGCGTATATACTCCACACTCGATCCTGCAAACCCATCTCTTCCTTCGTATCTCTTTTCTGTAATTTCTCTGTCTTTCTTAGTTTTAGCTGCGTACTCTCGCTTTTCGGTGTACGTCATAACTGAAGGGATATATCGAGAACCGAAAAACAGAACAATCACGTAGAAATCAGAAAAATGGACGATGCACGAGTTTACCCAGGTTCACCCTCGAATAGGGCTACGTCCTGCAAAGAGATTTCACTATATTTTCGGTTTACAGCCACTTGACTCGTTACAATGATCAGAAAAACGAGCAAAATATATATATGCCCCAAACGGGCCTAAAACCTAAACCTATATGAAATCTCTTAATTTCGCACCATACGGGCCAGCCCAAACCCGTTGAGGTTTCGGGGGCGCTGCCCCCGAGCCCCCGCCCGCTCACCGGCAAGCGGGGCAGCCGTCCGCTGACCGGGCAGCGGAACCCCCGTCGGGGGGCGCTGCCCCCGAACCCCCGCCCGCTGACCGGGCAGCGGGGCACCCGTGTCGGGGGCGCTGCCCCCGAACCCCCGCATTCCGCACGCATGGGTCACATGTCGTTGGACAACACTTCAGTTTCCCTAAGCTCACGTGGGCGTACCCGGTGTGAGAAACAAGGGTCCCCGAAGTATTCGCCAACTCCAACAATAACATGGTGAGGCTAGCTGAACAATACGAGCATGTGTTCCGATGCTTCGATGAGGATGGAGATGGTAAGCTTTCGCCTTCGGAGCTGAGAAAACGCGTGGGGTTGACGGGCGGAGAACTTCTCCTGAAAGAAGCGGAGGTCGCGGTCGAGTCGCTGGACTTGGATGGCGACGGCCTTCTGTGCTTGGAGGACTTCATTGGGTTCATGGAAGGCGGGGGCGAGGAAGAGAAGATGGGCGACTTGCGAGAGGCGTTCGGGATGTACGTGACAGACGGGTGCGGGTTCATCACGCCGAAGAGCCTCAAGAGGATGCTCTCTAGGCTGGGGCAACCCAAGAGCGTGGATGAGTGCGAGGCCATGATAGGTCATTTCGATCTTGACGGAGATGGTGTGATCAGCTTCGATGAATTTAAGGTCATGATGATGTAGGGATTTCATTGTACATAAGATTTTTTTGGTCAGATTTGTACATAAGATTGAATTAGTGTTTGATTTCATATGGACCATTCGTACTTACAGAGTTGTTCTTCTTGCTTCATTTCAATGAGTTTCTCCTACAGTTCAGTTCAGACCATTTGCCACCTGCCCATTATCTGAACAACTAATTTGACATCTCGTCAAGAGCTGTTTTATCAGGTTTAGGGAGTGGGTTCCCACCTTGGATTGTCTTGTCCGACCGTTAGTCAATTACCGGTGCAAAATGTACTCGTCGAGCAGGATTTTGTTTTAAATTAACATTTGAAATTTAGGATAACTGGAGTTATAAAATCCAACCCATAAGTCTAAACTAATAGCTAACGAGAGACCATATGTATAAAGAGCATATAAACCCCATTGTCTAATAATACGAGATATTTCGACAGTCCATCTCACGTGCAAACTGAGTTAGGAGTGGCATGTGAAATTTAACTCAGGGGATGGACGCACACGTGAACTAGGCAAAACCTGAGTTCTGATACCAAGTTGAGATGATGAAAGAGAGAAAGATGAAGAGTACAAGGCCCCCGTATATATGGAGAGAATGCAATTCGACTTAATTACAATAGTAATCCTAATATATCTCTAGCACCCCCCAAACTTAAGGTGACTTAAAGGAAGTAAACTATAGTTTGTAGAAAAGATCCAGAAAAACCAAGAGTGAATGCGTTTTGGTAAAGATATTGGCAGTATGATCAATGGATGCAGTGGATACAAGTTGAGTAGTGCCATGAAAAATGTGATATTAGATAAAATGACAGTCGATTTTAATGTGTTGTGTATTAATAAAAAACATCATCATGTGCTAAATGGATAAAACTTTAGCTGTCCCAATGCATGACTATTTCGCTATTATGACGCACTCCTATGTTATCCAGTATCCATCGCAACCGTAAGAACTCTAATATCGTATCAACAAGAGCTCAATATTTTGTTTCTGTACTACAACGAGCCATTGTGGTGTTTTTCTTGCTAAGCCATGAGATAAGTAAATTACCAAAAAAAAAAAAGAGTCTGTAGTGGAGCGATGATCTTGAGGGTCACCATCTTGATCAGCATCGGGATATGTTAGCAACTCCAAGGTAAAATGAACAAAAAAGTGAAGGCTATGAAAAAAATGTTCCCTTGATGTAGCGAAAAACTTCGAAGGACTGTAGCAAAATGAGATGACGGGCATGGTCATGTACTGACTCAATATGAACATCATAAGCGATGTCAAGTCGAGTAGCAATGAGACATACGGGACTGTCGGCCAGTTGTTGATACTGTGTTGGATTCGAAAAAGGAGTCCCATCATTAGCATCAAATTTGACATTGTTCTCAATTGAAGGTACAGAGATCATGCTCTTAGTGAGTCCTTGAGAAAGATGATTAGTGGTACATTTGGCTCGAGAAAGATAATAATTAGAAAAATTTAAAGTCACCTTTAAGCCTAAAAAGTAGTTGAGTCGCCAAAGATGTTTCATTTCAAATTGTTGATTGAGATAGTGCTAGAGTTTTGAAATGCTAGTATGATTATCGCCAGTAATAGCCTTATCGCCCACATATAAGAGGAGCACAATAGACCCACGAGATGTCAGTTGAATAAAAAGAGCATGATCATAGGGACTGGTTTAACCAAGGGATGCCATTGTTGAGCTAAACTTAGAATACTATACATGAGGAACTTGTTTTAGTGCATGTAATGCTTGACGTAATCGATACACACTGTTAGAAAGATAATGTATTGAAAAGGAGGTACCATATAAACTTCCTCAGTGAAATTGCCATTAGCAATGCACTTTTAACATCCATCTGGAACAAAAACTAGCACTTAATAGCGACAACAACATGAAAACTGCAAACAGAAGTAAGATATGCAACATGAGCAAAACTCTCTTCAGAGTCAATTTTGTATTTCAAGTCAAAGTCTTTCGTTACTAGCTGAGCTTTATGGCCATCCATAGAACCATTTTCCCTTGTTTTAATTTTATATACCCATTAACAACTTAAAGCAAACTAACTAGGAGGTAAATCAATCAAATCCCATGTATGAGATTTATCTAAAGCCTACAACTCATGCCCCATTGTTTGCTGCCAAAGATGATTGGTACTAGCTTTTTCTATATGTGGAAGGTTCTTGAAGGGAAGCAATGGTAGAGTAACAATGGTAATCGGCAAGTGTAAGAGTAGGTTGACTTGCTTTGATAGAATGACAGAGAGAGGATTATGGGATGTTTGATATGGAGAACCCACGGATGGGGTAGACATGTTAGAAGTTGCCGAAGTGGTATTGCCTGAAGTACGTGCATCAAGATTATGAGAAAACAATTCTGGAGAGGAAGCTTCACAAGTGGATAGAAGTGCTAGATCTTTTGAAAATAAATCCACCGTAGGATCAGTAAAGAAATGGATATTGTTAGAAGAAAATTTGAAATACTATTGTATTCGCTTGTTCTTCTTCGATAATCTCGGTCAGCTCCTGGAATCCGAACAGCACCTCCATCTGGATCTTCCAATGCTCAAAATTCTTCCCATCAAACCTTGGGAGTTGAGGTTGGACATTCCCGGCACTACTCACAGAAGCCATCTGACTCGAGATCTTTCAAAACTTAGCCAACTGGCTCTGATACCAAATGTTAGAAGAAAATTTGAAATACTATTGTATTCGCTTGTTCTTCTTCTTCTTCAAAGGATTACAAGACGCACACATATATATATAGGATTAATACACGACTCTACGTTTACTCTAGTCACATGAACAGACACGTCTAGATTCATAACATTAAATGCTATCTTAAAAGACACAACCACTTAGGTAACAACTTTCTAGATTCCAAGTTTCAAGATAAACTTGGATTACGAAGAGTCTCCTTGAGATCTGAAAAATCTTTTGCGATTTCCAACAGATATGAGCAAAGGATTTGAAGGGATGAAAATATTCGAACAGATGATCGAGGTGTAAATACCAACAAGAAGCACAGACAGACCTTAGTTCCTATTTAACTGAGATTTTGCACACAATCCAATTTATGTTAGACTGTATTGGGAGCACACAGCAAAAGTCCGACATCTTCATTTGGGCAGAGATCGCTAAGAGCGAGTTCAAGTCTGAACCCGTCAACATATCCAGTTAGACCCACATCTAATGAATTATGAGCCAACTATGATATATTAACTAGTCCACACTACATTACTTATCTAATGAGAGATTTTTCTAACATAACTCACACATGCAACAATCTCCCTCTCACGTGTGAGGTTGATCGGCTCTGATATCATTTGTTGAGATCGCCAAAAGGGAGCATAAGGCCGAGCCCGTCAATATATCCAGTTAGATCCACCTTCACTCAAAAGTTTAAAACAATGAGTTATGAGCCAACTAGTATATATTAACTGCTCCATACCATATTACTTATCCGATGTGAAATATGTATTTTTCATAACTAACTATGATATAGTTCGCAATATGTAGTCCTTGCATTTTATTTTGTACAAAGTAAAGTTGAAAGTGATTGCAAATGTTTGCTTTCTCCTCGAGATAGAATTAACACAATCCATATATACTATTTGACCAAGTATAAAAGTAAACTCACATTAAACCCCCACGTTCTGCCACTTAAATAAAGCGGAGATAAATGCACCCTCTCCTTCTCTACTTATTAGATGATACGGAAGCATAAGAGACTATCATCACGAGTGCTCTATAGCAATAATATCCATGTAGATTTACATACACGATTGAAATTTCCAACTTTCGACATCGAAAAAGTAAAAAAAATAAAGGATAAACAACTAGAAATTGATTCATCAACTACCCCATCCAACTAAAGAACCTTTCTCTTTTTTTTCTCCTTTATATAAAGACGTCAGAAGCGAAGTGATGCACACGTAAAACCAACAGAAACACGCACAATCACCTTTGGCTTTGGGTAAGTCTAGTCAGTTGACCAGGAAGCCTTGCTCAAAGGAAAACTCAGGGTAACTTCTACGCTCTGTCTTGGTTCCTCCCTCCTACTTGCCTCACGCGGCACTCACACTACGTATATAAACTCCATACTTTGATCATGCAAAACCCATCTCTTCCTTCCCACCTCTCTTCTGTAATTTCTGTCTTTCGTAGCTACAGCTAAGTAAGTACTCTTGCTTTTCGGTGCGCATAACAACATGGCGAGACTCGCAGAACGATACGAGCTTGTGTTCCGATGGTTTGACGAGGATGGAGACGGCAAGCTTTCGCCTTCGGAGCTGAGGCAGCGCGTGGGCTTGACTGGCAGAGAGCTGCTCCTGAAGGAAGCGGAGGTCATGGTCGAGTCGCTGGACTCGGACGGTGATGGCCTCCTGTGCTTGGAGGACTTCGTCGGGTTCATGGAAGGTGGGGGCGAGGAAGAGAAGATGGGAGACTTGAGAGAGGCATTCGGGATGTACGTGACCGATGGGTGCGAGTTCATCACGCCGAAGAGCCTGAAGAGGATGCTCTCAAGGCTTGGGCAATCCAAGACCGCGGATGAGTGCGAGGCCATGATAGGTCACTTCGATCTCGATGGAGATGGCATGATCAGCTTCGATGAATTTAAGGTTATGATGATTTAGAGATTTCATTGTACATAAGATTGAATTATTGTTTGATTTCATATGGACTATTCGTTCTTAGTCAGTTGTTCTTGATACTTCACTTGAATGAGTTTCTCCAACACTTCAGTTCAGACTATTTGCCAACTGCCCACCATCTGTACAACTAATTTGAGAACTCGGCAGAAAACTGTTTTTATCAGGTTAAAGGACTGGATTCCCATCTTGGATTGTCTCGTGGACTTTGTTTTTAAATATCATATGAAATGTAGGACAAAGTTGGAAACATTCACAAATTCTAGTGATCTATTAGTGGCACCGGACTCGCAGTTTGGACCCAAACGTGAAAAAAATGAGTAGCCGAAACTAGGCCTTGACAATACATAACCCATCCATGAAATGCCTGATAAACTTATCTATCAAGAGTTTCCAAAAGGTGGAATTTAACTGAAATACACAATATGTGGCGACGATCGGTTGACTTGCAGCATGCACATAAATTACGTACCGAGTCAAAGAGGATTCACCGACTAAGGGATGACCGTCGCTATGGTATCGGGAGCAGTTACAAATCGTCTCTAGCAATCATATCTAGAGTGATGTCTTGTTTAGTCCAATCTGTAACTAAGTTATTAACATTTTTTGAGAAATGTAAACACTTATTTGTACTTCGACAACTTACCAATTGGTTTAATAAGCTACCGGCATTTATTTTTGTACCTTACCTACGTGATAAAAAATACTAACTTTTAAACAAAATAACCAACCTTATTTTTAGTGATTTATCAACATTTTTCCTGTGAAGGTACCAATTGATTTTAGCATAGCAAATATTATTGGAGTCACTTGTCAACTTTTATTTGATTATTTCAAAACTAGCAAATTGTGTCATAATTTACCGACATATCTTTGTGGACCTTACCAACGTGTTCAAGCTACCAACATTTGAAAATGTATAGAATGGTCCTTTTTGACGTGGACTCAAATTTGATGCTCTCTACTTTTGGAAACAGGAATATGTTCAGTCTCATACTCAATTCTATGAATAATGCGGTGGACAAACAAAACCAATCACAGAGTAGGATATGTATGCGCGCGAGAACTCGTGTTCCCTGTGTCCGACATAGCGTGAGGATCCCGCATTTTGCATGAATCGCGATGTTTCTTGATATATGATCGGCCCGGTCAAAGGGGTCCCAGTCTATATGACAGATTTCTTCTAAGCCGTGGAGACTGTCTCGGTCTGAAAACGTGCAAGCCACGGTTCTCTTCTGTTACATCCGTGCAGTGACGTTATCTGCTCAACTGCTGATAAGAGGGAGGACTGGTTGAGTTGGTGGAACATGAACTTGCATATTTATTAATGGGGTTAATCCCTCCGAGAAGGTTTAATAAGTTTTTTGTGCAGCCACGGAACAGGAACCATCTCCTTAAATGAATGACTGAGTAATGTGACATTCTATCCGTGTCTAATGTTAGTCCCAAGTGCACGCGTTCTGATCTATGTTTTCTTGTGTAAGCAACCGACCAGCTTGTTTTTAGCCCGCAAGCCGGCATATTATAATTCTTGATTATGCTCTGGCTTTCGTGTTTAACAATGTTACCGCTTGTCCTTTCATCCACAGAGTCGCCGATTAAACGACAAAGATGACAAGACAATTCCCTGTTTTTTTAAGGAGAAGAAGAAGAAGAAGAAGAAGAAGCAGCAAGAATTATATAATAAGATGCCAGCCTAGGTAGGACCGCGATGGAGATGTGCAGGTATGTAAATGGAGCACCCAGATTTTGAGCCAGTTTTCCAAGCTTTCTGCCCACCTGATTCCAGCTCCACTCCGTCGTGTGCTCCCATCTCTTTATTTCTTGCGGTCAAGGCAGATCGAGTGAGAGGGCTCCAGGAATTCTCGTCGCCCATGGGTGCCTGTGTTTCAATAGATGACGATGCTAATGGGAGAGTGGCGGAGAGACGCCTGATTCAGTCTCCTTCTCAGCTGGATGGGGCTTTTGTTGCCCAAAGCAAATTGGGTTCTCAGTATTCCATCACATCGTCATGGACGACTACAGGTTCGGCTCATACGAAGTAGTTGGGAATTACTAGCTCTTCATATCAATCGAATTAGAGATTCTTACAGAAGTAGACCCCTTGGACAGGCATGCCAGATGCTGCCAGCTTCGAAAATAGTTTTGCTGTCATGAATCATGTCGCGATGCATAGCTAGGACAGATATATGCCTTCTGTTTTACGAGATACTAGGACAATTCCATAAATAAATGTACCGTCAGACTTGCACTGGGTCCATTCAAGGCATGCTGCTTTCCAATTGCTGCAGGTAGTAAAGAGGAGATGTTTTTCGACGCACAAGCGTGGCAGGAAAGCAGCTCCGAGGATGACTTCTTCAGCGTCAACGGAGGTACTACCGAGTTTTCTATTTTAGTATGATCATGAGATTGATTTAGTTGCTGTCTTTGAATGCTGGAGATTGCTCCTGCAAAAATTTTATGTCATACGAGGCATCTCGATTCGTTGGCTAAGCCTTCCATACCGTCCATGTGTTGTCCCTGCGTGGTTTTATTATCAGCATGAAAAAGGAACACTTTTCACCTACAGATTTCGTTCCATCTGGTGCGAGCAGTCCGATTCATCGGAGAAGCTTCTCTGGTTTCCCACCTGCGACCAGAACACTGTCTGTGAGCAGAAGCAGCTTTTTCAAGCATGAATCTCCGTCGTTTACGGAGAAGAAAGAGCCCCTCGATCACGGCAATGTCCTCCCCAACCCCAAGCACAAGAAGGAGATACAGCTGGTTCAGTTCTTTCAAGACAGATTTTGGACCAGTCAGGCTGGACTACTTGACCATGACAGCCACCCTCACAATCAACGCATAACCCACGGCAAGTCAATGCCAAAGCCAAAAGGTACTTAAATGCAAACTCCGAGGACCGACAGATACCAAATTTTAACCCGTCTTAGGCGACACGGCATTGACGAGTAGGAGTGACATGGCGTTGAGAGCTGAAAGTCGATGATGCTTGGAGTTGGAGGAGAGAGCTCAGATGTTCCCCAGTGGGCCATCAGAAGATGCACGAGTTTTGATGATCATGTACGAGTCACGGGCTCCCACATTTGACGCATCCTGCATCATTATTGGGAGTTCAGACTCTTTTGAATTGATGAGAGATCGAAAACGAGTTTGTTTAGTATGTCCTGCTTGATCTCCTCTAATTTGTGGACAGAGTGTCGTCCTCCTACAACAGCTTTTTGTGAGTGGATTGGAATCTTTCTTGTAAATTTATAAGCCTTTTGAGTTGACAGAAGGGAATACTGGCAATCCTCAATACATAAAACTTGCATTTGTACACGTCCAAAAGTGCTAGGTCATACAAAAACCAGTTGGGTCCGTAAATCATATGAGAAGTTTTTCTTTAAAGGTTTCCGAGACAAAGAAAGGCGTTCCGATGGATTCCACCGCAAGAGATGCCATTTTCATCTATTCTCGAACACATGCTGACAGTTTCTGCTACAAAGATTTTAAATGATCTTCATTGTATACAAAGGAATGAAACATCCAGTGTGCAAAACTGTTCCCCTCGTGAAAGTATTCTGTCGCTCTAGTAAAGATTGTTGAAAACCGGCTCTCAATTAAGTGAAAAAGGCTACTTATTTTACACAATATAATCCAACCTCGCACCCAAAAATCAAATGCCTCCATAATTTAGAATTTGATCACATTTTGCCTGTCAGGAGGAGCAACACATTGCCATAAGGAACGATATGCCGGAATATCAGCTGCTTCAACACCAAGCACCGAAAGGTTGCGCCCATACTCCTGCTCAAGAAAACCTTGGCAGTAATCATAATTTGCTATAAGTAACTCACAAACATCAACTTTAGATAGAAAGAGACAAACCTGAATGTCAAGGAATAATTGCATACAGATCTTATCCGTGTCGGACACATTTTGTTCCGACACATCCGAGCTTGCTCCAGCTCGTCTCTGTGCACCCTGACGTATTCTTTGAAGCGAAGATTCTGTTTTCCTAGCCTATATTGACAAACAGAAGATTGATCTCTATTTCAAAAAACAAGCATGTGAAATTGGACATTTCAGGGGAAAAAATCAGCTCAAAGTACTTACCACATTAACAAGGTCGGAGGCCAATTCATTGTAGCGGCCAGTAACCTCGGTGGCAGCACTCAGTAGCAGTTCATTCCTAACATCTGTAGTCAAGTATGCATTTGCCCGCTCTCCGTCCAGAAAAGTCTGCAAGATAAGTGGTTCACCACAAAACATCAGAAGAAAATTGTCTTGTTTATGCATAGAGCCAAACATCAAAATAGAAATACAAAAACAAAAAATATTATTCTCCCATGAGGAAATCATTAACCCATGCTAGTGTGCATCTTCTATGCTTCATTATAATTAATGGACGATGGAAATTACTCTGGAACTACTCATATTCGAAAAAATACATACGACATCAGCCGTTCAACAAGCATGCAAAAAATTGCTGCTTATTGAGAAACCATTAGCTCAGATATGCAATGGATCTCGGTCTTTGTTCTTTATTTTTCTCCTTTTCTCCATCCCTTTTCAATTTTAGGCATGGCTTCACAAAATTAAAGAGAAAAAAGAGCATGTATGAATCTAAAACTTGATCCCCCACTCCTCACACAGACATGATTTTTTCTCTCCCGACACAGATTACTTTTCATGTCTAAACCCTGTATTTGACACATTTAGCACAGGAAAGCAAGTATACTTAGCTGATGTGAACAGCATCAAATAACATAATGTGAATGTAGCAAAACTTGATTCCATAGTGGAGACTATTTGGTCCTAGACACCACTTGAGTCCAAATAAGAGGTCCAAGAAGAGAGGACACCGATCTCTTTCATCTAAACATGACTTAAATCGTGGGTCATTCATCAGTCTATACCTGTAAGATCTAATGATTCTTTTGTCCTGGATTTGTTATCAAAACAGCTAGAAAGTTCTGCTACACTTGAGGCAAGACAGATATATCTGGGACATCAAATGCTGAAAAAAGATGAACAGAGTAGAAGAGACATAATAAGGGAGCGCATACCTTCAGGGGACGCAACACACCTGCTACATATGGTGAATGCCTGACAGGAAGAGGTTTATTTGTCATCCTGTAAGTCGCCGTTATTCCCTTCAGCTGCCTTAAGTCCTATACATTTTCATAAATTTCTATAAACCAGTTGAAGATCCACTAATTGCATTTGATTAGACAATACTACATGACAAATCGCTATGAGTCAAATCACCATGTATCATCTAGTTTGTCAGGACAGGATGACTTCAACATGAAAGAAAGAAAAAGCAGATTCAAGTACTCCTAATAATGAAAATAAGACAAGGCACCTCAACAGACTTCTCAACCAGAGCTTCCACGATTGCATTGATGATTGAAGGTACAATGTCATTCAACGATTTTCCTCCCTGCAAAATGCTGTCTTTGACAAAATCACGAACTTCGGCAGAGCATGAAGAGAGAAGCCGAAGCACAAGCCCCAGGTAATCACCACAGACTTCTCTTGCAAGAAGACGTACATCGTGAATAACCTGAATATTTAAAAATAAAACAATCCTTAAAAGCAAGTAGGAACTGCACCAAATAAACTATGACATTGAAGGTTCTTTGAAATAATGGACATTTACTCCTTGAATATCAACTCACAGAGTAAATCTGACTTGAATTAATGACAAGCTTTAATGGATGAAGAAAAGAAGCATACATAGATTAAGTCATCTGGCAAAGCAGTGATAGCCCACTCACATCCGGGATGGGGCCCCGTGGCACCCATCTTGCGAGCGGCGAGTCCAGACGACAACCAATTAGAATACCTGTTATGCAAATCTATGCAGTGAATAAAGAGATGCATTGAACAAACTAATCAACTCATGCAATGCGCAAGTACAATTCTCCTTGATCAGATGAAAAAATAATTCACGATAAACTTAATATTTTCCAAAAGGACTTGACTCTATAATATATATAGATCTTTAGTTTATATAGATTGACATGGTACTAGAATCAAAGAGTTAACTTCTGACCTGGAAATAAGCTGCAAAGACAAACGCAGAAACTTGTCAGAGCAGGAAAGAATGAGAACATCATCTCTCCAGCAGGCTTTTAGGCTATCCAAAAGTGTAACACTTTGCTTCAACGTCAAACTTCCTTCATCAGGACTTAAATTCTGAAGTGGGACAAGACTAGTTGTTGTAAGTGCTGAATCTAATGCCCCTGCTATCTCCTGAAATCTGGGGTAATAGTATTAGCGATGACGTCCCATTTTAGAAATGTCAAAAGTCGTTCTCCGAATGTTGGTAAAGGAAGAAAGATGTGAAGCTTGTGCTAAGTACCTTAACGAAAAATAAACCCCAATATTCCATTGCTTCATGAACTCTAGATAGACTGCTTCTCCACGAAATTTAGCAACAGCAGATCTGGATGGACAGTAGCCTTGCATGACAATTGGATGTTACAACAATAATGAGCAATCTAGTTGCTGTCTACTCAGAGTAATTAAGATTCTTAGTAGATCAATTCAAGATTTAATAAGTATTTTAAAGTCTAACATCTAGTATGAATTAAAAAGAAAGGAATAGGGAAGCCCTACCTTCCAGATGAGCTAAAAACTCGAGACTCGATTTATAGTTTTTTAAGAATTCTGTGGGTCTTCCTGGAGAAAAGGCACCCGGCTTTGCCTTTTGAATAGCAACCAGAACCTCTTTAAGGATTGAATTAGCCAAGAAATCAAATACATGTAAACCAGAATTTTCTGCATATGGCAACGACAGAATACTCATCAGAATCTACTTACTGTATAGGATCCAGATGAATAGACACAAAATAAGTTGAGAAGGGAGGTTGAATTCACACAGAAAGAATGCTAGTGTTGTGTAACAGATTAAGGTCACTGGACAAGTGGATTAATGGTGTTAGAAGAATGGTTATCTCCATGTTTGAGACCTTTGACAAGCAGATACACTCCACTCCAACAAGCATACACAAAATCTACATTCAATCAGAGTGATCTAATAAAACAATTAGGTGCAGCAGCCATAAAGACAGAATATATGGTTTGGTACCCAAAGGAAAATCGACGAGACAATGGGTCCAGCAAGAAAACAAACTGTTATCAGACAGAAGATCGGATAGGAGAAGACAAACAATGAAAAATCAAAGACAGAAGATCAGATAGGAGAAGACCAAGTAAAACCAAGGACACAATGGGTCCAGCAAGAAAAAAAACTGTTATCAGACAAAAGATCAGATAGGAGAAGAACAAGCAATAGAAAACCAAAGGCAGACTACCTGTGGAAGCAATATCTAGTAAAAATTTACAATCTTCTCTTATACTTTGCTTAATTGATTGGTAATCACTTTCAAGCGCATCTCCTGGTGCCGCCATTCCGGACTGTCCATATGGAATAATTTTCTGTATCATAGGAGTCACGACAGTGGTCCGGAAAATTTCTTCAGCGCTAGTTGTGTTATCAATAGCAGCATATGCACGTAGGCAATTGTAAATTGCATTAGCATCTTGATGCTCCAACCCATCTACAAAACAATGAGCCAAGCTTGCATCAAGCAGCCGGCTGGCATTCTGAATCCTCTTCTCCATGTTACCAACAAAAGGTAGGTCCTGTACTGGCATTAAAGAAACAAGAATGAGTAGAAAGCATACCTTCATAAGAAAAAGGAGCAAGTAGAAAGCATAGAGCAGTCGTTGAAAAATGATAAGCAATAAATGTACAGAATTTGGAGTGGTGACTCCATCATACAAATCATATCTCTGCATGGAAGCTGCACTGTATTGTTACAGTGACAAGCAATCTTTAAAGAGAAGAACAAGAACTAATGCATACTATGGATATAAACTTAAAGATAGGAGGCAGCTATAGTGCTGGGCTTTCCTTGTTGGAGGTATCTATTGGAGTCAGAAAGGTACAGTAACAAGGGCTGCATTTAGAAAATAACAGTGAAACAATTGTGAAAAAAAAAAAAAAGCATACTTAGCTCACTCTACTAAATTTTGGTCTGATCGAACTGTGGAAACCTGAAGGGAAGGAGCAGGCAAGCTCTACAGCGCAGGATTTTAGATGTGTTAAAGTTATTAAACTAGATAGCAATAATTGCTAAATTTGTGGTAGCTTGAGCAGAATTTTTAAAATTTCTGGGCTGAGTGAGAAGCATCTGACTTCTTTTCACGAAGTGATTAAGGCAAGGGGTTTCCACACTATGCACAACTTAGCTCTCAGAAGATATACTTATTGCGATTGAAATTCAAAGCCGTTCTGTTTATCTTTTTTCTGGTCAGAAAGGGGCAAAATTGCCCTCAAAGTGCCAATTGTGAAGCAATTCTGCTTTCTTGCTATAACATTAGCACACGGGAATAAGTGGAAGCATAACATCTAGAAATGAAATAACAGGCTCAACAGAAGCAGGCGAAAGAAAAATTAAAGCATCAGCTTCCGATGCCGTGGTGATATAAATACGTGATGGGCATATAACTTAGCCACAATTTTTAAGTGCTAAGTGCTGAATTATTGATTCTACGTTTTTTTTTTAAGAAATGGAGCACGGACGAATGGACCTGATCTCAATGCAAGAAATTTAGACTGCAACATTAAGATAAAAACCAGCGTACAGCAGAGCTGCCAAAGCAGTTGAATTGGACAGCATTTATGTCATAGTTAAAGCTTCTATTTTTGTATTAAATCTGAAACAGTTATTGCACAGTGGCTACCTCTTCAAACCTAATTGCATTCCTAGATTTGGGGAGAACAAGACTAGAAAGACATTCCTTGTGCACTATGCACACTTCTATTCATTTTACTTCCACATGCAAATATAATAAGAACCAGAAGTTCAATCGACACAAGTGCCAGAGTTAGCAGTCTTCTAAATTCATGTGTCACACATGTAATGACAAAGTGAGTAAATCATACTAAAAGAGTTCCATCATACGGAATCAGCCAATTCAGCTTCATCCTCTTCTTAACTCCAGAACTAAGAGAAGATTCAATAGGCTAGAGATCTGCAACAATGTTCGAAAGAAGGCGGGCATAAACTTGCAGAAGAAAGCAATTCCTGAAAAACTAGATCAGCAGCTAACTCTGATCAAGGTCCTGCGAGCTAGTACCCATCGTTAATAGCATCGCAGTCACAAGCTCACAGCTGCAAGATATCAATGCAGCTAGATGTGTCTTGAATTTTTGCAAAATTATGCTCTTTCCCGATTCAGTTGTCAAAATTTTTTTCCCTCGGAACTCAATACTTCCATCATGCAAATGTGATGGACAGTTTATTGGGTGCAGCAACCCCAAATTGAAGTCAAATATTCCAAATTCATCGGATATCTGAACCAAAATGTCACATCTTTCCATAACTCTAAAGCAATGAGACCAATCCTCTCAAGACTTCACCTTGCCGAGGGAGAGACAGAGAGACAGACCTGTGCATGAGCTATGTAGAACTTAAGGCGATTCATCTCACTGGCAATCCTTTCCAGAAGCATGCTCTGAGTCTCTCTTAGATTCGTTCCGTTCTCAGCAGCATGATTCAAGGACAGCCCGTTGCTGATGGGAGAGCCATTTTCTGCCAAATTCACATCCCCGTTCGACCAATCTGCAGGCACGCTCGGGAGTTCCTTGATCAGTTTCTCGACCTTGGACACGACGTGGAACGTGTCGAGCAACAGCTCCAACACCTCCCTCGCGGATGCGGCCTCCGACCGCTGCTTCAGGCCATTGCGCAGCGCCACGAGCGATCCCTCCACGCTGCCCCTGAACCCTTCGATCTTGTCCCTCAGCTCCAGCAGCGGAGCCCGCATCCGCACAATGGCGGCATCCACGTCGACGAGCTTGGTGCTGAGGTTGACGAAATCGTTGTAGTCGCGGTTGATTAGGTCAACGAGCTCGTGGTTGAGGGACGACAGGTGGCTCTGGAGCTCGGACCTGAGGGTGTCGAAGGGGACGAAGGTCCGGAGCTCGGCGATGTAGGACTCGGAGTCGAAGTCCCGGGAGAGGAAGGCGGAGGGCCGGAACCAGAGCGGGTGGGAGTCGAGCGGGTCGGAGAACAGATCCGCGGCGGATCTCGGCGGTGCCGGCGGCGGCGACGGGATGGACTCTACCATCGGCGGTTGCCCGGTCCCTCGGCCGTTCGGATTCGGCGATGACGTGCGGGAGGAGCAAGTGCTGGCAAAACTGCGAGAATCTGCGACACTGCAAATGCAACCGAAGCCTGAGGAAGGAGGAGGAGGAGGAGGACGACGACGACAGAAACGACGCCGCTTAATATGATATTGGGCCGGTTCGAGCCCAGCCCACTCTATTTAGGCCGAGCTTGTTTCCTTTGAGCCCACAAACTTGGCCCACGTTCTTAAGGATAATGGCATGAACGACCCCGAATTTTGACATTTGATCCATAAAATTTTTAAATTACGCGATATAGTTCTTGAATTTAGCCTAATGTTCAATATGCCCTATGAACATTTAATATAGTCCATAAAGTTGAATTAATGAAATGATTACATTGAATTTTTTTATATAATTCGAAAAATAAATTGAGTATATATTGAAAGTTAGCGTATCGAGTTAAAATTTGATGGTCATATTAAACAAATTAAAAATTAAGGAATCACGTTACGAATAAAATTAAAATTCGGGGACCGCCTTTGTTATTTTGCCCCCACTTCTTTGATCCGTTCTTCCGGGGAGCAGTAGTTCTCCGCATCTTCTTCGCCCAACCGATTTGCTTGAAGTGCGAACAAGCTGTGTCGTTGCTCTCTCTGCGGATGCCGAAGCGAAAGCAGCGTGAAATCCTGAATGTGGAGGATTTCTGTGCTGCCGCAGCAGGTAAATTGTTTCCAAACTCTCTGGTGACGATGAACGGCGGCGGTTTCCAGCTTAGTTTGCATCTGGGTCTTTTTGTGATCGTGCTTCTCCTAGGGAGCCAAGGAAAACAAAACGAACTGTGTTCGACGAAACGTGGGGAAGGAATTCTCGCCCAACCTGCGAGAAAGATGCCGTCTTGACCTGTCTAGGGTGATGACTCGAAAAGCTAGAATTTTGTTGCCTCTGTTGCTGACCCTTTTGCGAATTAGACGTGAATGATCATTTTTTTTCTTTCTGGCTAAAAGGATATCGGGAAGGACTAGTTGATCTCGAAAAGATGTATGGTATCTTGTTGTTGTGGCTTGAGACGTCTGTTTGCCGATTACACGGTGAATGCTTTGAAAGAAGACCCGAGTTTTGTGTGCTTGCTTTAGATGTATTGGTGAATGAATGATCACTTATAGCGGAATGGGTTCTTGCTCTTTACTGATGTCTTGCTAGTGAAGATGGAAATTGTTCGTCAGAGATCTCAAAGCTTTTCTGGCAAATTGTTTGACAGTACTTTCGTTTTTATGTCGTGGACCTTACTGCACAAACTTAGGAAGGTTGCCGCGCAAATTTGAGTAGTACCTCAGTACGAGAGCGTATGACGGTAAGACTTGATGGATTTTCCAGTTCATGCAGGAAGTTACATCTGGAAGATTTTAGTCACAGCACTGTGGAAAAGCTCAATCAGAAGCAAGAATAGTAACTATTAACGTTTGTTTTCATGGTGCATAAATAGCTCTGGCAAAGTATATTTGAGGACACCCTACTGTGCGAGGCTTTAGCGTGAGACTTTTGGGTAGTCAAATGCATGATCATAGTCTGATCACAATGATCATGCATTTTAGATGAACTTTCTTTGGAGCATTTTAATGAAAGTCGTCTCTATGACTTCACGCCTTATTGGTATACCATATGCCAAGGCTCCTAGTTTAGCATAGATTATTCAAATTTCAAGACAGACAAAAGCAATTGTCCATTCTTAATGAACCAAAGAGGCGATTACATTGTAATGGGTCTTACATGTGTTTCTTAAAATTTGAGAATCAAGAAAAGGTGAACAATTCGAAGATGGAGCAGAGTAATTTCGAGACAGACTTGTTTGCTAGAATGCTCTGAAAGTCACAGTAGCTTTATAGGGTTATTTTTAAAGATGGTGTCCTAATGTGTATAAACAGAGGGGGTAAGTTACCCAGAAACCCTACCACATTTAAATTCTGTTAACTGCTTTTTTGGTTTCCTTTTCTCTTTCTCATGCTAAGGGACAAATAGGAGACGAAACAATAATGCTACCTTTTCCAAGCACCCGAATACGTTAGACACAAATAAATTTGAACGTTGTTTCAGGTGAGTTCTCTATCCACTACTATCATGGGGAATGGCTTAGCTTCTCCTTTATAAGTTTATGACCTGGATTTTCGTTGTTAAGGAATATATGGCGGGACCTTTCAGAAGATAAGAAGGCCTCGTTCACTTTTCTGGATAGCCTGTGGTTTGCCCTGTACATGAAAGAATCATCGAGGGAAAAAGTGCTGAACTGGATTAAGAAGGAGTGCATCTTCTCCAAGAAATATGTCATCGTACCTATTGTTCGTTGGTTGGTAATTTTTCTTTTCTGAGCTTTGTATGTCTGAATTTTATTTTCTCTGTGTACCAAAGCTTCGAATCTGTCTGTGTCTACTTGCCAGGAGTCATTGGAGTCTCTTGATCTTATGTCATTTTGGTGAAACAAAATCAAAGACCAGAACACCATGCATGATATTGCTTGATTCACTGCACATGGCAAACCCTAAGAGACTGGAACCTGAGATAAGAAAGTATGTTCTATTTGCCATTTCCTTGTATAACCCCGTGACAGTTCAGCATCTTCTAGTATAAGATCTGCTCCTGCATGTGATTTAAGCCGACCTTAAATTTCTGGATTTCACTCAGGTTTGTAGTGGACATTTATAATGCTGAAGCCAAGGAGAGACCAGAAAAGAAACCAGCAACTTCTCAGATTCCGCTCTTGGTGCCTAAGGTGACATTTGGCTCTTAGGTTGCTTGGCTAATCCATTTTCTTCCATTTCTTCTCTTTTAATCGATTGGTAAACTATGAGTTAGGTACCACAACAGAGAAATGGGGAGGACTGTGGCCGTTTTGTTCTTTACTTCACCAGTCTATTTGTTCAGAATGCTCCCAAGAATTTCAGTACAGATGATGGCTACCCTTACTTTGTAGGTTCTCTTAATTTTGTGGCCATTATTAAGTACTGTAAGCAACCCACTTTTTCACTGTGTTTTTGTTTTAAACTGCAGATGAAAGAGGACTGGTTCTGTCCTCAGGACTTGGATAGTTTTTGCAGTAGACTTAGATTAGAAAACTGAATATTGTGGATGCGGAAGACTTGCCCACATTGGTTGAAAATAGTGAATTATGTAAGAAGGTAGCACTTTTGGATTAGGCAATTTCTTTTCTAGAATGTCTAGATTTTGTTTGATTGAATTGACAGTATTATAGTGGTTGGATGAGTTACAGGCATGCCTTACTGGATGTGTTCTCTCCGACTTTATTTCTATGGACGATAGTGATTGGCAATACCGTGATTTGACGGACCGATAATTCTTTGTTGCAACGTCAAATTTATTGTCTATGCAGGACCACCTGCGTGTGTATTATTGTGGATTGAAATTGTGACAATTAGAATGCTAGTGGACACTTAATAATAATGCTCCTGAATCTCATGCTTTATGTTGCCTGTATCTGAGATTCATTATATGATACATTGTTGAAATTAGCTCCTCTTACATAGTAACTTATAAGGAGGAAATATATGACGTAGTCCCATCCAGCCTGTCTATGCTCTAAACCACAGCAAAAGCAGTGCGGCATTATGCCTTATGCAATAATAGGCATCGAAACATCTTAAGGCGCCATTGTCTAATCATGATTTGGAGAACTTCCTTCTCGGGGAAGAGCAGTGTATCCGTAATGATAAATTACAAGGGTGATGTACACCCAAATTATATTTCAAAGTTAGATGCTAGTCAGAGTTTGAAGATACAGATGTTAGCAGACATCCATGGGAAGAATCATCATTGGTGTTACTTAGGAGACTGGGATATCCCTATCCTGAAAGAAACTGAGGAAGAGAAGATCAAGTTGTTGGCAAGACTTATCTGTTCTATGTTTGAAGATGCACGGATGTGGGCATGGAATGGTTAAGGAGAAATGGCAGCAGAAAGGGACGAGGACTTGAAACCATTTTTACTTGAATCTCGAGTTTTCATAAACTGAATAGTTGAAGTTTCAAGAATTGCCTAGAGCTTCCAACTCCTGTCAACCACTTCATCAAAGAGAAAAATGAGTGTCTTGTTCTTGCTAGTTCAACTCTTTAAGAAGTGACGGATTCATCGGTGAACAGGGGATTGATTCGAGATATTGAGTTACATACAGCTTGTCATGGGCTTCATATGTATGATCATTCTAAATCTCGGCATCTCTGGAGGTTCATTTCCCTACACACTGTAATTTGGTATAAATTCCTTCTGTGCTTTACATTTCCTCTTCTAATTTGTGGATACCGTTGTATGCCGCTTTCAGAGTGCCATTGTTTTCGTCTCCTGTGAATCATCTCTGCTGTGTATTATTGTCATTTTAATGGAGAATATGGACCACAAATGTAGACATGAACTGAGTACTGTTGATGCTGAAACAAACTCTCAGGTACATTCGATTTCTATATAGTTTCCTATGTTGTACTGCTGTCTGTCTCTTAACTTCATCATGCTATTAGATTGTAGATTTTCCAGTAGGAGATTTTGGGTTCAGTAGCCAGAGTTCTGAAGGTTATATGGGAACTTGCTGGCCTAGTGTCTAAAGGATATAGTGTACGGATAAATGTTTGCTGGGATGTATATGATGGAATGTGTTGTTGTTTTCTATTAAAAAGGGAACTTGCTGGAATTGCAAAATTGGGGCTAAATGGAGTGTATTATGAATGAAAATGAAGTTAGGATAGATGAAGCTCACCACCAATGCCTAAAGGAACAAGTTGCTGGCCAAGGATAAAGAATTTAAGGCTCATCACCGTACAAATGGATAAAGAACCGAAATTTGAAGGAAATTGCTCACTTCAAGAGAAATCTCATGTATGACAAATCAAGTCTCCCCTACATATGAGATTCCATCTTTTATTAATAGCCAAACTAAGCCATTGTACTAAGACTCTCATAGTAAATGTTAGCACACTCTAGTTTTAGACTTTTCAACCTAGTAATGAAAACTAGCTCACACTCTTTCAAACTTGCAATAAAAACTCGACATTTTAACCTTGCATCAAAGACTTCACACTCTTTCAAACTTGCAATAAAGACTCTTGATATTTTTACCTTGCATCAAAGACTCTTTTGATTAATGTAGGAAGACAAATTAAGCACACTAAAGCATTAATAACACAAAAAGGCAAACTGAGTACGCTAAACATTGAAAACGCATTAATTGCCTTTTTAACCATACATTTAAGCTACCTACCATCAACAAATGCTATCTTGAGTGCTCTGGTCCTATTGGATCATGTTGAGAATGAATTTGCTATGTGCTTTTCTGATTGACAATTTGGTTCGATTGATTGATGAAGCTCAGGTTGTGATGGCAATGTAATCATTGGGAGATTTAAGTTCTAATGATCCCGCATCAGTATCCGTAGACATTTGCTGCGACTACAGAGCTTCGTGAAATAGTTCTTGCGATTTACATTCCCGTGAGTACTGGGAATCACTTGGGTGAAGATCGTTTTAAATGAGCTCTCCTGTATTTTCTGGTTGATTTGGACAAATACAATTTGATTGAAGGATGGAGAATATTACTTGGCATCAGTAACCTATGAAGATATGCAATAGCGAAGAACTCGTGGAGTCGAGACCGGGGGAGTGAAAATGTGCCAGCCGTGTTTTGGTAACACTCGGGCATAATTTTCACATGTGCTTTGCATATTAAATCATTTCCCCTCTTAAATTTTTTGGTCATGGCTTCCATCGTTCACACGCCGAACTACAGGAAAACGATATTCTAGAGATGAAATTTGCCCAATCCAGGGACCGGAGATCAAACAGCAACGTGACGTTAGGGGTGACGTGTCGGTGTTTTCTAGAGGTCATCGGGACCTAATAACCCTTTTTATTCTCCACTAACTTATGTATCTGTGCGTTTGGTCCATTCTCCACCAGGCTGTGCTATTATGTAGATATTCATGTACCGAGGCAATGATAGGAGACGGCATTCTGTCCACATGAACACTACTTCATCAATCTACTGAATCGATTGAGGCTTTAAAGCTACAAAAACGACGCGCATTCGCCCTGCCGCCTACCCTATCTTATGTACTTTCCAGCTTCTTTCGTTGCAACAGCTTGGCAGCTTCCGATTAGTTCCTCTTCTTGATCGCAACCTTCAGCCCCCCCGCCATATGGGCAGTCAACAGGGGAACGAAGACGGGCCGGTTCTCCGGAACCGGTGTGATCTCGAACCTCCTCAAGATCGATGCCACCACGTACTTCATCTGGATGAAGGCCATCTCCTTCCCGAGGCACACCCTTGGACCGGCCTGGAAAACCGGGTACTTGTATGGACTCACCGCCCTCAACTCCCCCTCGGGACTACCTTCCATTCCCGGTCCGACCAGCCACCGGTCCGGTTTGAACTCGTACCGATCCTTCCCCCACAGCTCCTCCATTCTCCCCATCCCGTAGGGTAAGTACGTCACTCTATCCCCCTTCCTCACCGGGGTCCCGTCCGGCAACACGTCATCAACAGCGGCATGCTTTGAGTCCCATGCGACCGGCGGGTACAGCCGCATCGATTCACAAAGGCATGCCTTCAGGAACCTCATCTCCTTCAAGGCTTCGAAGTCCAAGCACTTGTTATTGCTCCGGTCAACAATCGAGTCAACTTCGCTCATGATCGCTTGCTCGGCATTCGAGTTCTGGGCGAGCAACCAGAAGAGCCACGTCATGGCCGCAGATGTGGTGTCTCTTCCAGCCATCACGAAGCTTATCACCATGTCCCGCACCATCTCCTCACTGTGACCGGCCGAAATAAACCGCGACAAGAGGTCACCATCATATTTTATCTGCTGATCATCGTTATCTTGGAGCAGCTTCTTCTTCCTGTTCCGGATTATATCGAGTATATCCCCATGCACGAGCTTGACGGCTTCGGCAAGCTTCTTTTCGGACCCGATGCTCAACGCCCTCTTGATCTTCCAAACCAGATACACTGGAGAGGCAGCCCTCATTGCGCATATCCTCGACGCATCATCGAAGGCAGTCACCAGAGGAGGCAGTGGGCACGAGAGGTCGAGACAATCTGGGTCAGTGCCTAAAGACACTTGGCACACGGTGTCGAAAGCGAACCTCCTGAGCAAGTCTTGAAGATCGAGGGTTCGATCAGTATCGGCATAGCCTTGGAGAAGTGGCAAGAGCCGGTTCTCGACTTCGGCTTCAAGCTTCTGCACGACGAAGTCCCTCAACGAATTGGTGCTGAACTCATGGCTGGCGAGCTTGCGCTGGGTGGTCCAGAGAAGACCGTCGACGTTGAAGATGCCGCAGCCGAGTAAGTCGCCAAGTATGCTGGTGAAGGGGACGCCCTTTGGGTAGTTGTGGAAGTTGGCCTTGAGGACGTGCTCGACATTGCTAGGGTTGGCGGTGACAACGGTTCGGCACGCGCCGAGCCGGTTAATGACGATGGTCTGGGTGGGGGATCGGGACAGGAGGTCTGTGTACCAGTCGAGGAGGCGGAAACGGTTCCGGTAGAAAGAGAGGAGACATCCTATGATGGGATGAGAAGGAGGGCCATGGCAAGATGGTGTTTTCTTGCTGATGTTTTGGTGGATGAGGGAGAGGAAGACATACAAGATAACAGAAAACCCTACAAACAGGAAAACTGACATGATGAGTTTGCTGTGTGGGATGTTGAGGGATGATGGTTTGATATGTAGCGTGAGCTTCCGGGGAGGAAGAACCTAAGAGCTTACGTATATATAGGAAGGGACGTCTTTTAGAGAGAGAGTTGAATGGACAAGAGAGAGAGAGAGAGAGAGACTTAGACTAAACACAGAAGAGTTGAAGTCATCATACTAAATTCAGACAACGTGTGGTTTTTATTGGGGTGAGATTATTGGGGGGTCAAACCGTGGTGAAGGGTATGACTCGACGGCGATGTTTGGGCGGACATGGACCGGCGTAGGTAGAGAAAGCGGGGCACGCTATCAAAGGACTTTGATCAACATATCTCGTCTAGAGGTGAGAAAAAAGAATCGACCAGACCGGACCAGCAGGTTCTGAGCAGTTTTCAAGGTACCGGTTTGATTCCCAATTTCATAAAATTGGAATCTGTAAATTTCGATCAAGTTCCCGATTTTAAGTATGGAATTGCCTATTCAAATCGCCCGAATCAGACCATTGCTCTCCCGTTTCACAAAGAAAAGCCCTTCAAAATTGAAGCGATTACGTTTACTTATGCACTTGAGTAAGATGACAAGTATAAATCAAAACATAATAGTAATTGCCCACCTGAGAACCAGTCCAGTTTTCAATTCCAGAAACTGAGAACCAACCCCTCTGCTTATGTTCTTAGTTCCTGAACGGAAATCGGACCGCCCGAAAATCGATCACCCATGATATCAATTTTTAGAAGACGAAATCAAATTAGAAATGTGGGATATGTTGGAGGAACATAAAATTGATTATTGGTGTGATTGAGCATGTCGGTTACTGGAAGCTACAAGCGTTAAAGAAGAGTCATAAAGACTTCAACGTGGTTTCATTTTTCTTCAACAGATTAAGATATTTTATTGTCTTTCTTAATGATTGTGGATTGTTATGTTTTCTTTATTAAATGTAATAATTGGAGTTTGTGAACTTCAATTCCTATATAAAGGGATGAAGTCGTGAGTTGTAAATCAAGCCAAACACGAAGCCACAAAGACAAAGCATTCTAAATACAAAGTTCTCCCTCCAATAATTATTTGTGCTCTTATTCCAAGTTTCCAAAGTTTATTATTATTCTTTTGGTTCCAACATTTGGTATCAGAGTTAGAAATGGCATCTACTAGTTCCGTTCAGTTACAACTTCCAAAGTTGAACGAGAGGAATTTCAATAACTGGTCTGTCCAGATGAAGATTCTTTTCAAATGGCAAGATTTGTGGAACTTGGTGGAAAACGGCTACACCGAAGTGGCCAATGTTGAAGAATTCGATGCTTTGAGAAGGGAGGAGAAAGACTCTTTGATGGAATCTCGGAAAAAAAGATCAGAAAGCATTATTTGCAATCTTTCAATCCGTAGAGGAAATGATATTTGAAAAAATATCGAGCACGGAAACCACGAAAGCAGCGTGGGATATTTTGCAACAATCCTACAAAGGTGATGATCGTGTCAAACGTGTGCGGCTTCAAACACTTCGAGGAGATTTCGAGTCTTTACGTATGAATGACTCTGAATCAATCTCGGTGTACTTTGATCATGTGCAAACCATTGTTAACCAATTGAGGGTTAATGGTGAAGAACTCCAAGATGTGCGAGTTGTAGAGAAGATCTTGAGGTCTTTGACCGAAAGATTTAACTACGTCGTCGCGGCGATTGAAGAAGGGCAAGATGTGTCAACCATGACGTTGGAGCGGTTGATGGGTTCATTGTGCTCGCATGAGCAAAGAATGAATCAAAAGTTCGTTGATTCGACTCCCGAGCATGCATTGCAGAGTTGGGTCACTCAATCAAGCCGAGGAGGCTATCAAGGTGGCCGAGGTCATGGAGGTGGTCGAGGATGTGGACGTGGAAATTTTAATTTCACCGGAAAATATAAAACACGTGACAAATTAAAGGTCAAGTGTTTTAAGTGTAACAAATTCGGACATTACAAATCCGAATGTAAATCAAAGGTGGCGTATGAGCAAGAACAACAAGCACATGCCATTGATGCCGAGGAAAATGTGGTGCTAGCGTGCAAGAAGGGTGACTCAAGCATCGTGGACACCAACATCTGGTACCTTGATACTGGGTGTAGTAATCATATGTCTGGCTGAAAGGAGTTATTCTCACAGTTGGAAGAGACGGTTCGTGGTGAAGTTAATTTTGGGAATAGATCCAAAGTTCTCGTAATGGGCAAAGGTAACATCATTATCAAGTCAAAAGATGATACTAATGTTACTGTTGCAGATGTTTTCTTTGTACCGGGACTTTTTTGGAATTTGTTAAGTGTTGGACAACTTTCCGAAAGAGGCCATAAAGTCCATATTGAAAATGGAGTTTGCACCATCAAAGGTGTGAATGATAAGTTGATTACAATAGTGCAAATGACAAAGAATCGAATGTTCCCTTTGACTCTGCAGATGAAGAATCTTTTGAGTTTTCAAGCGATGATGAAAAATAAAAACTGGTTGTGGCATCTTCGATTTGGTCATCTAAATTTTCGTGGACTAAAATTACTAGTCCAGAAAAGATGGTGATCGGCATGCCTCTGATTGACAGTCCAGATCGACCATGCGAAGGATGTCTTGTTGGAAAACAACATTGAGAATCCTTTCCAGTTGGAAAAGCCAGAAGAGCAAAACAACCATTGGAGTTGGTACATACAGACATCTGTGGCCCTGTTGAGGTGGAATCAGTCGGACAAAAAAAGGTACACGTTAATTTTTGTGGATGATTTTACCAAAAAAACATGGATATATTTTCTAAGAGAAAAATCAGAAGCTTTTGGCAAATTTAAAGAATTTAAAGTCTATGTTGAAAAGCATAGTGACTTTATTTTAAAGACGTTGAGATCCGATAGAGGGGAGAATTCACTTCGAATGAATTTGACAAATACTATAAATTCCATGGAGTGAAACGTCAGTTGACTGCCAGCTATACTCCTCAACAAAATGGTATAGCAGAAAGAAAGAACAGGACAATTTTTGACATGGCAAGAAGTATGCTAAAGGCTAAAAATTTACCCGAGAAGTTTTGGGCAAAAGCCGTTGTGTGTGCTGTATTTGTGCTAAACAGATGTCCAACAAGGAGTGTTCTTGGAAGAACCCCAAAAGAGGCTTGGAGTGGCAACAAGCCAGATGTTTCGTTCCTACGAGTATTTGGGTGTGTGGCATATCCCCATATACCAGATGAACGAGGGAAAAAGTTGGATGAGAAAAGCCAGAAGTGCATCTTCATTGGCTACAGTGACATGACCAAGGGTTATAAGCTGTATAATCCAGTCACTGAGAAGGTAGTCATCAGCAGAAATGTCCAGTTTTTTGAAGATAAAGCCTGGGACTGGAACCAGAAGATTGACTAGAAAAGCATCACCATCGAAGACGAACCATTAGTGGGAGAGACAGAAAAATCTTCAACTGAAGATCCATCATCTTTGCTCGGTAGTTCATTTTCTTCACCAAGAGCAGTTTCAGAACCGCCGATACGTCGTTCACAGCGATTGTGGGAGACGCCATCAAGATTCAAGGATTATGTTGTCACAAAAGATGATGATAGTGATAGTGATGGAATCACTGATGAAACTATGATAAATTTTTGTTTATTTGCAGAATGTGACCCCGTGTCCTATGATGATGCAGCAGTAGATGAGAAGTGGATCCTAGCAATGGATGAAGAAATCCACTCCATTGAAAAGAATGACACATGGGAGTTAATTTCTTCATCACCTAGTAAGAAGCCAATTGGTGTCAAGTGGCTATATAAGACGAAGTACAAGCCTAATGGTCAAGTGGACCGACATAAAGCCAGGTTGGTTGTAAAAGGCTACAAACAAAAGTCAGGTATTGATTATTTTGAAGTATTTGCACCAGTGGCTCGAATGGATACCATTCGGATGATCTTAGCACTCGCAGCTCAGAATCATTGGAAGATCCATCAAAAGGATGTGAAATAAGCATTTCTCAGTAGTGTTGAAGAGGAAGTCTATGTGGAGCAACCGCAGGGTTATGAGAAGAAAGGGCATGAAAATCAAGTTTACAGACTAAAAAAGGCATTATATGGGCTAAAACAGGCACCTCGAGCGTAGTACACGAGGATTGACACTTACCTATTAGAGCATGATTTTCAAAAGTGTCCATATGAGCATACACTGTATATCAAGTCAAATATTAATGGTGACATAATAATTATGTGCTTTTATGTTGATGACTTGATATTTACAGGGAGCTGTCCAAAGATGTTTGCTGAATTCAGGGAGGCTATGACTAGCCATTTCAAGATGACAGATTTAGAATTGATGTCCTATTTTTTAGGCCTTGAAGTGAAGCAAACAAATGATGGTATATTTATTTCACAACAGAAATATGCTAATGATATTTTGAAGCGATTGAAGATTGAAGCTAAAGAAAGAAGGAGCTGGTGAACTAGTAAATCCCACTTATTTTAAAACATCGTTGGCAGTTTAAGATATTTGGCTTCTACTAGGCCAGATATTACTTATGGCGTGGGAATTATTAGTCGATTTATGGAGAAACCATACCAATCACATTTGCAGGTAGCAAAAAGAATTTTACGGTATGTCAGTGGAACTCGTACTCATGGAATTTTATATTCTTATACTGATAATTTCAGTTTAGTGGGGTACACAAATAGTGATTGGGTAGGTGATATTGAGACTCGAAAGAGTACTTCTAGAAATGCTTTCTTTCTTGGATCAGGAGTAATTTCTTGGTCGTCAAAAAAATAACAAGTCGTTGCACTTTCGACAGCTGAAGCAGAATACATAGCATTATCTTCAGCGGCATGTCAAGCAATATGGCTTCGTAGGATATTGTGTGAATTAATACATGAACAGACAGGTCCTACCAAAATATTGTGTGATAATAAATCAATTGTGGCTTTAGCCAAGAATCTAGTTTTTCATGACAGGAGCAAACACATCAACATCAAGTATCACTATATTGGTGATAGAGTTAAAGATGGCGAGATCGAACTTAATTTCTGTAGGTCAAAAGATCAGATTGCAGATATTTTGATGAAACCATTGAAGACAGAGACGTTCAAAAAATTAAAGATAATGCTCGGTGTTGTTGAATTCTAAAATTAATTTTAAGGGGGGAAATTACCAAAAAAGTCCTAAACCTTTTGCAATTGCGCCAATTCAGTCCCAAACCTTTTTTTTTGGCCAATTCAGTCCTAAAACTTTTGTAATTGTGCCAATTTAGTCCATCCGGCCACTTTTGGCCGCCCGGCGCTGACGTGGCCGCCGGCCGGCTGACGTGGCGCCGGCCGGCTGACGTGGCGCTGGCCGACTGATGTGGCGTCGGCCGGCATCCACGTGACAATATTTTAATATTTTTTTTATTATTTTCGAACTTTTTTTCTTTCACCCCCTGGCCTGCCCGGCCAGGGGGGAGGCTCGCCGGCGAGGGCCCAGCTCCGGCGAGGCGAGCTGGGCCCTCGCCGGAGCTGGACGAGCTCGCCATGGCTGGGCGAGGGCGGAGCTCACCCAGCCATGGTGAGCTCTGCCTCGTTGGAGTTGGGCGAGGCTCGCCCAAGGGCGACAGGGGCGGAGCTCGCCCAGTCATGGCGAGCTGGGCCCTCCATGGCTGGGCGAGCTCGCCATGGCATGGCTGGGCGAGCTCACCATGGCATGGCGAGCTCCGCTTCGCCCATGGTTGGGCGAGCTTCGCCTCGCCAGATCTGGGCGAGCTTGCCATGGCTAGGCAAGCTCCGCCCTCACCCAGCCATGGCGAGCTTGCCCAGCTCTGGCGAGGGCCCAGCTCGCCTCGCCGGAGCTGGGCCCTCGCCGGCGAGCCTCCCTCTGGCTGGATAGGCTAGGGGGAGAAGGAAAAAAAATTCGAAAATAATAATAAAAATATTAAAATATTGCCACGTGGATGCCGGCCGGCGGCCACGTCAGTGCCGGTCGGCCAAAAGTGGCCGGATGGACTGAATTGACATAATTGCAAAAGGTTTAGGACTGAATTGGCAAAAAAAAGGTTTAAAACTGAATTGGCATAATTGCAAAAGGTTTAGGACTTTTTTGGTAATTTTCCCATTTTAAAGGAGGCTGTTGGAGGAACCTAAAATTGATTATTGGTGTGATTGAGCACGTCGGTTACTGGAAGCTACAAGCGTTAAAGAAGAGTCATAAAGACTTCAACGTGGTTTCGTTTTTCTTCAACAGATTAAGATGTTTTATTGTCTTTCTTAATGATCGTGGATTGTTATGTTTTCTTTATTAAATGTAATAATTGGAGTTTGTGAACTTCAATTCCTATATAAAGGGATGAAGTCGTGAGTTGTAAATCAAGCCAAACACGAAGCCACAAAGACAAAGCATTCTAAATAAAAAGTTCTCCCTCCAATAATTATTTGTGCTCTTATTCCAAGTTTCCAAAGTTTATTATTACTCTTTTGGTTCCAACAGGATATGCCCAAACAAAAGGAAGAAAGGGGGAATGAAAAGAGTTCACATGGTTCTCGAGCTTCAAAAAGGACGGGGACAGCATGCGGATATACCTGTA
The DNA here is from genome assembly GCA_031216405.1 of Syzygium malaccense. Classification (NCBI taxonomy): domain Eukaryota; kingdom Viridiplantae; phylum Streptophyta; class Magnoliopsida; order Myrtales; family Myrtaceae; genus Syzygium; species Syzygium malaccense. The sequence goes on along the minus strand of CM062254.1, from coordinate 231,438 downwards.
TTTGCTAAACTCAACTCTTATCGACCGAGTTTATCACTTGTCGATAAACAATCAAGAGCGTTTGGTATCAACGGTCACATAACACTTTCATTAATCAAATATTCACGAGAATAATTACCATGCCGATTCCTCCCCAGGAGAAAGGACTAAGACAGTTGCCAAAAGCACAAATAGATACAACCAAAAATGTCGATTCCTGTGGAGGAGCAGGTGCGGCGATCAAGATAAGTCTTGACTGGGTGTACGGCTTTGGAAAAGTTTTCGTCGTTGAAGGCGGCGTCCACTTGGTAAACGCCGAGGGGTAGAAACTCTATCTTTCTTGGCTGCTCCTCCGCCTCTTTGACGATCTCCCGTTTCAGAGCTCAATTCATTTTTATCATCCATGATGATTTCCATGGAATCATTCCCATCATGCATATAAGATAAAAGCCTCTTGCGCGGGAATTTAACTAAGTATATTTATGGATATTAGAGATTTCTCTATGAGAGAATATTACTAGAGATAATATAAGACAGGATTAATATAACGAAAAATCCCAAATTGATACATTTATGACAAATTTACTTCAAATTAATATTTTGACCATCAAAAATTCAAAATTGATACACTTGTGATAAATTTACCTTCTGTTAAATTGGATTAATACAAAAAAAAACACAAATTGATAAACCTGTGAATGAAGGAGGGGTTAAACCCAAAATCGGTATACTCTTCAACTATCACGTGTCATCTAACTCAAAAATTTGACGGTAAAATTTAACGAAAACTAACAAAGGATAAAATTGTCACAGGTGTACTAGTTTTGGATTTTTGGTTGTCAAAAAATTAGTTTTACGTAAATTTATTATAAGTGTACTATTTTAGGGTTTTTCATGGAATTAACCCTATTAGATGTTGGGGATGTCATTTGGCATTTCATTATTTTCTAATATAACTAATTTTCTTATTAGATTATTTCCTTTCTTATACATATTGCTCGGGTATAAATATCATTGATTCTAATGAATTAAATGTCAAGCCAATTGAGTTAAGATGTAATCTTAATTGATTCTCTCTCTCTATCTTGAAGATTCTAGAATATTTACGGATTTAGAGCTAGGGTATATGAATGATCTAAGCATGGACGTAATTTGCTTCCTCTGTGTGTGGGTTCACACCTGTCACAAGAATGATCAAGTTATGTATTATTGTTTCCCCAACTAGGACACAATGGAAGCTAGACAAAGTCAAACGTTTGATTTGATCAATGCACGTGAAAAGTCAATTAGCTTGGTTTTCCCTATTGCCCAACTCCAGATCTATTCGTGGTGTTCTTAGTTTAAGGGGTTTGATTCCAGTGGGGTTTGGTGATTCTTTAATTGAGAATAGTGTGTGAATTTGCATGTGATGGGGACTAGGGCATTAGGAGAACACACAGGATGAAACCAAAAAGGAAATGCATGGAGAGTGCGGCCTTCACATTTGAGAGTGCATTATCTTTCCTCTCTCTCTCTCTCTCTCTCTCTCTCTCTCTCTCTCTCTCTCTCTTCAATTCATCATTGGGGAAAAGTGGAAATGTTTAGGCAATATTGACCACACTTTCTTAAAGGTTGTGAGAAAGGATGAAGGAGCATGTGAAATGCATTGCTTTTTAATCTGGAAAGATTAATTTTTTTCAGCGCGTTAATGTTAGATAAAAATAATCACGTTGCAAAGAGAATATGTGCAATTCTGTGTTTTCAACGATGAAGAGCGCGTGAAAAAACCTATAACCCGTACAAAATGACTGTTCAAGTAACAAGATACTCGAACTATTGTATCATGATTTACAATATCAATTACTATATATCAAAAACATACATAATTGATTGGAATATGTCTTATTTCCTAACTATCTCTAACTCAGTGTTTAAGAATCTGCTAAAGAGTGCTATTAGAATACTCTGTCTGTGCTTGTCGATTCCAATTTGGAATTGCGACTATTGGCGACGGGAATTGGTCACTTTCCGAAATGCGTTCTTTTTAAAAAAATTTCACAATGTGTTGATGCGCCCTTTTTACTACTTTTAGTAAATCTTAATTGGGTTTCTTCTATTGTCAATTATGCAACATGTGGCCTGCCTCTTTCATCTCGTAAGGTTTTCCAAAAGAAGAGATGAAGGAAAAATGCTTTGCATGTACCATCTTGTAGATCGATTCATCAGATGGGAGGGGTGATATCATCAGTTTGTGCAAAACCAGACTGAGCAATTCACAAGTAGATACAATCTCAGCTTGATCAGCAGAGGAAGAATAGACTCTTTTACGTGCTTATGCAAGGGTATGTGTAGCCGTGCACGTCTATGGAACACGCGGTTAGTATTCGAGTGAAACACGGTTTGCGCGACCAAGAAAACCGAAGTAGGTCGCGATGGGCGGCAGCGAAAACGGAGTGGCTGGTAGAAAAGTTTGGGTTAGGCGGAAAGTAATCGAGGGACGAAGTCCATTGGACAGACACGACACGGACGTCTCATTCCACAAGGAAAAACTATTCTCAAAAGAGACAGGTAAAATCTGGTGCCGGTGCCGCTGTTCAAGAACTGCAATCACGTTTCTCTCTTTGCATCCGAACGTGGGAAAATTTGCTCACCTTTCCCTTGCTCAAGGGGTCCTTGGGACTTTTGGTAATCAGCTGTCGTCCTCCCGTTTGCTGGGTCTGCCATGAACGAAGACTGCGCGTGTTGTCTTCCACAGAAAGGGCAGGAGCCAGCCATCCAAAGCTTAATTATATTTTTAGCTTAAAAAGATGGGGGAATTCAATAAACTAGACTTGACTTTCCACGTTTTGATAGCATAGGTCCACTTTAATAAGAGCGAATGCTTTCTCTCTCCCTTTCGTTAATTCAAATTTTTGGGTCTCTCGCCTTCGCTCTTAGATTTTGGGTCTTGCTCTCGGATTTTGGCCCTCTTCGGCACTTGCCTTCTCTAGCCTTCGCTCTCCCGCTCTCGTCTATTCAAATTTTGGGTCTCCTTAGATTTTGCCGTGGATGGCCTTCTCTGCCTTCGCTCTCAGATTTCGCTGCTCTGACGCTCGCCTTCCTTGGCCTTGGCTCTTAGATTTTGGCCTTCTCCAGCGTTCGCCTTCCCTCTCCCTCCCGTTTATTCAAATTTTGGGTCTTCTCAAATTTTGCTGTCGATCGCCTTCTCTGCCTTGGCTCCTAGATTTTGCTCCTCTGGCGCTCACCTTCTCTAGCCTTCGGTCTTAGATTTTGCTGTCAAATTTTGCTGCTCCGGCGCTCGTTCCTGCTCCAGCGCTCGCCTTCTCCGGCCTCCGCTCTCCCTCTCTTGTTAATTCACATTTTGGGTCTTCTCAAGTTTTGTTGCCGAGCGCCTTCTCTAGCCTTTCGCTCTCAGATTTTGCTGCTCCAACGCTTGCCTCCGCCTCTAGAGCCTCATTGGCGGCTTTTCCTCCAAGAGCCTCGCCATCGTGGCATCCGTGCTCGAAAAGGACGAGAGAGAAGGTTGGTCCTCAGTTGGGCCGTACCCTCGATCGCCGATGCTGCATTACTCGGTCTCGGAAAAAGAAAAAAAAATTAAAAAAAAATTATGAAAATTATTTACATCAGGGCCGGCCATGTCACATAGGACAGCACGTTTTCTCGCCAAGATTGGCCAAAATGATTGAATTGGCAAAATCGTCAAAAGGTTTAGAAAAAAATTCACACAACGTCAAAGGGTTGAAGACTAAATTGACATAATTGAAAAGTTTAGAATTAGATTGGTATGTCGCCAAAAGGTTTAAGACTAAGTTAGTCAAAAAAATTTAAGATTAAATCGACACAAGTTTCGATAGATTTATGATTATTTTGGTACTTTTCCTTCTCTTTCTCATGTTAAGGGACATATGGGAGACGGAACAATTAATGATGCTAATATTTCCAAGCACCCGAATAAGTGAGACACGGACAAATTTGAGCGTTGTTTCCGGTGAGTTCTATATCCACCACTATCATGGGGAGCGGCTTAGCTTCACCTTTATAAGTTTTTGACCAGAACTTTCTTTGTTGAGGAATATTTGTCAGGATCTTTCAGAAGATTAAGATGGCTTCATTCACTTTTTTGGACAGCCCGTGGTTTTCCCTGTACATGAAAGAATAGTCGAGGGAAAAATGTGCTGAAACGGATGAAGCAGGAGTGCATCTTCTCCAAGAAATATGTTGTCCTTCCCATTGTTTGCTGGTTGGCACCTTTTCGTTTCTGAGCTTCCTATGTGTGAAGTTAGTTTTTCTCTGTGTACCAAAGCTTCTCATGTTTTCTCCCCTTGATGCCATGTCATTTTGGTGAAACGGTATCGAAGACACAGAACACCATGCATGATATTGCTCGATTCAATACATATGGCAAACCCTAAGAGACTTGAAACCTGAGATAAGAAAGTACGCTCCATGCATGTGCCCTTTACAGTTCAGCATCTTTTGCTATAAAATCTGCTCCTGCACGTGATTTAAGCCAGCCTTAAATTCCTGGGCTTCCACCCAGGTTTGTAATGGACATTCATAAAGCTGAAGCCAAGAAGAGAACAGAAAAGAAACCGGCAACTTTGCAGGTTACGCTCTTGGTGCCTAAGGTGACATTTGCCTCTTAGGTTGTACGGTTAATCCATTTTCTTCCATTTATTCTCTCGTAATTGAATGGTAAACTATGAGGTAGGTATCACAACGGAGAAATGGGGAGGAGTGCGGTCGTTTTGTTCTTTTCTTTACTAGCCTATTTGTTGAGAATGCTCCCGAGAATTTTAGTACTTCCAATAAAATTCCCTTTCTCGTCCACTTTCTCTAACCCTTGCTGTATCTCATTTCCTTGCCGTGGTACACACATATATTTAACATATTTTTGCACATACGCTTCCGCAATTTCCATCATAAGCATAAAAGCTCCAAAAATCCTACAGTGGTATCAGAGCTAGACACATTCTGATGGTTTTGGCCATTTGTCCTCACCATCCTCAGCTAAATCAAAGCCAGAGCCCAAACCCGAGCAAGAGCCAACAGAGTCGGAGCCAGAGCCAGAGACAGAGAGTGTCATTGGGTTGGTATTGGGTGTTAATCCTAACCGACCTTTCTAAAAACACTCAAGGGTGTCGTTGGGTTAATATTGGACATTTGTCCTGCAATCTCTATTAAAAAACACCAAACTGTATTGCCATTATCAAAACTATGGTAAACTTGCCTCACAAAGACTACCCATATATCTCTAATTTCTAAGGGAACAACTATAACTAGGAACATTTTGATGGCCCAAAACATATGAGACACTGTTATGGAAAAGGTGTGCTGATTCGAAGGTGAGTGCAAGTGCTCTGGCAAAAGGATGCAAGGGATCGTAGGACGTAGACTGTAAAAAGGCACAAGACAAACTACATGAAGAATTTTAAGGTACGTCCTCCAAGACCATACAAGACACGATAGATATATCACGAAAATGGATCAAAGGGGAGTCTTGGGAAATTGGATCACAATTTCCAAAGTCTCTAGATCTCTTCTCAACTATGTCAAGAATGGTGGCTAGCTTAATCTTGAAGAAAGCCTTAAGCGGTGGACAGCCCGAGCAAGTTGCCTAGCATTTGTTGAGAATGGTGGTTGCTGAAGAAGAATATGGACGTGAGCATCAAACAAAGAGGAAGACGTAAAGTCAAATACTGAGGCTGCTTAATCATGAAACTAGAAGACAAGCACGCGCACAGCTAGCAATCAAAATGTCTGTCCGAGTCGGTGCAAGATAAATCCGCGTGAAGAAGGGAAAGACTAGCTTTGTCAAACATTGAGGCTATCTTCGCAAAAGGCGGTGGCTAAAAGTCGGTTGAGATGGCCTATATATGAACAGGCGAGGGATCATTCATTTAAAATTGTGCGCGGAGTGAGCTCATAAATCCACATCCTTAGCTCCTCCGCCTCCATCAAACTATTTTGTTCAACTAATGAAACGATCCTTGAACTATCCTATATCGTCCCTTGTCCATCATCTACCAAATTATGTCATACATGCATGCACACTTGCACATTAAAACAAAAACTATCATCGATATCAAAATCATATGTCTGCACAAGTCAAAATATCAACGAGTGCAGATGACAGCTACCCTTCTTTTCTTTATTATGTGGCCCATTACTTATTACTGTAATTTTTCACCGTGCTTTTGTTTTGAACTGCAGATGAAAGAGGACTGGTTCTGTCCGCAAGACTTGGATCGTTTCTGCAGTAGACTTAGATTACAAAACTTAAAATTATGGACATGGATGACTCGCCCGCAATTGTCGTTGAGAATATTGAACTTTGTCGGAAGATGGCACATTTGTATTGTAAATGGCAAACGCGATTCCTGTTCCAGGATGTCTAGGTTATGTGTGATTGAAATCACAGTATTATGGTGGTTGGATAAGTTACAGGCATGCCTTACTGTATGTGCTTTCTTTGATATAATTTCTATTGATTATATTGATTGGCAATATCTATATTGATGCGCTGGTAATTCTTTCTTGCAACTTAAACTAATTGTCGAAGCTGGACCACTTTCACGTGTATTATTGTGGATTGAAATTGTGACAATTAGAATGCTAGGAGACAATTACTGATAAAGTAACAATGCTCCTGAATCTCATGCTTTATATTGCCTGTATCCGAGATCTATTAAATGATACATTACTGCAATTAGGCTTTCAACCATGTCGTACTCCAATCAAGCATGTCTATACTCTAAACCACAGCAAAAGCAGTGTGGCATTATGGCTTGTGCAATAATAGGCATTGAAATGTCTCAAGGCGTCATCGTCTAATCATGATTTCGATCCCCCTTGGGGAAGAGTGGGATATCCGTAATGGTAATTTATAAAGGTCGATACACACCCAAATTATATTTCAATGGTAGATGCAAGTCATAGTTTGAAGATACAGATTTCAGCAAACGTCCATGGGAAGAATCATCATTGGTGTTACTTAGGTGACTGGTATAACTCTATCCTGAAAGAATACTGAGGAAGAGAAGATCGAGTGGTTGGCAAGACTTTTCTGATCTATTTTGGAAGATGCACGAATGTGGGCATGGAATGGTTGATGTGAAACCGCAGCAGAAGTCTGGAGTTTTCATGAACTGGCAATTTGGAGTTCCAAGAACTGCTTAGAGACTTCCAACAACTGTCAAAACTTCATCGAGGGGAAACGTGAGTGTCTTGTTCTTGCTGGTTGAACTCTTTAAGAAGTGACGGATTCATCAGTGAACATTACTTGGCATCAGTAACCTATGAAGATATGCAATAGCGAAGAACACGAGGAGTCAAGACCTGTAGAAATTTGGGCGTATTGTGCACATGCGTTTTGCATATCAAATCGTGCCCCTTTTACTCGTTCGTTTACATGTCCTCCAAGTACATTAGGAAATCTACATCCTGAAGCTAATATTGCTCAATCAACAGGACTGGAGAACATAAACTATGTGTCGTATCGGTGTCTTCTATTTCAATTCTTGCCTTTTGCCCAATCTGATCAATATCGTGTCTCCCTCACAACGTACGTTTCAACCATCGATCGAAATGGCTCTGGATTCCTAGAGGTCACCGGGATCTAATAATCCTTATTCTCCATTAGCTTATGTCTGTCCTGACTAGGTATGTTATTGTGTAGATATACATATGAGGGAATGATATGAGAAGGCATTTATAATCTTTTAAATGAATCAACTGAGGCTGTAAAACTACAAAACCGACAAGCATTCACTCCGCCACCAACCCTATCTTATATACTCTCCAACACCTTTCCTTGCAACAACTTGGCAGCTTCAGATTAGCTCCTATTTTTTATCACAACCTTCAGCCCTCCTGCCATATGGGCAGTTAACAGAGGCACAAAAACGGGCCGGTTCTCAAGAACTGGTCTGATCTCGAACCTCCTCAATATGGACGCCACGACGTACCTCATCTGGATGAAGGCCATCTCCTTCCCGAGGCACACCCTTGGACCAGCCTGAAAAACCGGGAACTTGTACGGGCTCACCATTCTCAACTCCCCCTCGGCACTGCCTTCCATTCCCGGTCCGACCAGCCAACGGTCCGGTTTAAACTCAAACCGATCCTTCCCCCACAGCTCCTCCATCCTCCCCATCCCATAGGGGAAGTACGTCACTCTATCCCCCTTCCTCACCGGGGTACCATCCGGCAACACGTCATCGACCGTGGCATGCTTTGAGTCCCATGCAACCGGTGGGTAAAGCCGCATCGATTCACAAAGGCATGCCTTCAGGAACCTCATCTCCTTCAAGGCTTCGAAGTCCAAGCACTTGTTATTGCTCCGGTCAAGAATCGAGTCAACTTCGCTCATGATCGCTTGCTCGGCAGTCGAGTTCTGAGCGAGCAGCCAGAAGAGCCACGTCATGGCTGCCGATGTGGTGTCTCTTCCGGCCATCACAAAGCTTATCACCATGTCCCGCACCATCTCCTCACTGTGACCGGCCGCAAGAAACCGCGACAAGAGGTCCCCGTCATAGTTTATCTGCTGATCATCATTCTCTTGGAGCAGTTTCTTCTTCCTGTTCCGGATTATATCAAGTATATCACCATGCACGAGCTTGACAGCTTCAGCAAGCTTCTTTTCAGACCCGATGTTCAACGCCGCCTTGATCTTCCAAACCAGATAGACTGGGGAGGTAGCCCTCATTGCGCATATCCTCGACGCATTTTCAAAGGCAATCACCAGAGGCGGCAGCGGGTGCGAGAGGTCGAGGCAATCCGGGTCGGTGCCTAGAGAAACTTGGCACACGGTGTCGAAAGCGAACCTCCTAAGCAAGTCTTGAAGGTCGAGGGTTCGATCAGTATCGGCATAGTCTTGGAGAAACGGCAAGAGCCGGTTCTCGACTTCAGCTTCAAGCGTCCGCACGACGAAGTCCCTCAACGAATTGGTGCTGAACTCATGGCTGGCAAGCTTGCGCTGGGTGGACCAGAGAGGACCGTCGACGTTGAAGATGCCGCATCCGAGAAAGTCGCCAAGGATGCTGGTGAAGGGGACGCCCTTGGGGTAGTTATGGAAGTTGGCCTTGAGGACATGCTCGACGTTGCTAGGGTTGGCGGTGACGACAGTTCGGCACGCGCCAAGCCGGTGAATGACGATGGTCTGGGTGGGGGCTCGGGACAGGAGGTCTGTGTACCAGTCGAGGAGGCGGAAACGGTTCCGGTAGAAAGAGAGGAGACATCCTATGATGGGATGAGAAGGAGGGCCATGGCAAGATGGTGTTTTCTTGCTGATGTTTTGGTGAATGAGGGAGAGGAAGACATACAAGATCACAGAAAACCCTACAAACAGGAAAACAGACATGATGAGTTTGCGGCGCGGGATGTTGAGGGATTATGGTTGATATGTAGTAGTGTGAGATCGGGAGAGGAAGAACCTAAGAGCTGATCTATATATAGGTACGTACATCCTATAGAGGTTGAAGGATGCAATGAGACGGAGGGGCGTGTATATCTTCTAGAGAGAGAGTTGAATGGCAGAAGAGAGAGAGAGAGAGAGAGGACCAAGTAAAGAAGGGTTGAAGTCATCATCCAAAATTTCTACAACGTGTAATAGATGAGAGATATTATGGGGCTCAAATCGTGGCGTCGGGGTTCGATTCGACGGCGATGTTTGGGCGGACATGGACCGGCGTCCGCGGACAAAGCGTGGCACGCTGCCACTGACTTTTTGATCACCACATGCACATGCCCACCTTCGGAAGACGAAAATCAATTAGAAAACGTGGGAGATAACCCAAGACGAAAAATATAAAAGCAGAATTGAAAGAGTTCTCATGGTTCTCCAGCTTCCAAAAGGACGGGGACAGCATGCGGAATTGCAAGAAAGATGAACTGATTGCGAGACATGTTTTGCGGCGGGCTAGTACGTGTCCTAAATCGCACAGCGCCTGCCCCCCAAGAGAAGAAAAGGATGGGAAAAGATGGGGCCAAAAGGATCTTTTGCAACTGTACAAAACAATAAGAAAGATGACTCGGGCTGTCATGTTGGTATTAACTTTCACGTGCATCCATGGAATTAAAACATTCAGTTCGTGGGAAATGTGAGCACATATATACTACCATCACACGCATGTGGTTGCGCCGAGATGCCTATGTTTAATAGCAACAAAATCAATTTGGCCGCGCGCCTAGCCGACACACATAAACATATAATATTGTCCGTATGGTCCAATAGAAAACAGCACCACGTGATAAGTGCCAATGTCAAATTTTAATTAGGGTGAGTTTGTTTCATTGGAAAGAAGGAGAGCATTTTCTAGACTTTTCAATGTTTGGATCTTTTGTTGGACAAGATAATAACGGAATTTGCAAAATCTTACACGGTGTTTGGTAAATGTCCGGACGTAACATGGATATAACACAAATTTTGTTCTCTCTCCCCCTCCATCTTTGCGCCGTTGTCATCGGGCTGGCGTCACCGTTGCCTTACGCGACCACTTGTCAAGTCTTCATTCACATCGCCTCACCTTGTCATGCCATCATCGTCGGTCATTGCGTTTCAATACTTGATACTGCAACCCGTGTAGCCTCACTATCGCCTCAAATGGCATCCTCCGCCTCGGGTGACACCAGATGTTCTCCGAACCTTCTGTTGCACTCCAAGATCTCCACTAGCCCGTTCAAGCATCACCACAAGCCAACGTCAGTTGTAAACATGACGAGGAAAACCCTAGAGTGGCGAATCACATTGAGCAGCTTGGACTCGATTAAAATCCTAATCTCCACTTTATCATCATCCTTGAAATAGTAGATCCCACTGCGTAGAAGAGGTGGGCCACGACGGTCTTCCTTATGTCCTCACCTCCCAAGCTCATGAATATGTAATACTTTTACTGATGAAGCGAAGCAAAAGACAAAATGCATCGCTTGATTTCTTCAATTCCCATGTTGACAATGCGTGATTGAGCGAGAGACTGCGAAAAAGATAGAAATTTTTTTTTATAGGCGATATGCATAGGACACGTAAGTTGTGAATCAGAAGAGACGAAGAATGAAAGCTTGTCATCACACAATATTTGGGTGAACTGGCCATGTAAATTGGGAAGGTTCGGTTATGTCATCACACAATATTTGGGTGAACTGGCCATGTCAATTGGCAAAGTTCGGTTGGGGAACATGGCCGGTTGGATGACAAAAACGATTAGCGGTGGTTGGGGTTGACAACAAGCACGCGGTAGTCAAAGGCAATGACAAACAACTATTGCAGTGGTGGTCCTCGCGGTAGTTGTCGTATACCATAGAAAAGAGAAATCCTATCCACCTTTATCTTATTTCCGCAAAATATTTTTCAATCCAAGTTATATCTCTCTCTTATCCGGCCTTATCTTGTCTTTATCGAGAAAAAGGTTTCTTATTTTAAACGAGAAAAAACACTTTCATTAGCTAAGTTTCTCGTAGTTCCATGTCACGAAACATCAAAGAACTTCAACAAAAATTAGAGCTTCAAGAAAGATCTCTCTCTCTCTCTCATCCTCACTAACTTCCTGATGTCATTTTCTCTGTTTCTTATTTGATAAATCAACGACTCATGTTCTATTTATTGTAAAATAATACTTTCAATATGGCAAAAGGATACTAGAAGTGCCAAAAGTTTCGTACGGCGCTCACTTTAATACTAAAAGTTTTTTTCAGATCACTTGAGCGCCATTTTTTTTTAAAAAAAGGTCACTTAAGTGCTAACTTTGATTTAGGTTGTTGACAATCCGACATTGCCATTTTTTTCCTAATTTCTTAGATTGACGTGGCTTGGTGGAGTGCTTAGTCAGTATATAACCCCTAAACTACATTGTCTAGAAGGTTTGCCCAAATTAAAACCCTAAATCGCCAAATTGAAGCAAATTCTCAAATGCGAAACCCTAATAACCATTCAATCAAAAATCGATATCCTAATTCGGTTTGCTCGAAAAATTAACAACTCAATCTTGCAAATGGAGAGCAAGAGCTTCACGAGCGACTCAAATTCATTTCAACGAAGTGAAAAAGAAGATGGATATTACTGTTATTGTGTGCTACTGAGGCCAAGAACATCTTAGACTCGGTTGAATCGCGAGAGAAGATTCCATGGATGTACTAGGTATAGAGAAAGCTTGAAGTACGAATATTTCAAATGGGTCGATACGAAATTCTTAGGTCAAGCGATGGAGGTGATCTTGGAGCTATTTGAAAGACGACATCAATCTTCACCTACATTAACAAATCAGTTGGACGATGTTGACTCAATGCAAGCAGGAATGAACGCTCTAGCATCTTTGGCCAACCACTTGAAAAATGAAGTTTCAAGGATGAAAAGTGAAAGAAAGTGTTATTGAGTGTTGATTGTGTTGTTTTTCACTTGTTTGGCATATTTTATGTTTAAATATAAATTAAGTGATGAGAAGAAATTTCACATCAAATGTCATACTGCCAGAAAAAACACGACATGTAATATTTGAATCATAATAAGGATATTTACTCTTCCTTCTATGCACAACTACTTCATCATCTTCATTCTCATTCTCTGAACTATCAATCTCATCATCACCACCACTTTCTTTGTATTAAGTTTCATTACCAACAGCTAGAGATCCTTCATCCCTATATACAGGTTGAGATTCATGCGATTCTCCAAATGTTGCAACTTTTTTTTCTAGAAATTCCCTCTACTTTTGCCTTGATTGTGCAAGTTCCTTATCATTATCATCATCATCACTTGGGTAGTTTACATTTGCCAAAGTTTCATCATCTGATTCATTGGATAGAGCAACTTCCCAATCTAATCCAATCAATTCTTCATCACTTATATTTTCACCACAGATTCTGGGATATATCCCCGTTTGTTGAACTCTCTCTAACACTCGCTATTGCCTTGCTTGCCTCTCTTGTTCTCCTTCGTCGAAAATCGATTTATCCCAACCCGAGTACTCGGTTCAATACTATCTCCTACTTCTCCTACTCGAGTGCTCTCATAATCTTCATCATCATCGTAATACTCAACATACATATTAACTTTCTTGCCATGAAGATAATGGTAAACAATATCCTTAATACTATTATCATCATGGGAGTATCTCAAACCATTCTTCAAGCTCTTTCCAGGAACACAATAGTGCAATTTTTCTATTTTGCATCAAGCCGTTACACTATATCGCTCACGAAGTCAATATATGATGGCCTCTTTGCATTGACAATTACAATACTTTCATTTCCACCATATTCGCTCATTGCTGCTAATAACAAATTCTCATCATAGCAAACAGTGATAGCTGCAAAAGTGTTCCCTATGCCAAAGCTACACCCAAGAAAAAATTAAATAATTAGCTTTTGGGACCACAACGCAGAAAGGATGACAACTTCACATACAGGTCCTCATAATCGCACCTAATTGATTAAATAATGACTCAGCGATTGTTATTCAGTGGACTGAAAGCAGCAAAGCTAGCACCCAATTGATAAAACAAATTGAGGACCACACAATGACAACTTCAATATTGCACGATTCCTCCTCTAGCACTATGTTGCACCAAGAACCCAAATTTTTCCTTCCGAGCCCTAATTTTCCCTCCAATTGAGCTAACCCTAAATGAAATGGCTCCCTACCAAAGTAAGTATTCACTTATGGTCACTTTGGTGAGATTTACAATAAGATATTTAAATCAACTAATGCACTAAAGTATCCCCCCTTTTTCATGTTTTCTTTAAAATCAACGACAAGTCAATTCCGATGTGAGGTATCCAACCAATTTTAATATCCCTACTCTATGTTATTAGCACTTTTGTACACGAGTGACAAGACAAATCTCCGATCAAGTACTAATGTGGACTGTTGTTTGTGGACTTGGAAGAGCACCATATGAAAATCCCTACCTAGATACGTTGCTTGATTTGGAGAAAGAGATAGAGAGAGATAGAGGAGGAGGAGGAGGAGATTTGAGGAGATGCGCACGATCCGATGCGTCTGCGGTCGAGAGCCCCACATGATGATTTTGATATCAGCGTCACCTGTCGGCAGGTATGAACTGGGGGGAGCCGAATTGTTGTCGACGGTGTAGCGTAAGACCCACGAGGGACTCTCCAACGTGCACGTGGTTGAGAACGAATGAAACGTCGACTGAGCGACGATTGGGTGGCGGTGGCATTCAAGAGGGTTCCGTCGTTGAAGGCGGCATCCACTTGCTCAGGCGCCGGGGGGGTGAGACTCTCTCTCTTGTCTGCGCCACCACACTCTTTTTACGACCACCCCCGCCCGTTTCATAGCGCATTCTCATGCCTATTTCCCTTCGAGACATTAGTCAAAAGGATATGCTGCTGGGAATGGAGGCGTCATCGACTTATATTCTTCTTTTTCCCCAACTAGGACACGATGGAAGCTGGACAAAGTCCCGTTTGATTTTGATGAATGCATGTGGAAAGTCAATGAGCTTGGTTTTCCCTATTGCCCAACTCCAGATCTATTTATGGTGTTTCTTGTCAAATGGGATTTGGTGATTCTTTAATTGAGATTAGGGCGTGTATTCGCATGTGATGGGGACCAGGGCATTAGGAGAACATAGAGGAAGAGAAAAAGAGCATGTGAAATGCAATCCGTTTTCTTTGGAAGGAGTAATTTATTTCCATGCTATGGAATACGTGAGATGAGATTGCATGCATTTCAATTTATTATTCCCTAGTTTCTAGCAAAATTTTTTTTATTATTCCCTAGTAACGGGTGTACGAGTTACTTGTAAGTTGTAAAAGATGACCATCTAAATAACGAGATCTTCGAGCTCTCGTGTCACGATTACAATATCAATTACCATCAATCAAAGATATGACGAATTTTCTAATTATCTCTAACAATGGTAAAAGTTCTATTGCGAGGTGCCGTAAGAACATACTTTATTCAGGCTCATCTGTTATGATGCGGAAATGCACAAATTCTCAACAGGAACGGGTCACTTTTCGAAACACGTTCCATTTAAGATGTTCGAAGTGTCTTCACGAGTCTTTTTCCCTACTTTTAGTAATCTTAACTAGGCTTCTTCTTTTGTTAATTACGCAACATGCGGCTGCCCCTTTCATTTCAAAAGGTTTTCCAAAAAACAAGAACAGAAATTATCCTTCTGCCTTCCAATGAAGGAAAAATGCTTGCATTGGCCGTCTTCTAGATCGATTCACGTGACCGGAAGGCGATCTCGTCAGTTTGGGCAAAAACTAGACCCGACAATTGACAAGTGGGATACAATCTCAGCTTGATTAGAAGTAGAAGAAGAAGGAACTCCTTTACGTGTAGCTATTTGGATGTACCAAAATGATACGTCCACGGGACCGTGGTCAGTATATGTCGCATTTGATTCGAATGCGATATGACAAAGTAATTAAGGCAAGCGAGCGTGTCTTGTGTTTGCGTGTCCAAATGAACCAATATTTCAGCATGTTGCGGCATGAGCGAAAACGAAGTGACTGAGAAGAAAAGTTCGGGTTAGGCAGAAAGTAATCGAAGGACGAACACCAAAGGACACGCCATGGACGTCTCATTCCATAAGAAAACTAGTTCTTAAAAAGAGACAGAGAGGTAAAATCTCTCGGGAGCTAGTGCTACATTGCCGTGCTGTTGGGGCATTTAGGTCAATCACAGCACGTGAAGCATTGGAATCACGTTTCTCTTCCTCCTTGCATCCGAACGGGGGACCTTCTCTTCACCTTCTTTTGTGGAACTTTTGGTACCACGATGGCGGATCAACTTTCTCGTGACTTTATCAGCACTGTCGTCCCACCGTTTGATGGGTCGGTCGTGAATGAGAAGTGCGTCCTTTCCATGGAAAAAGGCTAGAGAGAGAGAGAGAGAGAGAGAGAGAGAGAGAGAGAGAGAGAGAGAGAGAGAGAGTGACCACCCAAAAGCTTATTCATTAAACTAGACTCGAACGTAGTAGAACGAGGAATTCCCACATTTAGGATAAAAATATGCCCACCTTAACTTGCTCTTTCATATATTCTAAGGTCCGAATCTTTACATTGTTCGCCGGCAAATCGCGTCGCAGACTATGTTTTTAACATGAATCTCTCTCTCTCTCTCTCTGTTCCAGCATTCTTTGGTATATTCCTGTTCTCGATGATTCTGACGGTGAAGTCAATGGGTATGGTCATGTCATCTGTCACCATCGCGCTTGTTGTTCTTTTCTTCTTTTCTTTGGGTTCTCTTACCATATGGGTCGCGTGCTAAAAGGTCTAGGGAAGGACGAAGGCGCAACCGCAGCCAAAAAGAAAGAAACGGGTCGCTCTTCCAAATCCACATAAATCTTCACGATCAGACCACCTTAGCCTACAAAAGTAGTAGACTTGCTGAAGTTTTGTGCCCGCCGCCGAGGCCCCGTCCCCATGCCCATCCAATTCAATCCCAACCACTCCACTCGCGGCGCAGTTGCTGCTGCCCCGTCCCTATTCCAATGATCAACTTTGAAAAAAACGAGGTCAGGTCCCTATCGCCTCACCGCCCCCATCGCAAACAACAAATCTGTCTCCATTGGAGCTGCGATTAAGTAGTGGCTCCCAACCTCCCCCGATGTGATCGACTCAGACGTGATTTCGCCAATATTGGTGACGCAATCGGCCCGACCCCATCAGGCAATTGGGCTTTCAAGGCCCATGCTTGTCTCCATATATCCTGAGTATCATTTGCCACGATGATCCGGCTCATGATGCCAAGTTTAAAGAAAACCCACATTCCCCAAAAGAAAAAATTACAACGTTCGGCATAGACCCGTCAAGAACAAAACCGACCAAACTGTACAGTTTGACACACCAACATCTGGACTAGTCACTCTCCCTTCAAGTTAGTGTGAGTCCGGTTCCCAGTGTTCGGCCCCCTACAATATTTTCCAAACCTCTATCACAACCAGCACTTAACCTTCTCATCCTTTCTTTAGGTGTTCAGTACAATATGAGCACTTTACTCGACCTTTCTCCTCGGGATCCTTAGCCACTTGTACCCTTTAAGCGCGCAATCAACTCATCCTGGACATGTGAAGAAATTGATCAGTATATGCAGATGAATTCGTGATAACAGGATAGTCGTCAGTCCAATAAATAAGACGAGACAATCAGTCCAATGAACAAGCAGATTCATCCATTCAAGCTGCCAACTCAGCATTACCAACGTAGAGTTTTTTTTTTTTTTAAAACCAAAAACCAACTCAAAGATGTATTAAAAAGAAGATGCTCACCTTCTTGCCTTTAAGAGAAAGACCTTTTTCCTTGAGAAGTGCACGAAGCCTCTCCACGGTCAAACTGTGCAAATCCTTGTCCGTTACTTGAATGCTTGAACCCTCTGAAATTCAGATCCCATTAAAACTATGAAACAGCCAAACCTCAATACTTGTTAAAAGGGATTAAGATGCATAATGAAAATTACACGAAAATAAATTTCCTCCTTTATCAGTTCTTCATCCCAGTCCTCCCTCTCTCTCTCCAGAATCAATATGCTAGCTTTCTCATCCCCTGCCCCCAACCACCCTTTCCCTTCCCCCCATGCCAAGAAAAAAAGGGGGAAAAGAATAGAAGCTACTTTTGCAAGACAAGATAGAATATCCACAAAATAACCAGTTGTAGACGTCCATAGATTGTTGTTTACAGTGATCATATGGTCAACATAAGAAGGATATTGGATATGCCAGTTAAGCCCTACAATTGCTAGAAAAGGTCGCTTCTTCAATAACCTCAAATGAGACCGCAAAAAATAGCCAATACAAACACCATGACTTAAAAGAAAATCCTTCAGTGACTATACATTGATATGATCAATGAAAAGTTTTGCCATTATTATGCAAAAAATCAAACCATGAAAGATTTATCTCTATTCAAACAACAATAAGGAAATCACTGCAGTCGTAAGATGAAATGGATGCCCCTTCATCCATTCATCCATTCAGTGAGGAAATTTCTCTCTCATATTTTTAGCTGTGAAAAATATGGTGTGTAACTTGTACTACAACCATAAAAGGTGAACGAATCAATGTCTTACCTTGTCGAGAACCAGCCTGACCAGCAGGTCTCTTAGATGATGTCCCATTATCCAAAAGTCTCTCGGATGATCTGCAAAAGCAAAATGATTGCCCTCGTAATCATGAAACAAGAAGAAAGATGACTGGAAAAAATCTGGTCCCTATAGTTGCTTTACAGTAAATACGAAACCCATCACTGGGCAGACTGTTTACAGTTGCTACAAATGCAATCAAAGCCACATATCTCACAATTGAATATTGAATACCTCTTCCTAGAACTTTCAGCTATAGTCACACCCTTTGTATTCCTCGAGCTAGGATCTCCCCTCTGTTTCTTGATTGTGAGTGCTCTTATCAGTATATTTTGTTGGTTTGTCCTTATCACTTGCCCCTCTGCATATGAAAGGGAGGTCAGTTCCTAACATTCCAGAGCTAGTCATGCGCTTTGACAACACCCGGATGGGCTACATATGCCAGTAAACATAAGTGAACGCAAACAGATGTCATTGTATAGGAAACTAGGCCATTAGCAAATTCACCTACGTTTTCCCCTCTTCTCCATTTCTCTGTAAATAAACATTAGTATGCATGATACGAGAGCGGCAGAGTCTACACCACACGATTACTAGGATCATGAAACAAGTGTTGGAAGTGGGGCAGAGTACAGCCCACAAAAACTGCAGAAGGAAATAACCGCTTTGAATTTCACTGTTATGTATGAGCATCAAACACAAGCATTAGTAGTCGTAGGGACCATGATGATCTATATCTAACTATAAGTGTTGGTAATGGATAATGTACAGCCCACCAAGTTTTTAGTTGAGCTTTTGTTATTAAACTGGGTATAGGCATTATAGACATGTTCTCGTCAAATGGCCAACAGCTTTTACTTGATTAACCTATACATCTTCTCTTAAAATTTGAAGGAGACAGTCTTTTCTTTTCCTCTTTTCCAAACGATCAGCTACCCAATGAACGCTAGGAGAAATCTAAGAAGATCCAGAAGTCAAGAGTTGAAAACCTGGCGGTGATGTGTCATGCTCACAAACGTAAACTCGCATTCCGCCCTGCAAAAAATTCGCGATGTTCAGTTTAGAAATAAAACTAGTCATTCACTGGATGCTCGGGGAAGGCCAATGAACCAGCAAGTGCAAGAAAAAATAAAAAGAGACATCTTTACTCGGGGGGAAGACGCTGAGGAAGAATTAACCAGGAGGCAAGACACGCTCACACTCGAGACCATCCCAGTAATTAGACCTCGAGAGAGAACACTCCAAAAAGCACTGGTTTTTTCCAGCAAAGCGGGCGTAATCAAAAGCAAGGGGAAGGGGGGGAACAGAAATTCTCATTAACGGGAGAAGGAAATCAGAGGCATGTATTGGAATCGGAATTCCCATTCCACCCCAAAATAATCCCCAGAGCGCGCGGGTTTTACAAAGAACGCAAAGTCACGGCAGGGAACAAATTGGAGCGCCCACTCGAGCACTGCTCGGTACCAATTCCTACCCCCGAAGTCAGAACCAACACCGAATTGGACAAGTGAGTGTGTGCACAGAGTAAAATCCCAGGAAGCTACAAATGCCGATGACCCAGAAATGCATAGGCAAGATCAACTAGACCGCGAATGGAGGTAATGATGCGGGAAAAGCACGACGGTTGGACTGACAGAGACTAGGGTTCCGGGGGCGGGCGGAAAAAGACGGCCAGTGAAGAGAGAGAGAGAGAGAGAGATCACCGGATTGGGGGAGAGGACGGTGGAGGAGAAGAGGCCACGAGAGGGGAGGTTGGTGAGGAGCTTGGACGCCGCCGGATTCGGCGGCGGCGGCGGCGGGTGGCTGGAGGTGCCTTCCATGGCGTCGGAGGGAGGGAGGCCGGCCGCCGCGCGCCGCCCCGGCCGAGGGATGCGCGCGAGAGAGGAGAGAGAGAGAGAGAGAGAGAAAGGGGCGACGCGAGTCAAATGAGGAAGCAACGAAACGCCCCCCCTTTGATCCCGAAAAATATTTACCAAAAGTGACTAAAGTGTGCAGTTTTTATCTATTTTACGGTAGTCAATTCGATTTTCGACATTTTTATATTCCGCTAATTTAGCTCTAAATTTTTTCGCGAAATTCCAACACACACTCCTTCTAGTTAACTTTTGTCGGGAATTGCGGACGTGACGATGTATCATGTAAGAAGATCGGCGATTTTTCCGAAGAGAGTTGGCTAGAAGGAGTGCGTCGGAATTTCCTGCATAAGTCTAGGACTAAATTGACATAACGTGAACATGTTTATGACTGAATTGATATCAGTACAATAAGTGTAGGACTGATTGGATAATTTTCTCGTTTTAATTACTCATATATTGGTCAGGTTTATATTCGACAAAAAAATATATCGATCGAGTTTATATTCAATTCTAGGTTCTTGTCGGTCACGGTCTCAAATTATATATTAACAGTTTTGAGGTACTCATTCAGTAGTCGAGTTTGAGTTTCAAGTGATTTGATAATTGAGCAACGTCACGAAGGTCCTAATGGATCTCTGAACTTGTCTTGATATATGAAGATCAAATTAAAGCCCTCCGATGCAGGGAGTTTGAGAATGTCGTGGAAAATATAAGAATGAGGACAGTCAATAAACCTAAAGTATCCGATGAAAGTTGGATAATGGTCAAATCTCACTTGTGTTTGCCTCCACTTTCTCATGCTCACTTTTATCATCATTTACGTTACTTCTAAACTGTTGTAAATGGGGCACGATTCAATGAATATAGTGAAAAGCTACTGGATATATGATTCATAGAATGATGTGATGTATACGCGGCGTCTTTCCTGATTTGGTCAGAACAATCGACATTTGGACGACGATGCTCTCGATGGTGATCGTTCTCATCCTTCTGTCGATTCGTAAAATGCCCTTCACGATGAATGGATAAGATCAACAATAAGACGAGGCGAGATTTAAGATTTGTCAATTCAACTCTGATTGAATCTCTTCAATATCCATTTAAATAAGGGAGGGAAATTACAATATCCTATCGTTCCATTTCCCTCCATTCCCCTCGGTCTCGTTTCTAAAGTCGAGCCACCGAAACATACAATGAAGCCAACGCATTGGCATCGGGTAGTGTCTTGCTTTACATTGCTTGTATCAGAGTGACATCAATATCTCTCTTTCATTCAACATACAATGGTGCTTTGCTTTAAACGATTAACTGCAATTCTCCTTTCCCCATTCTTTGTCACGAGTCTTTGCCTGTGTAGAAAAGCTAACATCGTTCGCACTTTGCTCATAGAAAGACATTCTTTTCGCAACAAGGTGTGCTGACGAACTTTTCTCAGAGGAGAGCTCACTCGTAGTGATAGCCAAAAAGAATCACTAGTCACGCGGATCCACCGTTCAATCTAGTACAATGCATCTACTTTACTCAATTGCATTCGCCCTGGTTGTATCTAACGAACTTTGATAGCGAACTCTTGCCATCTGCGTTTTTCTGTTGTTGGGGGTAGCGCGTCATCAGAGAGTGATGGAAAACGATCATACTCCCTTACAGGCTAGAAGCAGTTGGCTTTAGAACAAAGAAGGCTGTCACATCATTTACCTGAAACACATTGCCGGCGCTTTTGCATTGCTTGTAGCAGCAGAACC
The DNA here is from genome assembly GCA_031216405.1 of Syzygium malaccense. Classification (NCBI taxonomy): domain Eukaryota; kingdom Viridiplantae; phylum Streptophyta; class Magnoliopsida; order Myrtales; family Myrtaceae; genus Syzygium; species Syzygium malaccense. The sequence continues at coordinate 209,836 of CM062254.1, read as the reverse complement.
ACATTCCCCCGGAACCAGTTGCCTCTAGTACAAACAAAGCTATCAAATTTCGTTCTTGAAACACATTGAAGAGGTATTTTCAGAACAAACAAACTCGTCCTTCTTACATTGCATCAAGGGATAGAAAAACCGTTTGTATTTTCGATGTTAGACTTCTTCCAAGTTTATATAGATGAATATACTTGCATGCACCTGTCACAGCCCAATTCCATATTTGGATAATAGGAAATGACCTGCCACACTTTTACGGGATACGGGCGAAGCCTTTTAACTTAAACACTTCATTTCTACCATACTCTCGATAGAAGGAAAGAAAACCCTCTTAACTCCATCTCATCATAAATCAGGATCCAGAATGAAGATGATGAAAGGGCCGATGATTTGACCAAATTGCACGCATAAGCCCTACGTATTGCAATGAAACAGTACAATTACTGAAATAATGGCACGCCAAACAAATGACGAATATTAATTAGCAGAAGTAGGATAAGGCTACATGATGGCCTCCTCAAAATTGATCAAAATTTGTTCCTTTTGTGGCCTATGTTTTCTGACCTGCAGTAAAGAGAAGATGGGAAAATATATTTGGTCAACATGATATATTGAAATAGCAAAAGTCATTGCTTGAGACTCGAAGAAGACGAAGTAAAAAATAAGCATCTGCATTTTTGAACCCTTCAGAGGTGTGGATATGTACGGCTGTGGTGAATTGGATACTTTAATGTGACAGCCTAGCAGTTTGCCCCACAAGCCCCTAACACCACTAGTGCCCCTCCACGAGGTTGAGTATCAGTTAAATCACAGAGACAGAAAACTACAAGAGGAGGAAAGGAAAATACACAGGGTTTCTGAGAAGGCTTACTCTCACACCAGCCATTGACAGAAGTTTGTGAGATGCAATATATTCGACCTCTGAATTGTTGAGCCTCTTCTCCACAAAATATATAACTTCAGAAACTCCTGACTGCAACATTGGAAGAGATCCATAAAACTTAATTTTTAGATATCCCAAAATCTCCTAGGAGGCCAGGGAGGGGAATTGCCAATAGTAGATTCATACGCAACAAGTCTGCTCTCATTACAAGGAACGTTGATTACATAGTCCGGGCTCCTTCGAAAACCTTTGAACAATCATTTAGCCTAAAAGAGAAGTGTTTAGCTCCCAGAAAGTAAATCGAATCCAAGCAAAATCTTGTTTGATTTGTCACCCTAAAAGAGATTATCATTGGACATTCTACTGCAGCCTCTGACATCAAAGCTGCATGTGAAGAGCACGAAATATGGCTACGGTAGAACACTAATTTGGCGCTAGTAAACTTTCTTCCGAAGTAAGATAAAAAGTCGAGGAACATTACTGTGAGTCATACTAGCTTGAATATGGTAATTACCTGAATAATAATCTTCGCACATTCATTGCAAGGAAACATCGTCACATAAAGTTTCTACAAGTCAACAGTCAAAAACCACCTCAGCCATTTTCACAACAAAAAATTTCAGACATGGTTCCAAGGATTGCTAAAGAAGAATAAGGAAGTTATAGTTGATCAATCTTCCTGAGAATAATTGTCCACACATAATATTACAATAATTCAGAAAATGTGATAACCTGTCCAGCAGCAGAAGCGTGGTTCGTGTTGAGAATAGCATTGACCTCAGCATGACACACATATCTATAAGAGAAGACAAAAGGGGGTCTTAATGAAAACCAAGACAAGTCTATAAAGTCATCAGAAGGGTGATGGATGACTACCGGTCAAACATCTGATCAAGCAGAGGTTTTGAGCTGGATTAGAGTTTTCATCTATTCAACATTTGGGCAAAAAACTATATTTGGCATTTGAGCCCCAGTTCGGATTCCTGCTATGAATATATGTAGATGACTGAAAGGTAGGAGGAAAACTGCCAGACACTTACGGGTATTTCGTCTCCAAGGGATCCCCAGATTTGGATTTCTGCGAGGAAAAAGAGAGCATAATAAAAGAGGGGACAAATTGATACCGCTTTATACATTATAAATGTAGAGATATTCTTTGTTTCATGCAGATACCTTGGCCCAAGGAAGCTTGTCATCGGAACAACCTCTGGGAAATCCATTGTAGCCAATGCCTGTCGGAGGACAGTCGTGAGGAACTCGTGGCAACAGTTTTCAGGTGCTATCCTATCAGAGTTGTTGGTTATGCACAAAGCCAGAACAGAGTTCCCAAGAATCCAAAACTATATACAGTACCATGGTATGAAGTAGAAAAGCAAGGGGAAATCGAATAGAATGGAGTTGAATAACTTTAAATGCCACTCGCATCTAGTGTTACATTCCTTCTTCATAATTTACACTAGATAGCGAAAAAGGAAGGTCGTGCATTTCTCTCAACCATGTAAATCACTCAATGACTTGTTCCAGAAACAAATGGAATACTAAATTGATCAGCGCTAACAAGTAAATCACACATGAATCTACCAAACAGACATGAAGCTTATGGCATCGTAGACGGGACTAACCGAGTATAATCCCACTCTGGCTCACCAGGCACGCGCCTACCTGCGGCACGGACACACGCACCAAAGAAGAATTCAACACTAGCTATGGAAATTAGAAAACACCAAGTTCCAGCAAGGGGAATGAAACGGCGTAAGCAGAGAAGGGACATGGGGCAGTCAGCATGAAGCCTAAGAAAATGCGGAATTATGACCTGCCTGTTGGGGTCCTTGGATCTTTCGGCCGACAAGAAGGCAATGGCCATGAAATAGTCATCCCAAGATAGGTACCTGAAGGAAGGAAAAAAACAACAAATCGAAGAGAAAGAGAGAGAAGGGCACTATCAGAAACCCTAAACAGCTATGAGAAAAAACGAAAATGGAGAAGAAGACGGTGATAGCTTGGAGAAGCTGGGCAAGCGGCAAAGAAGGAACCAAGAGAAAACGGTACCCTTGGCGTTTAGAGGGGTCGAAAGGAGAGGGCTTGCCGGGGACGACCCCGTTGAGGGGAGCGGAGGAGCGTTCGTGTTGATTGTTATGCTGCTGCTGCTGCTGCTGCTTCATCTGCGTCTTCTTCAGGGGATTGAAGTTGGAGAGAAAGCCAAGAGCGACGGCGGAGGCAAGAGCCCCGAAGAGAGTGGCTGAGGTCACCAGGCTTACCTCCCGACTGTTCATCGATTCCAGACGGAAGAATCTGCGACTGCGACAGCGAGATGGAGATTGGGGAATGGGGAAAAGTAGCGGGAAACCAGAGGAACAACAAAGAAGATGGAGAAGAGACAACTGCGTTGAAAAAGCATTAATAATCATTTCTGGTCGTCCATCTCACAAATACGTGGAGATGGCCGAGTTGGTCTAAGGCGCCAGATTAAGGTTCTGGTCCGAAAGGGCGTGGGTTCAAATCCCACTCTCCACACACGACGCTCTCTCTCTCTCTCTCTATTCGTTTCTCTTTTTGCTGTCTGCAGGAGAAAAAGCAATCATCTTTTCTGATCCTCAATCGATCAACCATACATGATCATTTGCGGGTCTCGTCTTTTCTCGTAAAGATTTCTGTTTTGTGTTGGAATATGCATCCTCCGCGTCTGTCGTCTTTTGAGCTACAAGTTGGCCATCTCCACAGGAATCGCGAACAGCACCAGTTCTCGAACGCGGGATTCGGTTGGCAGGGACTGCACCGTACATGCCTCTTCCCCATCCTAGCATTCAAAAGAAAATGACAGACCCCTGAAACCTCAACTCAAAATCTGGATGCAAACCTGCTTCAAATTGATTAAACCCTGCACTCACACCGACTGTGAAGGACAACCCACTCGTTCGACCACGGCTAGTGCGAGGACACCCGAGGAGCTTGTGTCCCAATGGTTATCGACCGGAGAACTCATAGACAGAGACTTTGCTTTGGATATTGAACAAAGCATACATCACCAAACCAGAAAAAGTGAATAGCACATGGTGTACTTTCCAAACATCTGTAGCAGACAGCGGGAGTAGGTAAATCATCACCACAACAACCCGTTTAAGGTTTAACACGTTCAGTGGTCACAAACGAAGATATTTCACACACCGAAGTAAAGATGTCCATTCCCAATGGGCAAACTAATCACCCTTGGAGTTCTGTCCCAATTTTTCCACCATGGGCAATAGAAGTGTCATAGGCTGCAAAGCACGGATGGAACAAATGCAAGCAGTGACTCGACTTCCAAAAGGCGACAATAGAAGCTGCAGTACGCTCATGCCGCACATAAAACATCTATAAACAAGCAACCCGACTACAATTGCAACTAACAAGGCATTCATCTCGGTACGAAATCTTCACTTCAACAGTACCGTACCAGAATGGGACAACTAGATTTAAACCAGAACAAATTACACATAAGCAAGAGATGCTATTACAAGATCTTCACGATTAGAGTCGGAACACCATCACTAAACCGCAATTTATCTGTTCTACTCAGAAAACTAGTGATGATAACTAAATCAAACTTCACATGCTCTGATATTGCCTAAGTGCAGACTACTTCGTACCTTTCCAAGTAAAACAACTAAGACCTTCCCGTGCATTAGCACAAGTAAAAACTAAAAAGGGGAGGAAGTGCCACAACTCTCATGATAAGGCCGCAGCAACGTACAAGACCATGCGGGACATCAATACGCTGATCGTCCATCACCCTCGACTATCACATCTTTAAAAGCCCCACCGCTAGGAATCATGGGCAAGACGTGCTCTTGATGGGGAACAATCACATCTAGCAAGTATGGCCCAGGAGTTTCCAGCATTTTCTGAATTGCAGCTCTAACATCTGCTTTCTTGGTCACACGAGCAGCAGGTATTCCACAAGCTTCAGCAAACTTCAACATATCTGGGAATATCTCAGACTCTCTCAACGGATCTCCTAGGTACGTGTGCGCCCTATTGGCCTTGTAGAACCGATCCTCCCATTGGACAACCATGCCCAGGTGCTGATTGTTCAACAGAAGAATTTTGACCGGAAGGTTCTCCACTCTGATAGTAGCCAACTCTTGGATATTCATGGTAAAGCTTCCATCTCCATCAATGTCCACAACAACGGCATCAGGCTTTGCAACAGCAGCTCCAATAGCGGCCGGCAACCCAAAACCCATAGCCCCTAATCCTCCGGATGTCAACCACTGCCGAGGTCTCCTATACTTGTAAAACTGTGCAGCCCACATCTGATGTTGCCCGACACCTGTACTTATGATTGCGTTTCCATCGGTCAACTCATCAAGAACCTGAATCGCGTACTGAGGAGGTATGGCATCCCCGAACGTCTTAAAACTTAATGGGTACTTCTGTTTCTGCTCATCAAGCTCCACCCTCCAAGCGGAAAAGTCAAGTTTAAGCTTTGATCCTTTCCCTTCCAACAACCGGTTCATCCCTTGCAAGGCCAATTTCACATCCCCACAAACAGAAACGTGAGGCTGCTTGTTCTTTCCAATCTCAGCCGAGTCAATATCAATGTGAACGATCTTAGCTCGGCTAGCAAAAGCTTCCAGCTTGCCCGTGACGCGATCATCAAACCGAACTCCAAAGGCGAGCAACAGATCACTTTTGTCCACTGCATAGTTTGCACATACAGTCCCATGCATCCCAAGCATATGAAGCGACAAATCATCTGTGCAAGGGAATGACCCTAGACCCATCAAAGTACTCGCCACAGGGATCCCCGTAAGTTCTACAAACCTAATCAACTCCTCGCTCGAATTCAAACACCCACCGCCCACATACAAGACTGGCTTCTTTGATTCGGCTATCAACCTCACAATCTGTTCCAGGTGCGCCTCCTGAGGCGGCTTAGGCAACCTCGACGTGTATCCCAACAACCTCACAGACATGTCCCAGTTTGGAACCGCGAGCTGCTGTTGTATATCCTTAGGTATATCGATGAGAACCGGACCTGGCCTCCCTGAAGTCGCTAAATAGAATGCCTCGCTGACTACCCTCGGTATATCTTCCACGTCAAGAACCAGATAGTTGTGCTTCGTTATAGACCGGGTGACCTCGACGATGGGGGTCTCTTGAAACGCATCCGTACCAATCATTCTTCGGGGCACCTAAAAATCGAATAAAAATCGTTCTTTCGTCAAAACGGGTGGGAAACGAACGAAATGAAAAGCCGCAGTTTCAAAACTTACCCCCTATGAGTCCAGATCTCAAAAGATACGAGCTAATGGACTAATCAGGCAAAGCACGCGAGCTATCAAATGAAACAGTGAAGATACGCGCGACTGGAACGGCAGCAAAACAAAGCACGGGTCATGGGTGGAACCTGGCCGGTGATGGCGACAATGGGGATGCTGTCGAGCATGGCGTCGGCGAGGCCGCTGACGAGGTTGGTGGCACCGGGGCCGGAGGTGGCGATGCAGACGCCGGGGAGGCCGGAGGCGCGGGCGTAGCCCTCGGCGGCGAAAATGCCGCCCTGCTCGTGGCGGGGGAGGACGTTCTTGATGACGCTGGAGCGGGTGAGGGCCTGATGGATCTCCATGGAGGCGCCGCCGGGGTAGGCGAAGACGTTGGTGACGCCCTGCCGCTCCAGGGCCTCCACGAGGACATCGGACCCTTTGCGGGGCTCGTCGGGGGCGAATCGGGAAGCGAAGGCCTCGGGGGAGGGGGGCGGCGGAGGGGCGGTGACGGCGGCGGAGGAGGCCTTGGGGACGGGGTTGGGGAGGGAGCTGGAGATGCGGAGGGGAGGGGAAGAGAAGGAGGGCCGGGCGGGTCTGGAGGGGAAAGGGAAAGACTTGTGGGGGAGGAGGAGGAGGGAGAGAGATTTGGAGGAGACGGAGGAGGAGGGAGGAGGAGGAGGTGGTGCCGTTCTGGCGGAGACGGCGGAGAAGCTGCCGGCTGCGGCGGCCGCCATTGTTCTCGTGGAGCTGGTGGCGTTCCGGAGGAGGAAGAGCAACGGAGAGGAGGCAGCGAATGGTGGCCACTCGGGAGTTCGGTCCCCTTTAAACTTCGTGTCCCTGTCCATGCGTACGGTCGCTGTTCATTGAAATTACGCAATTCTCCCCCCCGGCTTTGTTCAGTAACTGCTAATTATTTGCGTGCGCGCGTGCGTCTCTCTCCCTCTCCCTCTCCCTCTCCCTCTGCGTTTCTTCCTCGTTGGTCGCCATGAAAGATTTGTCAAAGGGGGAATGGTTTCCTCGAAGTTTCCACTTTTAACTAGATTTTTTTACCGTCTTTGGTCTGGCCCAAGGTCTTCTATCAGTCTACGAATGTTCAGCTCGACATATGAGATGCTCCGAAAAGCGAGACTTCGCTCGTGATCTCGATGCATTATAACACGAAACAAAACCGCAGAGCATTCCAAAAGAGAACGCGCTCGAACGCATCATCTGCGAAATGGCGTGGGGCTGGAGACATCTTTCTCTGTACCCTTTGCTCTGAAAAGGAGAAGAGAGAGAGAGAGAGTGATGCGAAATCTATTAGCGATGCGTTTCTGGACTAATTGGACAAGCAGAAATACAAACGGAAGGCGAAACGGTGATGTGACTAGAACTGGTGGACCCGATCGACGACATCGGATATTTTTTTTATGAGTTAATTTAAAAAGGTAGTTTCCTAATTTTGATGTTTCATGCTTTCCAATTTAGATTAGGTAACTTTCCTATTATGATTAGATTTCCAATTCAGACTAGGTAACTTTCCTATTATAATTAGGTTTTCTATTGAAATTAGGTTTTACTCCTATAAAAGGGTGTTTAGGGTTTGTTTTGATTCAGAACATTATTATCATCAATATTGAATTTCGAAATTTTTCTCTCTAAGCAAGGTTTTGCTTGAATTATTCGCGGAATGCTGCGTCAGGTGGTATCAGAGCCTATAGCGACTGTCGGTAGTCTTCGTGACGATGCTCAGGAGACTGGAGCCCCAATCCTTGGGGACTACGCGCTGCAACGTTTGGAGCAGCGTTTAATGGAACGCTTGGATCAACGATTCGATCAAAGTCTTCATCGTTTCGAAGAACGATTTGACAAGTTAACAGAACGATTCGAAGGTCTCGGCGTTGATGTGAATCGGAATCGGCGGAACAACAGAGGCCCGGGTGCAGATCTTGCTCGCGGTGATCCTGTTGATAGGCCTGTTCTTGTCCGCAGGCAGAATAACCCTCTGTTTTTAGAGAGTTCGGAAGAAGAAGAAACTGAAAATTTTTATGAGTAACGTGCTGATTATGGCGGCAGACGTTATCATGGAGGATTTCAAAGAGGATATGATTGGAGAGATGGAAGACGACGTTACGACGATCGTGAAGGTAACGACTTTAAATTGAAAGTCGATATTCCTTATTTTAATGGAAGTCTAGGCATAGAAGAATTTCTAGATTGGCTTGTTGATATAGACAGTTTTTTCGACTATATGGAGACCCCTGGTGAGAAAAGGGTGCGATTAGTAGCCTATAGATTAAAGGGGGGTGCGTCTGCATGGTGGGAGAGATTGCAGAATAAGAGGGAGCGAGAAGGGAAAGATAAAGTTCGAACTTGGACTAGAATGAGAAGGCTATTGAAGCAAGAATTCATTCCACCCGATTATGAACAGATTATGTTCCAGCAGTACCAACATTGCCAGCAGGGTAATCGGACTGTGCATGAGTATACAGCCGAATTTATGAGATTGGCAGAGCGGAATAATTTCTCAGAGACGGAGGGACAGCAAGTGGCCAGATATCCCGATGGTTTGAAACCCTTCATTCGAGATAAAATTGGAGTGCAGTTTTTGAGAAATTTAACTGAAGCCAAGAATATGGTGATGAAGGCAGAATTGATGCAGCAAGATAAGGGAAGAAGAGGCTACGAAAATTATCAAGATAGCAGTTCGAGCAATTTGGTAGAAAAAAGCAGTTTCAATAATCGTTTTAACGCAGGGCGAAATCAGGAAGATAAGACGGTAGAAAAGCGCCCTATAAACGAGCCGAGGGATAAGGGAACGCAAGCACAGAAAACTGCGAACCCTAACCCTTATACTAAACCAGCCGCGATAAAGTGTTACAGGTGTAATCAGCCTGGGCACCGTTCTAATGAATGCCCTCAGAGAAAGACCGTAAACGTAGCAATGAGAGAAGAGGAGGAAGATGGATATTGCTGTGTGCCGGATAGTGAGAACGATGATTTTAAAGATGAAGAAGAGGAGCAAGTAAACTGTGTGGTGTGCAGGATGATGTTGACCCCAAAATAGGAAGATGATTCGCAGCGCCATCAGTTATTCCGAATCAGGTGCACCATTCTGGGAAAGATTTTTGCTGTGGTTATTGATAGTGGAAGTATGGAGAATATCATTAGGAATGAGGCAGTGAAGAAGCTGGGATACCCATGGAGAAGTGTCCTAATCCCTATACGTTAGGATGGATTAAATCTGGAGCGGAAAGCATTCAGGTGACTGAACGATGCAAAATTCCATTCTCCATTGGAAAATATCATGATGAGCTATATTGTGATATAGTAGACATGGATGTATGTCATGTGTTATTTGGGAGGCCGTGGCAATTTGATGTAGATGCTCAGCATTCGGGAAGAAGCAATCAGTATAATCTCATGAAGGATGGAGTGAAGTATACATTGCTGCCACTAAAGAACAAAGGAAAAGAATCTTCTGAAAATAATTTCTTTACCCTTACGAGGAAATTTGAAGTTGAAGTTAAGGAGACTCGACAGATTCACGTGCTGGTCGTAAAATAAACAATTGAGACTGAGGTTAAATTACAAGTGGAGGAGCAGCATGAAGCAGTTAAGCCTTTATTGAAGGAATTTAGCGAACTAATGCCTGAAGAGATTCCAGATGGGTTGCCGCCTATGCGTGATATTCAGCACCATATAGACTTAATTCCTGGTGCTAGTCTGCCAAATTTACCGTACTACAGGATGAGTCCAAAAGAGAGCGAGATTCTAAAAGAGAAGATGGAAGAGTTATTGAAAAAAGGACACATTCAGAATAGCATGAGCTCATGTGCTGTTCCGGCCTTATTGACTCCTAAGAAAGATGGGAGTTGGCGAATGTGTGTAGATAGTAGGGCTATTAATAAGATGGCCATGGGTTACAAGTTTCCAATTCTGAGATTGGATGACATGCTGGATAGGTTGCATGGTGCTAAGTGGTTTTCGAAGCTGGATTTGAAGAATGGATATCATCAAATTCGGATTCGGCCTGAAGATGAGTGGAAAACAGCTTTCAAAACAAAGGAGGGGTTGTACGGATGGTTGGTGATGCCTTTTGGACTTTCCAATGCTCCAAGCACTTTCATGAGACTTATGAATCAGGTTCTGAAATCTTTTATTGTCAAATTTATTGTAGTTTATTTTGATGACATCCTAATTTATAGTAAGACTGAAGAGAATCATCTGATGCATTTAAGGAAGATGTTGACAGCCCTACAGATTAATAAGCTGTATATAAATCTTAAGAAGTGCAGTTTTTTCACTAATAAACTGTTATTCTTGGGATTTATTATTACTGCTGACGGAATAGAGGTAGATGAGGTGAAGGTAAGAGCAATCAGAGAGTGGCCGACTCCTAAAACAGTTTCTGACGTTAGGAGTTTTCATGGTTGGCTACTTTTTATCGGCTATTTATTAAGAATTTTAGTACTATCACAGCTCCAATTACTGAATGTATGAAGAAAGGCAAATTTCTATGGGGAGAGGAAGCTGAGAATAGTTTTGCTATTTTGAAGGAGAAGTTATGTACTGCACCTGTTCTTGCTTTACCTGATTTTGATAAACTGTTTGAAGTGGACTGTGATGCTAGTGGAGTGGGTATAGGAGCTGTTTTATCTCAAGAGCGCAGACCAGTTTGCTATTTTAGTGAGAAGCTTAGTGACGCAAGGCGAAAGTAGAGCACTTATGATAAAGAATTCGATTCTATCGTAAGAGCTTTGAAGACCTGGAAGCATTATCTTATTGGAAAAGAATTCGTCCTTTGTTCTGATCATGAAGCTTTGAAGTATCTAAATAGTCAGAAGAGGATTAGCAAAGATATGCATGCGCGATGGTGTCAATTTTTGCAAAAATTTCCTTTCAGATTACAGCACAAGTCAGGTGTGCATAATGTCGTAGCAGATGCATTGAGTAGGAGAGCTAGCTTGTTGATTACATTACGCCAAGACATCTTGAGGTTTGAGCAGTTGAAAGACTGATATGCAGATGATGACGACTTTGGAAAAATTTGTGAGTCATGTGCTGTTGGTCAACCTGTACAAGAATTTTATGTGCATGATGGTTATCTGATGCGTGGCAATCAGCTTTGCCTTCCTCGGACATCATTACGAGAGAAGGTAATTCGCGATTTACATGATGGTGGATTAGCTGCACATTTAGGTCGTGATAAAACTATTGCTGCAGTTCGGGAGCGATTTTACTGGCCCAGTTGCGTAGAGATGTCAGTAGGTCGCCTTTATCTGTTGTTTATACAAAAGCGCCTCAGCATACTCTCGATTTTGTACAGTTGCCTAAGCAAGCGAATAAAAGTGTAACAGCGGATCATATGGCTAAACAGATTGTGGAGGTGCATCGTGAAGTCAAATAGAAGCTAGAGGAAGCTAATAAGAAGTATAAAGTTGCAGTAGATAAGGACTGGCGGAAGCAAGTGTTTGTGGTAGATGATCAAGTGATGGTTTTTCTTCGTAAAAAGCGATTACCATTTGGATCTTACAGTAAATTACAGTCAAAGAAGTACGGACCTTACGCTGTCAGCAAGAAGATCAACGATAATGCTTATGTTATAGACCTTCCACATAGCATGGACATATCCAACACTTTTAATGTTACTGATTTGTCACCATTTCATGAGTCCACAGAGCTGTTATATCCGGATCCTGATTTTAACTCGAGGACAAGTTCTTTTCAAGTGGAGGAGAATGATGCGGAATCTATTAGCGGTGCGTTTCTGGACCAATTGGACAAGCAAAATTCCAAACGGAAGGCGAAACGGTGATGTGACTAGAACCGGTGGACCCGATCGACGACATCGGATATTTTTTTATGAGTTAATTTAAAAAGGCAATTTCCTAATTTTGATGTTTTATGCTTTCCAATTTAGATTAGTTAACTTTCCTATTATGATTAGATTTCCTATTATGATTAGGTTTCCAATTCAAATTAGGTAACTTTTCTATTATAATTAGGTTTCCTATTGAAATTAGGTTTTACTCCTATAAAAGGGTGTTTAGGGTTTGTTTTGATTCAGAACATTATTATCATCAATATTGAATTTTGAGATTTTTCTCTCTAAGTAAGGTTTTGCTTGAATTATTCGCGGAACGCTGCGTCAGAGAGAGAGAGAGAGATTCAGGGAAAGGAGAAGAATGGTGTAGGCACGTGGTTTCTCCATAGCAAAGAAGCCAATTTTATCTTTTGCTTGGTTTGGACCAGGAGATGCATGGAAAAATCTTGCATTCCACAAAAGACCGCGCGCGTGCGAACGCATCGTCTGCGAAATGGCGTGGGCTGGGCTGGAGTGATCTTTCTCTGTACCCTTTGCTCTGAATTAAGAAAAGAAGAGAACAGAACAGAGAGAGAGAGAGAGAGAGAGATTCAGGGGAGAGGAGAAGAATGGTGAAGGCACGTGGGTGCGGGTTCTCCGTATATTTTGATTAATATAGCTAAAGAAGCCGAGTTCGCCTTTCGCCATGTTGGACCAGGAGATGGAAATGTCTTTGCCTTCCTCCTCGTCTTGTCTCCGTCCATCGGGGTCCACTCCCTCCCTCCCTCCGCCGTTTTGGTTCTTGTTCCATCATTCGACCCGTGAGCGAGCTTGCGAGAGGGCTCGCCCAGATTCACCGAATTCCGATTTAAAGTTTGGACTTCTTTTTTAATGTTCAGGGCCCGGATTGGACGGACGTTTGCTGCGCTCGAGGCCGCAGGGTTTCATTTGATAATTCGAAAAACAATCGTCAAGAAATGACACAAGAAACGCAAGTTCCGTGTGGAATCGCAACTCTTCGCAACGCCGCCGCCGACCAGAGTCCAAAGACGGGGGTTTTGACCGTCAGAGAGTGTCGCGCTCAAAACTAGTCCGAGGGAATCAAAGTTCAAGCTAGCTTCTTCCAAGGTGGACGGAGAGCTAAGATGGCTTTTTCAACATTTACTACAGTCCCCACTGCTTACCAGAGCCAGAATGCGTGCGTTCACTCATCCATGTCGGTCCAATTAGAATGCTCTGCGGTGTCCCCCCGTCGAATGGGAACTAATCGTGGAGATAAAACGTACCGATGATAAAATATAAGACGTACCGCCGTTAAAAAGTACTGGGCGATTTGGAAGAAATGGAGGCAGCATCCGAAACAATTTGTTTTTCCTCAACATGTAGGTGACACAGTTCCTAGAACTTTAAACCATTACAGTATCCTTTGCTAACATGCTACTCTCCAAAAAGAAACAAAGATTGCTCCCAACTCCTACTTCCGCAGATATCCCCCATCTTTCTTTCTTGCGAGCTCAGCCTGCAGCCAATCATATGAAGTTTTTCCAATCAAAAGACAGAAGAAAGACAATTCCCATGCCGGTCACCTGACCGCCCATGCTTTCAGCATGAGAAACCAGAGAACATGCAAGCAATGTGAATCTATTGCCGAAAGAAAACACGGTCATAAAGCATCTGTCCCATATGAGCAGCGCACATACTCAACACGTATCCGACACCGAATGGAATAGAAGATATCGGTTGAATAGGGATAAAAGCCATTTAATAATCCACTTAAAAGCTTCCACAGTTAAAAGTAATAACAGATTTATGTTGCCAGAAAATGAGATAGGATGTTCATATCATCACATTTTCTTAAGTAACCACCAAGAAATCACAGAACTGATTGCGACTATCAATCAAATACTGATTATATACTCAACGGATATAGTATCCTCCTAAATGCCGCATCCAACAATGGGGAAGCAAAGAGAGCTGTTCGTTTCAATTTGAAAGAAAACTTATATTTTCATCTTAAAGAATCTCAAACTTGAAATCAAATTAACCATCAATAGTGATCTCTAAGAAAACCACATTATCAGTCAATTCTTTAGGGAGCCTTTCGAACCAACGTTACATCAATACACCAGAAAGCTTCTCAATGGCTACAGAAATTCAAAACACGATCCACTTTAAATGTGTAAAATGACTTTATCTCAACAGCTTAAAAACATAAAATGCAAGTCATATAAGGACTCATTGTCATCATAAAATAGATAGTCTTGATCCTATTATAACTCACATGTAGCTACTAAAATATACAGGATGCAATTAAATTTGCAAAAACAATGAAATTATATAAATGCGATGGATGACAACAAACATGTCATGCAGGGAAAAAATAAAAAACAAAAAAGACATAGCTTTTTGTCCTTCAACCCATCACAAGAAGTAAGCCAAACTCAAGGCACAAAACAAAAACAAGACTTCTAAGCAATGACGCAACAATGTTCGTTTTGATCAATTTAGTACGCAGAAAGTGATTTCAAATTATTCTTTTCTAAAATAATTACCATTTGCATGGGAAATGAGAAAACTCCAGATTACTTTGCCAAGATGATAAGTTCTGAGAGGCACAACAAAGAGAGATAACCTTTGTTACTACCTATTCTTTACAGTGTGTGTATGATAATGGCATATTGAACAATCTTGTTTGTCACTAATTCCAGGGGCACATGTAAACACCAGATTCACAACTAATTGCATAGTTTTTTTATGCCTAAAGCACAGATAAGAACTGAAATCATTTTGCTCGCAACATGCCAAAAAAACAGAAAAGAAAAGAGCTGATACATTTGCAAATAACTGAATAAAACCATCTCCCTTCTCAAAGCATGCTACTACGATGTGGACATTTCTGAATATGCATTGAATAAGTAAGCTGATAGATTTACTCGTTATTGATCTTACTAGGAGAAGAAAAGCTTTCCAGTTCAATTTGAGTTCAATTATAATTAGATACATGCTACTATGAAGTTGATATCTAATTGGGACCCTGCCATGGACTCGATGAAGAAAAACTCACAATAACGCGGAAAAGGATTAGCATCAATGACTCCGGCATTCCATAAGGCAAAATCTTTTCCAGTATCGTGAGAAAAGGTACATAAAGGGCCATCATGCATTCTATAGGGCAGAGGTAACATTTATTTGTGAAAAACTAGGACTACGAATAGCATGTTTGCTGTATTACGACACATTAGAAGTGAGAGCTTCACCAGTAGAAAAATTCTGCCACAATGAAAAGCATGTGATCGGTAACTTCACGGATCGATGAAGGTCAGTACTTTCAAGGAGGTTAAGAACAACAGAAGAACGGTAATAACTAATAAGTCTGCTTTAAAATAAGAACCCCAATTATCACAATGGTTTTGCAAAGCCGAAAAAAGGCAGCCGAAAGAGGGCTCTGGAAACCGAATCAATCTATTTACAATCTGCAACTGAATCATTATGATAGACTCTCAATAACGAATGCATGTCCAATCAATCGGGTCCTTTTCGTCTCTCCCATCTCAAAGGCTCGCTCCGAATCAGTAATAGAGTCGTGCCACATCAAACAATATGCAGACTTCAAAAGTGACAGCATAAACTGCTACAGCAATTGCAAGTCAAGAATCCGTCCCCCTAAAGAACTATACGCAGCTTTTACAAAGAGACTCGGCGGTAGCCAAAGGAAGCACCTTTCTTTCATTAAAAAAAAGGCACAAGATCTACCTCCGAGATTAAGAATCTAGACAGGAGACAACCAGATAATAAAGAGCCATGGTTGGACATTGGGAGATCTACGAAAGCAAGAAACCCAAGAAAAGATAAAGGCGGGTGGGCAATTAATACCTCCTAACTGGACCCAACGATGATGTTGTTGATGGGGATGAAGATGAGCTTCACGAAAAACCCAACAAAACCCATGACCACAAACCCAATGGCGGTTCGAAACGCGACCTTGGTGAACTCTGCAAGGGGAAGGACGGGAAACCAAACCAAATCGATCAAGCAAATCAGGAAGAAGATGATGGGCAGTGGATTCGCATGCACGAAAGGAAGGGACGTGATGAGGGCGGATCACCTTTGCGGTCGGGCTTGTGGCAGCGCTTGACGAGGCGGACGCTGTCCTTGGCGAACTCCCTGAGAGGATCGACGACCGAATCTACGGCATCCATTCTTCCGTTCCCGGCGAGAGACAGAGAGAGAGAGAGAGAGAGATGGAGGAGAAGCGTTTGACGGACGACTTCCAATGTCGGACTTTCTCGAATGGTGTCGTGCGTGGATGTGGTCAAATGCTGTACTACTTGTACACGGACTCCTCCGGACCTCCACCACCCCATATGGGTCGGGTGGATATATTCTCGGGTCCGGTGAGAGACCCGATCCATGATGGATCCAAATCCAGGCAAGAGCTCATGGTACACGTTAGAGTCCATGAGTTAGGATCCAAGCAAGATCTTATAAGATTTCATCTTAAGTTTCGTCCGGACCTCGAGATTTGTAGGATGTAAAGCAAAGAGAATGTATTCCCTTTTTCCATGAAAAAACTTGGAAATAGAGCATACGAGTATTAACACTTTAAAATAGAAAAATGTATATATGGAGTCCGTCGTCATTGTATTGCAAACGAATAGGCCGCGAAGGCCCCTCTCGGAGCTGCTCCCTCTCTTTGATGAGACACTAAGGATCCAATTAGAGCCCCTGATTAAGAGGTAAGAGGTTAGCCATTAGTTCAATGTGATGCTCCAAATCAAAACACATCTAAATGGCACCAAGTGATTTATGAGTAATGCCACAACCGTCACTTCAAGTCCTCGTCGGCAATACTTGTGCTCTGGAAGCTCGGCTCATGTAAAATGGGGTCTGTCGATGATTTTTGGTCTTGAGATATCGTAAGCACGAGAATAGTTTAAAAAAAATAGAGGTACTGTAGCTCGTCATGAATACTCCTTTTGAAGACTTGACAAGTCAAGTCGATAGAAATGATATTATTTTGCGACGTTCAATATTCCGCACGAAATGATAGAGATGCTACGAAGCGATTCATAAGTAATGCTCACTCCTAGATGACCACCGCCCGATCGTTTCGAGTACTCTTTTTAACAGTGGGACTTAGGTGTGACGAGTTAAAGTTTTCACAAAATCTTGTAAAAATCGAAAAAGGTGATAATATTTTCTTTTGAAAGAAGAAAGTAACTATTCTACGTACCATTTTAATCTAAAAAGTCAGTGTAAATATTTCAAAGATCATATCTACTATCAGTGTGGCAACATACTTACATGTGTATCTAGGATTAGTTTTTGTAAGGACCTCTTGCATGTGTTAACGGTCCGATCCGCAAATGCATGCCTCATTTCTTACACCGGTAATGGATCCCATAAACACCCGATTGTCAATGATGAGTTCACGTCCTTACACGTTTCCGAAATTACTAATAAATCAATTCTAGAGGGCAGTGTCAACATCTTTGACACACTCGGTGATGAAATGTACCCTAAGTCATGTCATCTTCCGAAACCTACATTCTTCTCTTCCTTAAGAAAAGCATGAACAATATTTCTGTACACCTGTCAAATACCAATTTGCATAGAGAGAGTGATCCGTAACAAAGAGTTGTCATTCGGAGCATACGGAGTAGTCTTGTGGACCATGTGAACTTCATTTTACTTCTTCAATCAAAACTCCAATTGAAGCGAAATAAACAGTTCTTCAAATGTCATGAAAACCAAAACCAGATGAGGTTCGATTCATGCGCTTTAAACCTATCGAGTATTCTGCGTACACTACTGCATGAGGTTAAAATGTCATTTGTGAAACACATGCAGGGACCAATACTGCAACTGATCACTCCACTATCTTACCACCAAAAGCTACAGTACCAACAATCAAAACCCAGTTTTTGATACTTGGGTAGTAACTCCAAGCAAGAGTTAGCTCAGGCAGCGAGTGCATAAGTGCAAGTTTTTAGTGAATTTGTTCCTAGTCAAGGCTGGTAACAACCTAAGCTTAAGTAGAAAATAAGTGCAGAACGATTAGGCATGTCATAGCATCAATATTGTCACTGCACTGAGTCAGCCATCCACATATTTCGTCAACAGACTCACGCTTAAATCCACTAGTCATGAGCATCAGTACACAGTTCAACAAGTAACCCTAAGAGATATCAGCAAGGCTCGTCCACCTTCCAGCGAGCTGTGGAGCATATTAACATCATCCGGTAGGTTTCATCAACTGCACCACAAACATGAAAGAAGTCAATTACCTCACAATTTTGATTGCATCAAGAGAACGTACCTGTTACAGCATATATTCGAAGGTGCACTTGAAAAAAGTTTTTGGGTGCCAAGAATCTGGATGTGCATTAACAGAAAAACAATCCAGCCTAAAACTTCGAAAGGTCTCATAGTGCACAATGAGTTAATATAATGAAACATTTATCCTTCCTGCTGTTGATATTACTGCATGGCAAACTCTTGTTCTGCATGCGCGGGTTGGGGCCAAACAGGGGATGGGAGCGTAGGAAATTACGAAGCAGGATCAGGCTAATCAGCTCATACTTTTTCTTTTCAAAAGGTTCTCTATGGGTGAGTTATCTACTGTATTATTACTCCGGAGAGTCCTGGCTAAGACGAAAAATACGACAAATATTTCAGGTTTCCCCACCACGGATCCGAATCACTTAAAATGCTCTATCACAATAATTTTGCAAGTAGCTTTGAGTGGCACTCTTGAGAATATGTTATGCTTCCTACTCCCTAGCTAGAAACAAATGTTCTCAAAGAAGATATAAGCGGCAGTTAATCCTATGGATTCATCAAGTGAGCAGCCCTTCCATAGGTCGAATGCAGAACAACCACTACATAAAAGAAGAATTACAAGCCAGCATAGTATGAACATCACCATAGAATTATTTCTGAAATTGGGGATAAGACTGGGCTGGTCTGACTCACAAGAAACCAGGCTAACACGAACTGAGCTTTTGGTTACCTCACCGAACTGGCCTAAACCCGGATAGTCATACACCTAAGCAAAACTTATAAAACTAGAGATATATATTTACAACATATCAAGCGTATCAGAGCAAAGTGAAAACCTGTACAGTTCAGCTCAGTTCAGTTCATCTATTGTTTCTTATTGACCTTGGGAAGAAACTATCTGATGCCAATATACGAAATCAAACCCAGATGATCTTTGATTCAACCAGATTCCACCTAAATTTTGGTTCGGTCGGTTTGATTTAGGCTTTGGTTTTCCTTGAATTTTTTTGGAACCCACCTAGTGGCATCATCTAGAGATTGGAGAATGGTACAACCAAGTTATGGAATGATATATTAGCATACAAGTAATCTATATGATAGATAGGTAAGGGACAGGAACAGGCGGAAATCATACTTCAGGACCACTTGCGACATGGTGTGGTTGAACCGCCACTAGGCTATGGTGGTGTTAGATACATTGGTGCACACAAACTGGTCCATTTCAATAGGTTTCATTCAGTTTTTTGGTCTCTTGGATTTGTGGAAAACCCCTATACTGGTAACATCAAGAGATTGGAAAGTATGTCCAACTTGAGGCATGTTCAATGGCACAAGGGCTATTTTTTTTTGGAGATAACTGTCGGTAGATCGCAGGAAAGACTCGAACCTGATTTGTTGGGTCTTGAGTCGACCAAATAAGGAGAGATGTACTATTGCATCGAATATAACGGCATACGAAAAAAGGGCAATCTTTTGAAGATGCTAGTTCAACGAAATGTAAGTACATGGAGAGAATAGGAAAAGACAACGTGTACACTCAGCCTCCACATAATATTTGTCCAGTTGACCACACAAAACCAAGGAAAATGTTCCCACTTTTTCAGCTTTAAGTTTGCAAAGCAAGTTAGAAAATAAAAGTACAAGCTACAAGTCTCCACCGAAAAGCCTCCACGCATTTGACACCACAATGCCATCAAGAAATCCAAAAGAGAAAAAGAGCCAGACTATCAGCCCAAAACTGATGCTGACTTTCTTTTAGTGATTAATCTTGGAAAACTTTTCACAATTTTATGTTTTGAGTTGCAAGGCAAGGATAACGACCAAAACATATGGACTAGAAAGTCTCGAACAAAAAGCCACCACATGCTCTGCAAGGAAAATATCACTACAAGATAGATTGTCTATGCTGAAAAGATAACTAAATTCAGAAGCCTCTACTACTAAGTACAGACTGAAATGCCAGTATTTGTTGGGCACCATGCCAGTGTAAAAGTTGCAAGTGAGAATCCAAACAAATAGGCGACTATACAACCAGCGATGTTGCAAAAAGTTGTGAGAAGTTCCTTCTTTGCCACACGAAAATCACTAACTAGATTTTAAATCAAAGACGAACAGTGAAAGCAATAGACATCACACCACCCAATATTCTCTCTGCTCTCTAGTCCCTACAGAGATGTCCACTTGTCTCCTTTACTAGTTACATTTATCCCATACACCATTTTCTTGCATCAAACAACAACAATATCCGGCAAGAGATACTGTGTCACTGCAAGCTAATTACAGTCAAGGGAGCCGAGAGTCTTGACAGGCATACTAAAAGGTTGCAAAGCTCTAGTCTACTACAATAGACAGTGACGTTGATCTTAAAATAAGTCACGAACTCCAAAAGTGCCTATTACAAAAACTGCAGAAACCTTTTTCTTAACCTCCAATATTGGACACTGTTAACAAACATACATGACAGAACTGAATAAAGAATAGAAAAGGCCTACAGAAAATTCTCACTAAGAAACCCAGCTTGGTGCGTGTGCCAGTAATAGAATCTGTTTTTCATTTATGCTAAATCAGGAATGAATCTGCCCCTTAAACATTTAAAAGTCATCTTCCTACTTTTATTCGAATTGTGTCGTTTTCCTTCATGCTGACGACAACTTATTCTGCAGCAGCTTCAAGATATTCTGCTTTCTAAGAGTCTTTGAAACAAGTAAAAAGAAAAACTAACCATCTCCTCATAGAGCCGACAATAACACGAGATCAGATTGGAGGGAAGATAAAGGTCAACACGTTATGTCTGTCAAACAGAAAACTTCGAAAATATTTTTTGTCACTTTCCTTGGCTCGGTTATATGTGCTCACATTAGCAAACGAAACGTAACAGGTCATTCTAGCAGCCATTATGCATCTACCACGGTCAGCAATTGATGCACCAATGGCTCGAGCTCAACCAAACCTAGTCTGACAGGAAGTTACACGCGAGTCCAACAATTTATGCACATCATGCTGTGAGTATAGACCAGGCTCTGGCAATTTAGCACACTAAAAGGACAAGAAGGCCTTCCCAAAGTAAGCAACACAAATTGCAAGCAAACCTAGCAAGCTGCAAGCTCTTTCTGCGGAAACAGTCACTAAGTTCAGCTCTGAAAAATCCGTAAAAAGCTACCGTACTTAATCAGCATCCACGAAGAGGAAACATTCCCTCAAAATGCATTCTTACAGTAAAGACGTATCTAACGAGAATGCATGCGAAGATATAGTCCGTAAATCCAGTAGAAACAACAGAAAAACAAAAACCCATTGGAAGTATACACAGTTGAGGTCAGTTTCAAAATGACATATAAAACTATAGTCCAATTGCGCGGGTGAGCAACATTACCCTTGTCCATCAGGATTGCCCTGGCCATAGGAGCCATCATCGGCGGCCGCATTCTGCCACACGCTCTGCCACGCCTGAGAAGGCGGAGGCGGAGGCTGCTGCATATAAACCGCTCCCGGCGCAGCCGGCTGGCCCATAGGCGGATAGTAGTAGGGCACGCCACTGGCAGGGGGACCCACCACGGGGGCGCCGAGGGCGCCGCCCATGGCTTCCTCCTTGATCTCGTCGCGGGGCACGATATCGACCAAGAAGTCGAAGATGTCGGTCCTGGTGATGGCGGCGGCAATGTCGTTCTTCTGGAGGGTCCGGCGCTTGTTCTCCTCGGCGTGGAGCCAAGATCGGATGGTGAGCTCGAGGATGAAGAGCTCGCAGGCCTTGGCGAAGAGGATGGGGGCCTCGGCGGAGATCATGCGGACGTCCTCGTCGGCTTTCATAATCTTCTTGATGCGGGCCAGGGGGAGCTGGTGGTTCTTGAAGTCGTTCACCTGCTCGATCTCCTGCCGCTGGTACGACCAGAACATCTGGAGCTGCTGCTGCTGCTGCTGCATCAGGTGGTTGAACGGCGGCCCCGGCTGGGGGAGGTACGGCGGCTGCTGCTGGGGCTGCTGGTTCGGGTCCATCCGGCGACCAAAGTCCTCGACTTTCCCGCGAATCCCTTGATGGGTCCGAGGAAAGACTCGCAAAGGCGGCTCCTTGGCCGGAGAATGCGCGAGTTCAGGGAGATGAAGAAGGAAGGAAGGAAGGAAGGGCCGCGAAATGGATGGATCGGAAATGGAGGGCGCAGATAGGATTAGCTGCGAATGCAGCGGCGCATGGCTTTTCTTGATTTTTTATATAACCCAGCTCAAGACAAGGAGACAAGAATCGATTCCACGCACGCTCCTCGCACATTTCACACAAAAAACGCAAGAAAGCATGATCACGGTCTTATGCTGAAATGTGAATAAAGCCATGCTGGTTTTGGTCGGATATTTTGTTGTTGTTCTGGTCTTCTGGTCCATAGAGCACAATTTCCAATATCTCCCGTACGGCTGTAGCTTTTTCCTTATATGCTTTTTTCATGTGTGGTTCAGTCGTCTTGTGATTTGGTCTACTTTTGCCGGTTGATCGATCATAATGGTTCACAAAACAAGAGAACACTCGAATGTCTTTCCCATGACGCTCTTACCATTTCGTTCCCACAAAACATTATCCAAATATTCTCTAATGTTGCAAACTAAATAAATGTTTCGAACTCGTTTTGAAATTTGGAAATCGGCATAAGATTCCGTCGGTCGTATGCTTTACATTTAGTAGAACTCCAAAATCTTTACCTCGAGGCAACTCAAGCTAAAAATATGAAATATGGGGTTTTTGATTTTTATCGCGAAGAATTCCAAAATTTCATGAGATTGTGAGTAGGATTTCGGCAAAAGCACCGGATTTTCATCAGCCATCCCGTACATGCCAATGCATCATACATCGAGTGTAGAGGGCTATGAAAATTATTAATATTTATGAATGTAATGAATTCCAATTCACCATTCATCACTTGACAAAGTAACAGAGAAATCAATCATGATCATAATAAAGATCTTAGACATATGATAGAAAAATGTACAGAAAAGTTTAAGCCGGATCATACAGATTTGGCCAACTTTGTAATCCTTGTATCACTAAGACAGCTTTAATGAGGGGATTCGGACATATCCGCCAGAAAAGCAACTGTGAGCTAATCCTAGTAAAAAAAATCAGATTATCCGCAAAGTTACCTACAATGCTGAGATTAGTCTTTTGAAGATCTTTGACCTTGACCTAAATGAAGAATGTTTATCTATCCATAATTGCCGATCGAATCTGCAGATTTACTACTAACTATGGATATCGGACGGCTATATGAACAACCGCTGAAAAGAAGACTTACTCGGTCCGAATGGTAGTGTCTCAGTGCTTTCCTTCTCCTTCTCGTCTCCTCAATTTGAAAACTACATGTCGGAAGCATTCAAAAGGATGGCTAAATTCTTCATCACTGTTTTCCCTTAAGCCTGCATCTGCATAAAAGCTACGCTTTCATCCCCTTTACCCCAACATTGGCCTCCTCGTCCATCTTGGCATCCATTTCTTTTTCATCCATTCGTTTGCCAATTTCCGAAAGTTATTTTTCCTTGCAAACAATCCTTGATTTTATCAACAGTGCCCTCCATTTCTCCTTCCAGAACTTGGGTTACCACTTGATGAAGCTCCAAAGTTGTGGATGTAGGATCAAGTTCCGAGCATCAAATAGGAGCATTTGCAACACCTTGACGTGTAAGCAAGTGTGCTGGGACCTGATGAGAGAATCTAAGCAATTTGTCTCTTGGAATTGTATATAATTTAATTGGATCCGGATGCTTTTGAAGCACAGTCTTCAAGCCACAAACTTTGGTGAGTGGAGCAACGGTTACACCACGATCCTTGTTGCAATCTTCAACGAAACCTCTGTTCTATTGTTGTCGAAATCATGAAAAGATGGGTCTGCAACAAGCATTTGCTTGAAGACAGAGTTCTCCGCTTCAAATTCAGGGTTAGAAATGACATGGAAAGTCTTTTTGATAAGAACTCTGTCTTTACCGTCCACAGACTTCTTATGCTTAACTGCAGCAATCTTTGCGCCGTTTGCAGGAGCTTTCTCCTCTTCGCTGTACTCCTGCTTGACCTTTCCTTCCAAAGAATTTGGTCCATCTGTAAGTTCTTTCTCACTACTCCACTCATGAAGCTTCTTTAAAATTTTCTTCTTTGCTTTATCTATCAACATCCTTCGTGTTTATGTAAGAGATTGTTTCCCCAACTATTGATCTGATTGATCACTTCGAAATTAACCCTTCTCCTATCCTCAGTTGGCCATTTCGGGATCCTCTACAATTTGCAAATGCCGCTTGGCTAGCATCCTCTGTGATTTTCTTATTCATGCCACCTTTACTAACCTGCCCTTTTTTAATCCCGTTCTAGGGAATTGACATAAGAAGACATGTCCACTAAACCACTACGAGCTTTTTTAGACGTTTGAATCCTCTCTGAGCATTTCTCTTTGACTGCAGCTGCCTCCTCATGGCCCCTCTTCCAATGCCGAACTACAGGCTCAAGCACGCCTGAGGGAGGAGAATATGATGCTGGCGCGGGGGCAGCTTTATCACTCAGCAAATTTGGTAAATGTGCCATATGAAGAAGTAAGCTTTTTCCGGCAAATGAATAACAGAGAAGGTTGTTGAACTTGCATTGGTGGGAGAAGTCTGCCTTCCAACTAATGTTCTATTAGAATATGTTTGTGCTTCGGAGAAAGCCTTTGGATTAGATGAACTATTGCCATCCATTGGTGGAGGTGGAATCTCAACAACATAAGGTTTACGGCAGCTAGGTTTGCGGTAACGAAGTCGCTTGTTTAATTAGCGGATTAAGTATTCAAACTTCATTTGGCAAGCACTGCACTGTGTCCAAATGACATTTCGTTTGGCAAGCACCGCATTGTGTCCAGATGACGTCTTGCTAGGAGCACAATTGACATCAGCCGCACTCTTACCATCCCTAGCGTTGAAATCTTAATTGCATTCCATCTCTCGGGGGGTTTGGTTGATCCCTGCTCTAAATACTGCATTGTGTCCAAATGACGTCTTGCTAGGAGCACAATTGACATCAGCTGCACTCTTACCATCCCTAGTGTTGAAATCTTTATTGCATTCCATCTCTCGGGGGTTTGGTTGATCCCTACTCTAAATACCGCTGAATCTTCTTTCCTTATGTGTACCTCTATGTTACAATGAGTTTACGGCAATTGGGACTACAACAAGGAAGTTGCTGCTTGAAACTTCTTTTGGCAAGTATTGCTCTGTCCAGAATGACCTCTTGATAGGAAGAGGAGAGGCTGCAGCACAATTGACATCAGCCGCACTCTTGCGATCGCAAGTGTTCAAAGCTGCGGCGTTGCTTGTTTACTTAGCAGACTAAGTATTCAAACTTTATTTGGCAAGTACTGCTATGTGTCCAAAATGACCTCTTGATAGGAAGAGGAGGAGCTGCAGCACAATTGACATCAGCCGCACTTTTATGATGGCGAGTGTTGAAATCCTGATTGCATTTCATATCTTAGGGATTTGGTCGATCCTTGCTCTTGATATTGCTGATACTTCTTTCCTTATGTAATACCTCCTTTGTAAAGTCAAAACAACTTAATGTCAAAACAATACAATTGGCAAAAATATCTGATACGTACGCATTTGTAATTATTCTAACATGATAGATTTGCTCCTTTAACGCATTTATATTACATATAATGGAACATGTAAGTCGCCGGACAAAATACAACCGAATTATATCTAAATGACCAAATATGATACGATCCAATGATGTAAATCCATGTGTACACACGAAGAACTTACATAAAAAAAAGAGCGTGACGGTCAGAATTAATAAAGTGGGGCAACTGTTATTAACAAATTATAGTTCCATCTACATACGCTTACATAGACAAGAAAACGATGTAATTCCACATATACAAGCGACGAATTTCAACAAGAATAACCGTAAGGACAAAGCACGATCCACCATTTTTAACGAATTATGATTCCATCCGCATACATCCACATAAACGATCAAACGATATTCATCCATGTGTACAAGTAATGAACTTCCACAATTAGCACAACGGTTAGAAATCCGCTGTTTTTTTTAAGAATTATGATTCTATCAGCACAATCCATATG
Organism: Syzygium malaccense; assembly: GCA_031216405.1. Taxonomy (NCBI): domain Eukaryota; kingdom Viridiplantae; phylum Streptophyta; class Magnoliopsida; order Myrtales; family Myrtaceae; genus Syzygium; species Syzygium malaccense. Next base: position 183,564 of record CM062254.1, on the reverse strand, counting down.
AACGAGCAACGAACTTTCATAATAAGCTGGCTTATGGAATTCCTTCTCTGATAGTCGAATAACTAATGTCAAAACAATACAATTGGCAAAAAATCTAGCTAGACACACAATCCACTACATTACATTGACTGTCAAGAGGCTAAATCCGCCTTAAAACAACAGAAAACCAGTAGAAAAATATGCTTCAGCAAAACCTCAAATTTACACCAAATTATATTGGTCCGATATCATAAGAATTATGGCAAACATTTGTAATTATTCTAACATGCCAGATTTGCTCCTTTAAGGAATTTATATATACATAAAGGAACATGTAAGGGCCTATTTGGTAATTGATCAAATAGTGCATGATTCTATTCTTTTGTTCCCGGGAACAAAAAAAGAATATAAATCTGTTTGGTAAATTTTTTGTTCCCGAGCACAAATTTGTTTTCAGAATCAGTTTTGGAATAGAATCAAGAATAAAAAAAAGTTGATTCTTGATTCTGGGAAGAAGAATTAGAAATAGAAGAGAATTTTTTTTTATTTTTCTTCTTTCCTTCTTGGTTGTGGCCGGTTCTTCTTCTTTCCTGGCCTGTGGCTAGTGGCCAGTGACCGACGAGGGCGTTGCGGCCCTCGTTGATGAGGGCATTGCGGCCCTTGTGGCTTGGGCGACCCTCGCTGGCCTTTTCTAGCCCTTGCCCGAGCTGGTGAGGGCGGCCCTCAAGGCTCGCGGCGTGGACGAGGGTAGCCCTCGCCCTCGCCGGCCACCTAGTCATGGGCTAAGGAAGGAGAAGAAGAAAAAAAGAAAAAAAAAGAAATATTAAAAAATTTAAAATATTATTAATAAAAAGAAATTTTGTGCAGTTACCAAACGCATTTCTAATCTTTTTCTATTATAGGAATAGAAATTTTGAGCGGTTACCAAGAATCTTCAAATACTCAGAAATTATTTCCGGGAACAGAATAAAAAAATATTATTTTTTAGCAGTAATTGTTTTTGAGGACAGAATGGTTACCAAACGCATTCTAAATCGCCAAACAAAATGCAACCAAAGGATGCCCAAATGACAAAACATGATATAATCAAATGGTGTAAATCCACATGTATATACAACTTGTATAAAAAGAATGACAATCAGGATAAAGCAGGGCAACTATTATTAACGAATTATAGTTCCATCTGCATGCGTCCACACAATCGAACGGTTTGTAGTCCATTTCATCTACCCACGTCCACATAAAAAAGCGATGAACTTGCAAAAATATTTGTAACAGTTGGGCTAAAGCACAGTCAACCTTTAAAAAAGGTTTACAATTTTATCAACATTACTTCACGTCCTGAAAGTACGCAACAGAAAGCATGCAATAATGATCAAATTGACAGATTTATCTCCATGAAAGCAAATCGAACACGATGGATCACATTGGCATTAGTCACCTCGTGAACTATGATTGCCTACAAGGGCATCAAGGGACTCTTTTTGACGGGTGGGAATTCAGATATGGCAAAACTATATCCCCTAAGAAAGACCATGACAACATAAGAAGATAGAATCACAAACAAACTGTGATGGAATGATATTTGAAAATGCATAAGCATGCATGCACTGGAAGTCATAAAGCATTAAACTACTCATGACAAAAATTGCTATAATAAGCCAGAAATTTAGTAGAGAAATTACAAGGCAGAGTATTTTTCGCATTAAAAAAATGTGATCATCAAATAAAAACAGAAACAAAAATTAAATGCTCATATTACAAAGACTATGGGCCTGTTTGGTTTAGTATTTCCAGCTTGGCCAAATGCAAATAGTGTTTGGCGAATTTTTTGGAGCACTTTGGAGAAATGCAATTGCATTTCCAAAGGCCCAAGGCAGGTCTAGAGGTACTTTAGCAAGTTGCATTTTTGAAATGCAAGTTTACTATTCATCGCACTATTCATCAACTGAGTAGTTATTTTTTTCTACAAGGGTTCAACCATTTTTTGGTCAACCAAATATAAATGAGATGAGATACTATTTGCATGTATGGCATAATAAATATTACAGATAGTGCAATTTTCTTATTTTATCCTATAACTTGTTTCTAGTGACAAAAAAAAAAGAAGAGTAAACTGGATAAGTTTCTTCGGCCCTGGGATTTTTTTTTTTTTTGTGTCGAAACCCACATTTTGAAATTAAATGTCCCTATCTTTAGGCCTTTTGAAGATAGGGAATCGAACTCTTCACATTCCCCTTCCCAAGTAGGAAGGGTGGCTACTGGATCAAATCCTATTGATTCGGCCCTTAGATTGAGATTGCTGTATTTAAGATAGTCAATATCGGGATTTTGGTGAAATGGGAAGTTCATTCAATTAGTGTTATTACTTTTCTCATCTTTATGAGAACCTTCAACTATAGTAACATATGAAATAGTGGACGGTATAAATTTAATTAGCGGCACTCTTCCCCCATGATCTGATCTTTGATATACCTGCTCTTTTAAGCCAAACCGTGGAGTGATTCTGCAAATTCAATGTGGTTTATAATCTCACACGCGTAGAGGTAGGATAAGAGTTTCATCGTAGGCAGCGGCTTAGAACCTTCGCAGCCAGGTATACAAGATGGTGATATTCAGAGTCTTTAGGAAATGCACATGTCCACACACATGATTTTGCATGAGTTTTAAGATCAGAAAAATGCAAAACTATCAGATAACGCTCAGTTGCAGATGACCAATTGCCCGGTCATTAGTCATTAGGCAACAATTATTGTCCCGTGCAAATTTTTGTTTACGCGCAGATAAATTCTAATAAGGTGTTAGTAAGTACCAAAAAGCTGTTGGTAAATAAACTGACCGGTTTTTTTCATAATAATATATTGATATATTACCAACCCATTTGTGAAATAACCAATGTTTTTTATCGTTTGGAAATTGGCATCTTCTGTATGTATTAATTTACCAACTTTCATTTGCATAACTTCCCAACTTACCACATCTTCACTGTACTTCTCCTTGACCTTTCGTTGCGGAGAATTTTGTCATCTGCAAATTATCTAACTATGCCACTCATCAAGCTTCTTAAAAATTTCCTTCTTTGCTTTATGTATGAACATATTTCGTGTTTTTGTCAGAGAAAGATCCCTCAGATTGTTGAACTGATTAATACTGCTAAAGTTAACCCTTCTCCTATGCTGCAGTCGCCTTTTGAGATCCAGACATATTTCCTGCACCAACTCCTCTACTAAGAGCTTTCTTAGACATTTGAATCATCTCCAGGCACTCCTCTCTGGGTGCAGCTGCTGTCTCTTCATGACACCTCTTCCGATGCCGAAATATAGGCACAAACATTCCTGAGGGAGGAGAATATAATGCAAAAGCAGGGCAACTTCTATTACTTGCAAATTTGGTTAACGTGCCATATAAAGCAACTGAATACCAGAGAAGATAGTCAAACCTGCATTGGTGGCAGAAATCTGCCCTCTGACTGATGCGTTCGCCATATCAGGATATTGTTGTACTTCAGACAAAGCCTTCGAATTATTCCCATCTACTGGTGCAGGTGGAATCTCGATAGCAACATAGGGTTTTCGGCAGCTGGGACTGCGGCAACAAAGTCGCTTGTTTATGTAGCAGATTAAGTACTCGAACTTCATTCGGCAAGCACTGCACTGTGTCCAAAATGACATCTTGATAGGACGAGGAGGGGCTGGAGCACAATTGGCATCGGCTGCACTCTTACCACCCCTAGTGTTGAAATCGTTATTGCATTCCACCTCTCAGGGGTTTAGTTGATCCTTGCTCTAAATACCGCCGAATCTTCTTTTCTTATGTATACCTCCTTTGTACAGTCAAAATAACTTAATGTCAAAACAATATAATTGGCCGAAAATCTAGATACACAACCCACTATGTTACATGGACTGTCAAGAGGATAAATCCGCCTTAGACCAACAGACAACCGGTAGAAATATACCACAGTAAAACCCCAAATTTATGCAAAACTATATGTCTAATATCACAAGAATGATTCCAAACATTTGTAATAATTCTAACGTGCCAGATTATGCTCCTTTAACGCACTTACATACACATAGAGTAACATGTAAGTTGCCGAACAAAATACAACCGAATGATGTCCAAATGACCAAATGTGATATGACCAAACATGCCAGATTATGCTCCTTTAACGCACTTACATACACATAGAGTAACATGTAAGTTGCCAAACAAAATACAACCGAATGATGTCCAAATGACCAAACGTGATATGATCAAGTGATGTAAATCCACGTATACACACAACGAACTCCTACAAAAAGCAAAATGGACAGGATAAAGCATGGCCACAGTTATTAACGAATTATAGTTATATCTGCATACTGTCCTCATAGATGAGAAAATGATGTAGACCCACTCATACAAGCGACAAATTTCCACAAGAATTACGTTAAGGATAAAGTATGATCCATTGTTTTTTTATGAATTATGATTCCATCCCAATATATCCACATAAACGATCAAATGATACATCCTTATAATCAAGCGAGAAACTTCCACAATAAGCATAACAGTTAGGATCTGCCCAATTTTAATGAATTATGATTCCATTACATCCACATAAATGATCAAATACAAGTGAATTATAATTCTATCAGCACAATCCATATGAACGAGCAATGAACTTCCATCGTAAGCATGATCATTGAGATAAAACACAATCCATAATCAAACAGTTCGCAGTTCCATATCATCTATAAACGTCCACATAAAAGAGCAACAAACTTGCAAAAATATTCATAACAATTGGGCTAAAACACAATCAACCATTAAAAAGGTTTAGAATTTCCATCAACATAACTTCCCATCCTAAAAAGTTACGCAACAGAAAGCTTGCAACAATGACCAAATTGACTGGTTTCTTGCCACGATAGCAAATTGAACAAAACGGGTCACATTGCCACAAGTTACCTCATGAACTATGATTGCCTACAAGGGCATCAAGGAACTCTGCTTTAATGGGTAGGAATTCAGATATAGCAAAATTATATCTCCCAACCAAGACCGTGACAAAATAAGAAGATAGACTCACAAACAAGCTGTAATGGGATGATAGTTGAAAAGCCATAATAATGCCCTGGAAATCCCAAAGCATTCTTGTACTCATGGCAGATGACGCCACAATAATCTAGAAATTTAGTAGAGATACTATAGGCAGATTATTTTTCACATTAAAAAATTTTCCGTCAATTCAACTAACAAACAAAATTAAAGACTCCTATTTCAAAGATTGAATTTTTACCTGCTCTTGGACTTGGGAGGCAACACTAGATTTTTTTTTTCTCTATCAATTTCTGTGATTACTTCGATCTGCCAACCAGTTGCAATCTTCCATGGAATGGTTATCTCTGAAAGTGCGTTGCTTGTCTCGTGGATCCGGAAAGACAAAAGCAATGTATGATGAAACTGTATTTAAATATTTCTCTTTTACAATTAACAGGATAGATACCGTACCCCTGGTTATTTGTCAACCATGATTAACATTGACAAAATAGGCAGATTAATTAGTACAGATTTTTTCAGGCCATCATTTAAAGTCTTGGCTAAAAAAGCGAAAAACCCTCTTTAATGATCTTCTCCCTTTGTTTACCCTACTCATTTTTCTATTCAAGAAGGTCCAATTACATCAGATGAGTGGCGTATGTTTTTTTGAAAGGGTCCAAAAAAAAAACCATTTTTTGGTCAACCAAATGCCAAATATCAATGACGTGAGATACTATTTGGATGTATGGCATGATAAGTACTAAAGACAGTGCAATTTTCCTATTGTAGCCAATAACTTGTTTCTCGAGAAAACAACCAAAAAAAAAGTGAACTGGGTAAGTTTCTTTAGCCCTTGGATTGCATTAGTTAAGACGGTCAAAATCAGGATTTGGGTGAAATGGGAAGTTCAATAAATGCAACGCTTATGCTTTTCTCATATTTATGAAAATCTCTCTTTCAAAAACCTATTCATTTAAGCCAGACTGTGGCGTCATTTCGTAAACGCAATGTAATTTATAATCACATGGATACTATAATTACTTATACTCACATAGTGAAGGATAAGATTTTTATGGAAAAATTACAAAAAAAAAGTCCAAAACTAATTGGACGAATACCAATTTAATCCTAAATATTTTAGTTTGGCTAATTTAAATATAAACCTTTTGACAATTTGCCAATATAGTCCTTTTGGCCAATTTTTGTCGAAAATCACTAACATGGTTGCTAGCCGTCCTATGTGACACGGACAATGCTAACGTGTACTGATTTTTAACTTTTTTTTGAATTTTTTTATATTTTTATAAAATATTTCTTTTCTTTTCCCTTCTTCTGTCTATTTTCTGGCCTCCGCGGTGCCCGACAACTAGCCATAGGCGAGGACTGGCAAGGGTCGGCCTCACTAGCTTCTAGAAAGGTTTGGCGAGATCGCGCCTCGCCAACCCTTTCTTGTGGTTGGTCGCTGGCCATCATCAAGACTCGAAGACCGAAGGAGGAAGAATGGGAAAAAAAGAAAAAAAATAAAAAATAAAAAAAAAGAAAATTGCGAAAATTATCCACGTAAGTGTGAACCATGCCACATAGGACAAGCGATGTCTATGTCGGCGAATTTCGGCCCAAATTGGCTAACATTATCACAAAGTTTAGGATTAAATTGACTAAATGAAAAAGTTTAGAACTGAATTAGAATCTTTCCAATGAATTAAGAACTTTTTTGGTAATTTTCCCGAGTTTTATATTAGGCAGTGGCTTAGAACCATTCCAGGCCAACTATACAAGATGGCGATATGCAAGACTATGTCTCTTGCTTATGTTTTGCAGGTGTAATAAGATGAGAAAAATGCACATCCATCGATCGCGACAAGACTTGCTTTTGGGACTCAAAACGATGAGATAACCCTCAATTGCAGATGAGCAATTGCCCAGTTATTAGGCAGCAGAGTTCCATTGTTTCATACAATTTTTTTTTCGTGCTAATAAATTTCAATAACTAACTGTAAATATCAAAAAACTATTGGCAGATATAATGCCAAGTGACTTCTTTTGGATAACGTTGGTAAATTACTAACCCTTTTACATAATTACCCGCTCTTTTGATAATTTGTAAAATTGGCGATTATTGTACGTACTAACTTACCAACTTTTATTTGTATAACTTACCAATGCTTTTAAGTAATTTACTCTTGTATGAAATTACCAACTTAAATAAAAGTAATTTATCAACTTTTGTCAAATTAAAATACCAATTAGTTTTGGATCACAAACTTTCATTTGAGTCACTTATTAAATTTAATTGTTTTTCTATATTTAATACCATCGGCAAAAATATTCCTCTATTAAAGGGAAAATGACACAAACAGTCCCTGAACTTTGGCTCAATATGCAATATGGTCCATGAACTTTTAATTTGTTTAAAATAGTCCATGAACTTTAACCCAATGTGCAATGTGGTCCCTGAACTTTTAATTTGTTCAATGTGATCCCTAAATTTTTAGTACATGTTCAATTTAGTCCCTGAACTATATAAACATGTTCAATATAGTCCTTCCATTAATTCAAGTTCAGGGACTATATTGAACATTTTCATATAGTTCAGTGACTAAATTGAACATGTACAAAAAATCCAAGGATCACATTGAATAAATTAAAAGTTCAAGGACTAAATTGAACATTAGGCTAAAGTTCAGAGACTATATTGAACAAATTAAAAATTCCAAGACTAAATTACACATTGGATCAAAGTTCAAGGACTATTTTAGTCATTATCCCTCTATTAAACTTAGCTAAGTATCTATTGGTGGGAAAGCATAAAATAATACTTTAACTTATACTTATTGCTCTCAAAAGATTCTATAAGATAAGGTACGTGACAGAAATCTCAGCCCAAAATGAGCCAAAAGCCTCAACGTACTGGGGCTATAAAATGTATTTAGAACGGTGTGCTTTGTTGCAGTCCCCCGCAACGCTTCTGCCCATCAATGTATAACGGGAACTCTTCACAAACATGAGTGAGATTGGACAAGAATTGAAGAAACTAAACTGCAAAACTTTGCATAATATCGGGCACAGATGTTCTTGGTCCAGTATCCAACAACTCAGTTCAAGACCATCAGTCAATGTGAAGTCCTAACAATATGCCAAAGGTGAGAGAGTACACATGTTACCAGAGCAGGAGAGGAGTCGTTCTGAAGAGATGCAAAGCATAGATCTTGAAGTCTTCCGATTAAGAGCGGCTTGCTTATCTGCATAGAAGTTGTATGTACCGATGGCAATGACACCAGAGAATATTAGAGAACCAGAAGGACTTGCTAAAGTGAGGAATCACGCAAAGCATCGAAACTGTTTGAGCTAAATATCTCTGACACAAAAGCTGGCACTATTGCCCAGTGGGCACCATATCCACAGTTCCTATTAAAAGAGTTGGAACATAAATCTTGCCAGGTAAACAAATAACATGGTAAAAGAGTCCAATTGCCATAACAACCGGACTACAGCCATAGCCACTGGCCTTAAGAGGGAGAATTTTCTGGTAAATGGAACAAAAACAGGTAACTAGAGTTCAGGGTATGAAGAGCACAATGGGAAACTAGCTTTAAGTGATTGATAAAACAGAGATTTTGAAAGCACCTTATGGTTGTCTCAGCTAAGTAGCACCCCCTGACTCGACCGATGAAGATCCAGATGTTTATTGTAGAAACAAAATACTAGTCACTGAACCCCAATGATTCACAAATCTTACCAAGATTATTAGTCACACCAGAACCAGAGGCCACTACTAGAAACAAATACATAAAAGCCAAAAAACAGCCTCTATGAGCGCCAGTCGTAAGGTGAAATCCTCTCCTCTACATGGGCCCTTCTTCCGTTTTACTCTTGATGCTGCCCCTGCAGTTTCCAGGAAACGTTTTGCCTGCATCACAATTCGTTTTTGCCTCTGTGATGCCAGCAGCTGGTCCACTTCTCAGGTTTCTCATCTTCGACCTAACTAAGAACGACCTCATTTCCTTCTTGCTCAGATTTACTCGGTTTTTGTTCTCTTGGCCTAAGAGAAGTGCTGCTGAAGGAATTGGCTCAGAGAAGAAAACCAGCTAAGCAGAATCTTAATGATAAGAATCACCAGAAATAATGTGATCACAGTTTGACTAATATCAACTAGATCCTCCACCAGCAGGATTCCCAATATATAAGCTGCCAGGAGGAGGCAAATGCTATAGGTAAATGAGAAGCATGAACCATCGGGTCTATGAACCATCAGGTCTAACTTGTTATGATTATAACCCTCTGCAGGTGAAATGATGAACATCGGGGCAGGGACCAGAATAGGGCCCAACAGCAACTGTAAAAATTAGGGATGCTTCGCCAGGGGTGTCGATCATCAAAAATATCTGAGACAAAATCAGGCCGCTCGACCCAGCAAAATTTTTTAGTGTCCCCACAAGAGGATCTCTATCTTTGGGAAGTTCCGCATGAATATAACAAGAGCTGCTGGATCGAAGTAGGTCTCAACATCTATCCCACAAATACACACAGGCAGATCTGCAAAACAAGACTTGGTTCTTTGACACATAACAGCATATGAAGTAACTTCAGATCTTAAATTAACACATTCTTACTTATTTTTATCTAGTTTTTATGAAAATCAGACAGTAAACCTTCCAATAGTGAGGAAACAACATGCCCTTCTAATTGGAAGCAAAGGCTTCCCTCTCCAGCAAGAACAGGTGAGTAAGCTGCACCCTCACCTGATAGTATCAACAGTTGTGCATTGCAAAGCATTGGCAGAAACAAGCATGGCCTAGGATCTCACAGTTAAACAGTCCGTAAAACAGCTACAGCGAAAAGATACGTGCTTTAAGGCAGATAAGCAGGCTAAGTTTATGAACTAATGTGCTACGCATCTTATCTTACAACATACTGAAATGGAGTAAGAAAATGGTAAATTAACGGGCGAAGCACATCAATGTACTGTAGAATTAAAAGCCTGGACAAAACAAGTCTTGCAGTGCCATGATGCTTGCCAAAAGAGTTCAAGAATTTACCAGCTTAAAGAACTTGATGCAGGAGATCATTTAAAAAAGAATTGACTTACATCCTGGAGGTTGATTTTAGCTAATGGAAACTGCAGGAACTAACAAGCGGAAACAATTTATACTGAGGCTATGTGACAACTTAGCCAATACATATATTATTGTTCTGATGTGAGGCGTTCTGTCTTTCCAGTGAATGCTTTCAATGGAATCACAACAGGCGGAAAGTTGTCTGTGAAATTTATCAAATTTGAGTGACATTCATCAATTGTGCATTTTAACTATGGTCGAACATATTAAGCTTAATGAAATGCCAACACAATCACATTATAAGAAAGACTTACCATTAACTTTAATAGTAGAAATCCATCTCATTCAACACACCAAAAGTACCTTTTATTAGTGCATAAAGTCAGCACTTTCCATGAATTAGTACGTTAGTCCGTCCTTGAGAATTTGGATCAGCAACAACACAACAAGTAGAACCAGAGATGGTGGAAAGAATACATTAATGAACAGTGCAAAAGTAGGCTTGACCGATCAGCAAGATCCACAGTATATAAGCTGCCAGGAGGAGGAAGGGAAAATGTCATATATATAATGAATTTCTATACATCGGAATCTTATAGTTCGGCAACATGAATACAAAAAAAAAGTTAAAAAGTAAAGGTTAAGCCAGTTTATACAGATTAGGCCAACTTTGCAATCCTTGTTCCTCTAAGAAAGCATTCACGGGGAAATCAGATATCTTCACAAGAAAAGCAACTAATGAGCTAATCCTAGTAAAGAAACCAAACTATCCTCAAAGTTACTATAAAGCGGAAAATTTGTCTTCTGAAGATCTTTGACCTTGAACAAAATCGTGAATTTCCTTCAACCAATAGTTACCAGCCGAATTTGCGGAATAACTACTAACTACCGATATCAAATGGCTATCTGAACAATGCTGAATAAGATAGTAGAAACAGAACACTCCTTAGAGGATTAGTTCAGATTGTTGTGGTCTCAGTGCTTCCCCTTCTCCATCTCCTCGCCTCCAAAACTACATGTCGATCTGTCCAATCTAACCAGCTGAAATGGTCCAAAAGCATGCAAAAAGATGACTAAATGCGTCATGACCGCTTCCCTCTTAGTCTGCGCTTGTACACCAGCATCACTTCTTCCTTGGCTTTCATCCCCTTCACCATAACATTGGCCATATTGTTGTCCGCTTTGGCATCCATTCCTCTGCCATTAGTTGTTACCACTTGAAGAAGTTCCAAAGGTGTGGATGCAGGATCAAGCTCCCAGCATCCTTTAGGAGCATTTGCACCTTCTTGACCTGTAAGCAAGTGAGCAGGGACCTGATGAGAGAATCGGAACATTTCCTCCCCTGGAATCGTCCATAATTTCCCAGGATCTGGATGCTTCTGAAACACAGTCTTGAAGCCACAAACTTTGATGAGTGGAGCAACAGTAACACCAAGCTCATCGCTATAATCTTCAATCACTTCAACCATATCATAGCTGTGTATTATCTCATCTGGAGTTAACTCATTCCAACCAGAAGACCAGTTCCTATATAGAGCCCAAACATCTCCCTTCAAGGGATAAATCTGAATTAATCCCCTTGGGCCTTTCGTCCACTTCATCCTATGCGAGAAAGCATTAAGGGAGTCATCGACAACAGATTTCCCTATTCGCAGATACCCACAGGTCTTGGCAAAGCCAGATCCAACCCAACGCATAGGGCCAAGTTCTTGGTTACTTTTGGAACTAAGCCAACTTATGCGCATCTTGAATGGCTTCAATGATATGACAGTGTGGATCAAAGCGTAGTAACGGGGCATCCCATCGTCGTCATCATAAGCAGCCCAGACTTGATTATCAGCAAATGAATTCTCTGTCCGATCGTTGTCAAAATTATAAAAATCTGGGTCTGTAACAAGCATTTGCGTAGGGACAAAGTTTTCGGCTTCAGATACGACATTGGAAATAGCATGGGAAGTGTTTATAAGCTGAACTCTGTCCTTACCATCCACAGGCTCACTATGCTTAATGGGAGCGATCTTAGCACCACTTGCAGGAGCCTTCTGCACTTTCCCGTACTTCTCCTTGACCTCCCCTTGCAATGAATTTCGTCCATCTGAAGGTTCTTTCTCAACTCTCCACTCATCAAGCTTCTTACAAATATCTTTTTTGGCTTTATGTATCAGCATATTTCGCGATTCTAGCAGAGTAAGATCCCTCGAGCTGTTAAACCGATTAATTGAACTGAAACTAAACCTCCCCCGATCCAGCGGTCCCTTTTGAAGTCCAGATGTAGTTCCTGTTACGACTCCTCTACTATTTGCAAATGCTGCTTGACTTGCACCCTCTGAGAATTTCTTATTTATGCCACCTTCATCAACTTTCCCTTTTTCCATCCAATCAGTTCCTAGAGAACTGATATCAGCCGACAAGCTCACTGAACCACTTCGAGCCTTCTTAGACATTTGAATCATCTCCCCGTACTTCTCTTGGACCGCAGCTGCTGCCTCTCCATGGCCTCTCTTCCGGTGCCGAAATAGAGGCTCAAACAAACCTGAAGCTTGAGGAGCATATGATGCAGGTGCAGGGGCACTTCTATCACTTGCGAATTTGGGTAATGTGCCAAAGGAAGAAGCAAACTTTGGCGGCAACTGAGTACCATAGAAGCTTGTTGAACCTGCATTGGGGCAAGAAGTCTGCCCCCTGACTGATGCATTCCCGTGATTTCTAATTCTATAAGGATACTGTTGGTGCGCTTCAAAGAAAGCCCGTGACTCCGATGACCTATGTCCATCTACCGGTGGAGGTGGAATCTCGAGGGCCACGAAGGGTTTACGGCAGCCAGGACTGGGGCAGAGAATTTGCTGATTTAGGTAGCGGATCAGGTATTCGTACTTCATCCGGCAAGCACTGCACTGCGTCCAAAATGACTTACGAGGAGAGGCCGAAGCATAATTAGCGTCGGCAGCACTCTTCCAGTCCCTGGCGCTGTAATCCCGATGGGGATAAGCCGAAGCGTGAACCCCATGAGCAGCACTGCCCCTCCAATCCCTACCATTCGCATTCTGATAAGGAGAAGTCGAAGCGCTCCTCGCATTGCAATTCTGATGCGTACCTGGAAAACCGCGGACTCCATTCTGACGGCCCGGCGTCGGGAATGCCCCGTTGCAAGCCCTCGAATTGCGCTTCAGGTCGTACGCGAACCTCTTCGCCTTATCGGACAGCAAGCTCCAGGCCTCGGAGAGGATCTTGAAAGCGCCATCGGCGCCCACCGCCTTGTTCTTGTCGGGATGGAGAAGCAGCGCGAGCCTCCGGTAGCTCCGCCGGATCGCGTCGTCGCCGGCGGAGGGATCGACGCCGAGGACCCCGTACCAGTCCGCCTCGCCGGCGATCGTCCTCTGGGCGGCGACGTAGACGTCGAGGGTGGCCGCCAGCTGGGAGAGGCCGTCGAGGCCGGCGTAGAGGCTCCGGGCCTTGGCGGCGAACCTGCGGGCGCCGTCGACGTCGGACGCCACCAGCTTCTGCTCGGCGATCTCCTTCGCCCGGAGAGCGTCCTCCTTGTTGCATTCCATCTCTCATCTCAGAGGGGGGAGGTTAGCCCTATCAACATCGCTGCTTCTTCCCTTCCTTTAAGCGACCCTTAAATATTAATAAAAAATATATATACATAACCAATTTATTAGCTAATGCAAACCTGTTAATTAATAATAGTAATAATAATAATAATTAAAAACAAGAGTAACATTGTTCATAGTGCAGCAGACTCATTTCTTGGAACATACAATCCTTGAGAATACTCAAAACATCATTGAATTGACTCCACTGGCATTGATATATACATACAATGTCTGTTGTTTCATCCTCATGAGATTACCTCGCGCGTTATCTTGATTTACTGAGCACGTCGTGACCATGTTCCTCTCGATGTCCGGCCTTAAATGCACCGGTGCACGTTTGTCTAAGTACCTATTACCATTAGGCAAGCTGATGATTGACGTGATCAGTCGCCCCCCCGGCTGTTGCCGTGAGAAGACGCGCGTGAGGGACCGGGCACGAGACTATGACGTGACAGCTCAGTTGCAGATGAGCAACTGCCCGTGCAGATGTAAAGATGGATGGTGCCTCTTCATAATCATCCTGGAACCTGCATAAGCGAATGGTACGACTTACGTCCACCAGGATCTTGCTGATCACTATGTATAGGCGCCCGATAGCATTGTTGATTAAATACCAATTGGGTCGAGTTGTTTAGAGGAGAATGTATGTGTTTGCAGGTCTAATCGGATGCCTCTTCTCATTAATAACTCGATCACAATATATGTTGACTCCTTTTTATCAGTTTAGCAACAGAGGAGACATTTGAAGTCCGGGAGCATGAAAAGATCAGATTCTTCGAGTGAGTGCTAATGCTGTCATCAGTGCAACCTCTAGCTGGACAACAACTGATAGAGATTCGATGTCGTAGATGATTTTGCTTGTGTTCAGCACTTGAACTGTCATCTGAAGTTTTCGACACTACAAGGAGATCCAAAATCTGATTTCTGATACATACCGCAAGTACTATTAATTGAAGCATAAGCTTCAGGAGATGCAACAGGTCGCCTACCCAAGTTCCATCCTAAGATATTTGTGGAAACACTTGTTCCATAAATTTCTCAAAAGTAAATTGTAGCTTGAAGCAGCAACTTTGTTTGATACGAAGTAAGCAGTTACGAGATCAATCACAGCCCCAAAAAGCCGAGACCTGGCGTATTCAGTGAAACATTTGAAGTTTCTGCAGACTCATCTGCCTCTAACATCTACTGATTAGACAAAAGCAATGAAAAGACGCGGATCAGAAATTAAAGGAGAATTTAACAAGGTATTTATTTCCCAAGAAGAATCAGAGGAGCCTGTTCCAGATAAAAGGGCAGAAATAATGCTTCAACTTCTAGTCCATGAACTAATTGAAGTTTCTTATTGATCTCAAAAGAAAATCATATAACAAACTACACCGAGAAAATCTCAGCCCAATGTGAGCCTAAGGCCTCAGAAGTGCAGGAGCTGAAAAAAAATGAACTTAGAACAGCGCAGTTTGTGGCAGAACCATAAATCCGTAACGATGGATATGCACTTGAACTGTCAACTCGAGCCTTCTTCTGTCCATCAACAAAGAACGAGAACTCTCTACAAACATAAGCGAGAGTGGCCAAGAATCGGGCAAACTCAACTGCCAGAATTTCCATAAAGTTGGGCATAGACACTCCTTGTCCGGTAAACAATGACTAAGCTCAAGACCATTGCAACAATGCAAAGTCCTGACAAGATGCCAAACGTGAGAGAGTAACATATGTTACCGGAGCAGGAAAGTGAGTCATCGTCCTGAAGAGAAATCGGAAGCATAGATCCCAGAGTCAGCTTCCTAAGAGCAGCTTGTTTATCTGCATAGTAGTCGTATATACTGCTGGCAATGACACCAGAGAAAATTAGAGAACCAGCAGGATTTGCCAAAGTAAGAAAATTATACAAAGCACCGAAACTCTTCAAACCGAACAGCTCTGACGCAAAAGCTGGCACTATTGCCCACTGGGCACCATATCCGAGTCCTGTTAGCACGGTTAAAACATAAATCTCTCCAGCAAAACCCATAGCATAGTAAAAGAGTCCAATTGCCATAACAACCTGGAATAGAGCCATAGCCACCGGTCTTGGGAGGGAGAATTTTCTGGCAAATGGAGCAAAACGAGTAAGTAGTGTACGGGACAATAATGAGAACAGTGAAAGGAAAACTAGCTTAAATAACAGATAAAACAGACCTTACAGCGATCTCAGATAAGTAGCCCCCACCGACCCGACCAAGGAAGTTCCAGATGCTTATCATAGAAACAAATATACTGGAGTCATTATACCCAATTGATTCGCAAATCTGACCAAGGTTATCAATAACAGTCACGCCAGAACCAGCGGACAGTACAAATGACAAAAAGATAAGCCAAAAGTCAGCCTTTTTGAGTGCCTGTAGTAAGGTGAAATCCTCTCCTCTGCGTGGGCCTTTCTTCCGTTTTACCCGCACAGCTCCTTCTGCAGCTGCCTGGAAAAGTTTTGCCTGCAATTGAGCAATTCGTTTTTGCCTTGCTGATGCCGGCAGCAGGTCTACTTCCACAGGTTTCTCATCTTCAACCTCACTAAGAATGACCTCAGTTCCATCTTGCTCAGATTTACTGGGTTCTGGTTTCTCTTGCCCTGCGAGAAGGCTCTCCTCTGATGAAGGAATTCGCTCGGAGAAGAAAACCAACAAAACAGGTATAGTAACAGGTAGGAGGATCATAATGATAAGAATCACCGCAAATAAGGTGATTACAGTTTGACTGATATCAACTAGATCCTCGACCAGCACGATCCCCAATATATAAGCTGCCAGGAGGAGGCAAATACTATAGATGAATGAAAAGCTTAAACCATCAGAAGCTCTGATTTGTTTATGACCTCCCACGGGCCTAACAATGAACATCAGGGCAATGACAACTATTGATGGCCCAACTGCAATCATAAAAATTAGTGACGCTTCACTGGATGCATTGATCATCAAATATACCTGAGACAAAATTGCGCCACTCAACCCAGAAAATCCCTTTAGTATCCCCACAACAGGACCTCTACTTTTGGGGAAGTTCTGAACACATGAAACGAGAGCTGCTGTATTGAAGTAGGTCTCGCCATTTGTTCCCACAAATATACAGACGCATAGCTGCAAAATAAGAATTGGTCAATGACATTTAGAAAGGCATATGAACATAACTTCAAAGATCTCGAATTACTCAGTTCGTGGGTGATGTTTTTACTTATTTTTAACTTATATGAGAATAAGACAGTCAACCTGACAATAATAGTGAAGAAACGACAGTGTCTTCCAAATGGAATCACAGATGTCCTTTTACTGCGAGAAATATATAAATAGTTACGTCCATGATCAATCCACACTCGACCACCAGTATGAATATTTGTGCCTCGCGAAACATGTACAGAGAATATTGTAAACAGAAAGCGAGACAGCCTAGATCTCACAGACAATTGTTCCTAGAAAAAGCTAAAACTAAAGATTTGCAGTTTGAGGCAGAGACATGGATTAAGTTTCTGAACTAATCATCGTTGGTGATGCTAGGAATCTTCACTCACAACATACTGAAATAGAGTTCAGAAATTGGTTACTGAAGGGGGGATGGAGGGCATAGTTATACTATAGGATCAGAAGCCCAGACAAAAGAAAAAGGTCCTTCACTGATACGATGCATGCAGATGTCTCATCCAGACACTTGAACTAGCACAATGCAGCTGCAAATTTCAGTGAGCTGCTTAAGCAGCTCGCCATCATTAGCTTCTCATGGCACCAGCATTTTATCAACTACAGGAAATAGAAAAAATAAATCTTTTCTTCCTTGATGTAGTTCTAACAGTAGGACACTGTACGCAAGATGCATCTGTTTTCAATGACCATTTTCATCAGTCTTTCAGATTAAATTTGTCGAGCCATCATTACAGACGGAATCTACCAACATGCCATCAACAACACATCATAGGAAACATCTACCATTTACTTAGAGTAGACGTCTCTTACAGTTGCAACATGCCTAAAAAACCTTTTATAAGTAGGAAAAGCAAAGCCTTTTTCCAAGGATTAGTCCAGTAAACAACTCTCGGGAACATAGATCAATATTGCCAGGACAAGTTGAACCATGGATGGTGGAAGGAGTAAACTAATCCATGGTGCAAAGATAGCCTCAACCAATAAGCCAAGGGAGTTGGGCTTTAAACTTTCCAAAAAGTATACTTATAAAGAAACTTCAGCATTGTGATTCGATAGCAATCAGGCTTCTAAGTTTGCATCCGTCGTCTGCTATATAGCTTTCCAGATCATGTGTCCCAGCCTCCCAGGAAACTGAGCATCAAGACAGTGTGGAAAGCACAAAGATCTACCTTAAAGGATGCCAAATGCACTGACCGTCCATGATACAATCAACAGGGCGTCATTGCGGTCAATATGTCATCGAAACAATGCACCTCTATGCTGGACCTGAACTGAGCACAGTTCTAATGTCCTGAAGAGGAATGCCTTGGAGGATCACACTCTCAGTAGAGCACTCAACTACATAGTCCCGGAATTCATCTTAGTTTTAGCAGCCAAAAATCAATTTTAACGAAATAGCAAGTTACAGCTCTAGGTCAGCAAGGAATTAAGCAACAGTATTTGGGATATGTGGCCATTCAAGAGAAGGAAAACCCAACAATTACAGGGGATTAGATCGCAAGGACTAAGAATTACAGAAAGCGAGAAATCAAAGTGATGAGCCAACACCACAAAGAGAAGAAAGAGAAGTGAAAAGAAGATGAAAGGGGAGAGACTGACCACCCAGAGAGGCAAAGAAGGCAAGACACCAATGACGATGAGCCAGAGCAAGCCATACCCAAGAAAGTTCTGAACCACCCCAATGGCCAATAGCGCCCATGTCGGCAACACTTCACACAGACAACCAGCCACGAACCCAATCGCATCCCCCAAGTCCTTGGCCACCGCAAGAATGGCCACCTCTCGCTGGGTATACCCCATGGTGCTCTTGATCACCGGGGAGATGCTGCCGAACAAGTAGCCCACCCCGGCACACGACTGGATCCACATGGCGCACACGAACACCAGCCATCTGTTGCTGTAGAACTCGTTCAACTTGTCGCACACCCGCATCATCGACGCAGTCAGGGAGATCGAGATGAGTGGAGAAGAGCGTGAGCATTCGTAAATGAGATGAAGATAGACGATGGTGAGGAAGAGAGGAGAGGAGTGAGGTGGAGCCAACGAGTAGTCACTTTCAAGGGGACATTCCTGCCGTGGACGATGATGGTGTTGGTCTGTTTACCTCCACAGAGAAATCTCTTGGGGGCAACTGGTGGGACTCGGCATGATTGAAACGAAGGAGATCTTTTCAGTCTAGCCTGGCAGTAATTTATTACACGACCCACGTGGGCAAATGGCAAACTCCACGTTATTTTACATCATCCTGTCCAACCCAAGACGGGAGCAACCGTGATCAGATCGTCGGCCTTTTTTGATAACCTTTCACCACCCATGCAGAAGAAGAGTTGCCCCAGCCTGCCCGTCTCCACTATAGCCTGAGAGACTCCGCCAACCACGTTTTACATCTGCCAAGACAATGATAAATAATTGGCACGACCCCCTTCCCACTTTTACCAAACCAACCCGTTTCCCAAAAGGAAAAACAGAAAAAAAATCATAGCTCCGCGTCGGGTACGTGGGCCCCATGGACGTACGGGCGGACGTTGTGAGCCTCACATGAAACCCGCGCGAACTAACCAACGGATACGAATCGGCTCGGCTCACATGTCCATTTTCCCAGATAACCCATCTGGCTGCTGCTCATCTTGACTTGGGCTTTGATTTAGATACAGGCACTCCGAGGAAATGGGGGATCAGATCAGATCAGACCGTATCAGCTTGTGCTGATACGTATCCGTCCACGCACGTAACTGAGCCGTTCTTCTTTGTCTTGTTGCGCTTGTCGGCCATTCTGTCGGGACATGTCGTTTTCACGTGGGCTGCGTATTTTGTTTTGGGAGCAAAGATGTCCACCTTTCTCAACCCCCATTCGTGAAGAAATTTCAACGCAGCTTATCATCTCGACACCCATTCTCTTCTATTTAATCTCATATTAAATTCGTACCGCAGCATGCGTATTCGTACGTGGATTTTCACGTTCAACTTGGCACGTGCGTGCGTCCCCAGTCTAATGTGAAGAGCGAGAAAGAAATGTTTCAAGAGCTGTCCGGATTGATTTTCGCTTTTTCTCTTTTATTTAATCTGAATCTTGCGACCAAAAGCCCGTGCCTTGTCTAGGTTTCGTCGAAGAAAGTGAGTCCACCGCTCGAAATCGAAGGTGGACTAAAGGATCATCTCCCTTTGACACAAAGATTGCCAATGCTCTTCGAGAAGTCACCCAGGAATCAATTTTTCTTTTTCAATTTACTTAAATTTCTTGGGTACTAATTTGATTAAGAAGTCACCCATGGATCACGAGCTCGTGTGGCTCGTGATCCATGACTCTCTCGCACGAACTAAAAGTGGTCAGAAGTGCACACTTCTCAGAAAATATAATATTTATCTAGAGTTTCAAGTTCTTGTATGTATATACACAGCCACGGCACACGGTGATTCATTTATATAGGTGATCCCGGAAAAATAATGAAGGTAGAATGATATCTTCCATTGCAAGAATAAGGCCCTGCAAAGTGAGGAGACGACCGTACAATGAAGTTTCTCTGCACTTTTGACTCCAAGAGGACACAAGAAGATTTTATTTGTCGTATGTCTCCCTTCGTTTACTAATAAAAGATGACTAGTCTTATGTCAACCTTGCTTAACTAACCGGTGTTCCAATGAAAATGCAATTCCCAGGTTTTATCAATTGAAATCTAGATTAAAGAGAAAATGTTTAGAATAATTACGTCCATTGCTAGTTAGCATATAGGCAAGTATCATTTTATCTTATATTGCATACAAAATAAGTAAATCACAAGGACCGGATCTTTATCGGTATCTTCTGATATCACGAAAGAAATGATATATTGACAGGGGTAAAGAAAAGGTGGACCTACCTAGATTTAATTTATTTATTTGCTCAGAAAAGTAGGAGAAGCAAAACACACATTGTTGCTTAAACAGACCTTTACCTAGTTCACTCCACAGCTTGTTCATTTGTTTACACGGGGAAACAAATTCATGTTGTGGTGGCCTGACATTTATATGGTTCGGGCAGAGAGACATTTTTCAGCTAAAAAGTGAAAATTGATGGGTCGGAGCTAGAGGGAAGAAGGAACCCAGTAAAGTCCAGAGAAATCTCATGCTCAGCTTGACCTGCTCTGTTTCTGCATCTCTTTCTTCCAGAGTAAATCTCTTTTCCTCCCAAGTGATGAATAGTTTTAACAGTTGAAAAAAGCTTGCAGCTTTCGAGTGAGTGCTAATGCTGTCATCAGTGCAACCTCTAGCCGGACAACAACTGATAGAGATTCGATGTCGTAGATGATTTTGCTTGTGTTCAGCACTTGAACTGTCATCTGAAGTTTTCGACACTACAAGGAGATCCAAAATCTGATTTCTGATACATACCGCAAGTACTGTTAATTGAAGCATAAGCTTCAGGAGATGCAACAGGTCGCCTACCCAAGTTCCATCCTAAGATATTTGTGGAAACACTTGTTCCATAAATTTCTCAAAAGTAAATTGTAGCTTGAAGCAGCAACTTTGTTTGATACGAAGTAAGCAGTTACGAGATCAATCACAGCCCCAAAAAGCCGAGACCTGGCGTATTCAGTGAAACATTTGAAGTTTCTGCAGACTCATCTGCCTCTAACATCTACTGATTAGACAAAAGCAATGAAAAGACACGGATCAGAAATTAAAAGAGAATTTAACAAGGTATTTATTTCCCAAGAAGAATCAGAGGAGCCTGTTCCAGATAAAAGGGCAGAAAATAATGCTTCAACTTCTAGTCCATGAACTAATTGAAGTTTCTTATTGATCTCAAAAGAAAATCATATAACAAACTACACCGAGAAAATCTCAGCCCAATGTGAGCCTAAGGCCTCAGAAGTGCAGGAGCTGAAAAAAAATGAACTTAGAACAGCGCAGTTTGTGGAAGAACCCTAAATCCGTAACGATGGATATGCACTTGAACTGTCAACTCGAGCCTTCTTCTGTCCATCAACGAAGAACGAGAACTCTCCACAAACATAAGCGAGAGTGGCCAAGAATCGGGCAAACTCAACTGCCAGAATTTCCATAAAGTTGGGCATAGACACTCCTTGTCCGGTAAACAATGACTAAGCTCAAGACCATCGCAACAATGCAAAGTCCTGACAAGATGCCAAACGTGAGAGAGTAACATATGTTACCGGAGCAGGAAAGTGAGTCATCGTCCTGAAGAGAAATCGGAAGCATAGATCCCAGAGTCAGCTTCCTAAGAGCAGCTTGTTTATCTGCATAGTAGTCGTATATACCGCTGGCAATGACACCAGAGAAAATTAGAGAACCAGCAGGATTTGCCAAAGTAAGAAAATTATACAAAGCACCGAAACTCTTCAAACCGAACAGCTCTGACACAGAAGCTGGCACTATTGCCCACTGGGCACCATATCCGAGTCCTGTTAGCACGGTTAAAACATAAATCTCTCCAGGAAAACCCATAGCATAGTAAAAGAGTCCAATTGCCATAACAACCTGGAATAGAGCCATAGCCACTGGTCTTGGGAGGGAGAATTTTCTGGCAAATGGAGCAAAACGAGTAAGTAGTGTACAAGACAATAATGAGAACAGTGAAAGGAAAACTAGCTTAAATAACAGATAAAACAGACCTTACAGCGATCTCAGATAAGAAGCCCCCACCGACCCGACCAAGGAAGTTCCAGATGCTTATCATAGAAACAAATATACTGGAGTCATTATACCCAACTGATTCGCAAATCTGACCAAGGTTATCAATAACAGTCACACCAGAACCAGCGGACAGTACAAGTGAGAAAAAGCTAAGCCAAAAGTCAGCCTTTTTGAGTGCCTGTAGTAAGGTGAAATCCTCTCCTCTGCGTGGGCCTTTCTTCCGTTTTACCCTCACAGCTCCTTCTGCAGCTGCCTGGAAAAGTTTTGCCTGCAATTGAGCAATTCGTTTTTGCCTTGCTGATGCCGGCAGCAGGTCTACTTCCTCAGGTTTCTCATCTTCAACCTCACTAAGAATGACCTCAGTTCCATCTTGCTCAGATTTACTGGGTTCTGGTTTCTCTTGCCCTGCGAGAAGGCTCTCCTCTGATGAAGGAATTCGCTCGGAGAAGAAAACCAACAAAACAGGTATAGTAACAGGTAGGAGGATCATAATGATAAGAATCACCGCAAATAAGGTGATTACAGTTTGACTGATATCAACTAGATCCTCGACCAGCACGATCCCCAATATATAAGCTGCCAGGAGGAGGCAAATACTATAGATGAATGAAAAGCTTAAACCATCAGAAGCTCTGATTTGTTTATGACCTCCCACGGGCCTAACAATGAACATCAGGGCAATGACAACTATCGATGGCCCAACTGCAATCATAAAAATTAGTGACGCTTTACTGGATGCATTGATCATCAAATATACCTGAGACAAAATTGCGCCACTCAACCCAGAAAATCCCTTTAGTATCCCCACAACAGGACCTCTACTTTTGGGGAAGTTCTGAACACATGAAATGAGAGCTGCTGTATTGAAGTAGGTCTCGCCATTTGTTCCCACAAATACACAGACGCATAGCTGCAAAATAAGAATTGGTCAATGACATTTAGAAAGGCATATGAACATAACTTCAAAGATCTCGAATTACTCAGCTCGTGGGTGATGTTTTTACTTATTTTTAACTTATATGAGAATAAGACAGTCAACCTGACAATAATAGTGAAGAAACGACAGTGTCTTCCAAATGGAATCACAGATGTCCTTTTACTGCGAGAAATATATAAATAGTTACGTCCATGATCAATCGACACTCGACCACCAGTAGGAATATTTGTGCCTCGCGAAACATGTACAGAGAATATTGTAAACAGAAAGCGAGACAGCCTAGATCTCACAGACAATTGTTCCTAGAAAAAGCTAAAACTAAAAGATTTGCAGTTTGAGGCAGAGACATGGATTAAGTTTCTGAACTAATCATCGTTGGTGATGCTAGGAATCTTCACTCACAACATACTGAAATAGAGTTCAGAAATTGGTTACTGAAGGGGGGATGGAGGGCATAGTTATACTATAGGATCAGAAGCCCAGACAAAAGAAAAAGGTCCTTCACTGATATGATGCATGCAGATGTATCATCCAGACACTTGAACTAGCACAATGCAGCTGCAAATTTCAGTGAGCTGCTTAAGCAGCTCGCCATCATTAGCTTCTCATGGCACCAGCATTTTATCAACTACAGGAAATAGAAAAAATAAATCTTTTCTTCCTTGATGTAGTTCTAACAGTAGGACACTGTACGCAAGATGCATCTGTTTTCAATGACCATTTTCATCAGTCTTTCAGATTAAATTTGTCGAGCCATCATTACAGACGGAATCTACCAACATGCCATCAACAACACATCATAGGAAACATCTACCATTTACTTAGAGTAGACGTCTCTTACAGTTGCAACATGCCTAAAAAACCTTTTATAAGTAGGAAAAGCAAAGCCTTTTTCCAAGGATTAGTCCAGTAAACAACTCTCGGGAACATAGATCAATATTGCCAGGACAAGTTGAACCATGGATGGTGGAAGGAGTAAACTAATCCATGGTGCAAAGATAGCCTCAACCAATAAACCAAGGGAGTTGGGCTTTAAACTTTCCAAAAAGTATACTTATAAAGAAACTTCAGCATTGTGATTCGATAGCAATCAGGCTTCTAAGTTTGCATCCGTCATCTGCTATATAGCTTTCCAGATCATGTGTCCCAGGAAACTGAGCATCAAGACAGCGTGGAAAGCACAAAGATCTACCTTAAAGGATGCCAAATGCACTGACCGTCCATGATACAATCAACAGGGCGTCATTGCGGTCAATATGTCATTGAAACAATGCACCTCTATGCTGGACCTGAACTAAGCACAGTTCTAATGTCCTGAAGAGGAATGCCTTGGAGGATCACACTCTCAGTAAAGCACTCAACTACATAGTCCCGGAATTCATCTTAGTTTTAGCAGCCAAAAATCAATTTTAACGAAATAGCAAGTTACAGCTCTAGGTCAGCAAGGAATTAAGCAACAGTATTTGGGATATGTGGCCATTCAAGAGAAGGAAAACCCAACAATTACAGGGGATTAGATCGCAAGGACTAAGAATTACAGAAAGCGAGAAATCAAAGTGATGAGCCAACACCACAAAGAGAAGAAAGAGAAGTGAAAAGAAGATGAAAGGGGAGAGACTGACCACCCAGAGAGGCAAAGAAGGCAAGACACCAATGACGATGAGCCAGAGCAAGCCATACCCAAGAAAGTTCTGAACCACCCCAATGGCCAATAGCGCCCAAATCGGCAACACTTCACACAGACAACCAGCCACGAACCCAATCGCATCCCCCAAGTCCTTGGCCACCGCAAGAATGGCCACCTCTCGCTGGGTATACCCCATGGTGCTCTTGATCACCGGGGAGATGCTGCCGAACAAGTAGCCCACCCCGGCACACGACTGGATCCACATGGCGCACACGAACACCAGCCATCTGTTGCTGTAGAACTCGTTCAACTTGTCGCACACCCGCATCATCGACGCAGTCAGGGAGATCGAGATAAGTGGAGAAGAGCGTGAGCATACGTAAATGAGATGAAGATAGACGATGGTTAGGAAGAGAGGAGAGGAGTGAGGTGGAGTCAACCAGTAGTCACTTTCATGGGGTCATTCCTGCCCTGGACGATGATGGTGATGGTCTGTTTACCTCCACAGAGAAATCTCTTGGGAGCAACTGGTGGGACTCGGCATGATTGAAACGAAGGAGATCTTTTCAGGCTAGCCTGGCAGTAATTTATTACACGACCCACGTGCGCAAATGGCAAACTCCACGTTATTTTACATCATCCTGTCCAACCCAAGACGGGAGCAACCGTGATCTGATCGTCGGCCTTTTTTGATAACCTTTCACCACCCAAGCAGAAGAAGAGTTGCCCCAGCCTCCCGTCTCCACTATAGCCTGAGAGACTCCGCCAACCACGTTTTACATCTGCCAAGACAGTGATAAATAATTGGCACGACCCCCTTCCCACTTTTACCAAACCAACCCGTTTCCCAAAAGGAAAAGCAGAAAAAAAAATCATAGCTGCGCGTCGGGTACGTGGGCCCCATGGACGTGTGGGCGGACGTTGCGAGCCTCACATGAAACCCGCGCGAACTAACCAACGGATACGAATCGGCTCGGCTCGCATGTCCATTTTCCCAGATAACCCATCTGGCTGCTGCTCATCTTGACTTGGGCTTTGATTTAGATACAGGCACTCCGAGGAAATGGGGGATCAGATCAGATCAGACCGTATCAGCTTGTGCTGGTACGTATCCATCCGCGCACGTAACTGAGCCGTTCTTCTTTGTCTTGTTGCGCTTGTTGTCCATTTTGACGGGACATGTCGTTTTCACGTGGGCTGCGTATTTTGTTTTGGGAGCAAAGATGTCCACCTTTCTCAACCCCCATTCGTGAAGAAATTTCAACGCAGCTTATCATCTCGACACCCATTCTCTTCTATTTAATCTCATATTAAATTCGTACCGCAGCATGCGTATTCGTACGTGGATTTTCACGTTCAACTTGGCACGTGCGTGCGTCCCCAGTCTAATGTGAAGAGCGAGAAAGAAATGTTTCAAGAGCTGTCCGGATTGATTTTCGCTTTTTATCTTTTATTTAATCTGAATCTTGCGACCAAAAGCCCGTGCCTTGTCTAGGTTTCGTCGAAGAAAGTGAGTCCACCGCTCGAAATCGAAGGTGGACTAAAGGGTCATCTCCCTTTGACACAAAGATTGCCAATGCTCTTCGAGAAGTCACCCAGGAATCAATTTTTCTTTTTCAATTTACTTAAATTTCTTGGGTACTAATTTGATTAAGAAATGCAACTAATTGATCTATGAAACTCTTGCAATCTCCTTCTATGATGACCCGAGCAGCAGTAGTTGTTTGCTTGGATTATCTTCAAAGGAAGGGGCAATTGCCTCCGTTTTGTGCATGTAGAGTGGATCCTTCCCAACTCATTTTCTTGGTCCCAGCCCAGATCGATCCTCCCTGTTCATCCCTCCCCGGCATATGCCAATTACAGACTCTCTCCTTGTTAACAAATGGGCATTGCAATCAAAGCTCTATAGATGTCCCGGCAGAGGTGGAGCAAGAAACTGTATCTTCAACGCGGTAGCACCGCCAGGCCTTGCTATGCCCTTTCTTTGACCGCATCAGAATTGCTCCTTAAAGAGTTGGTTCACCTCTCCAGAGACCTTCAATATGCAGGCACTACATTCTCTGTGGGCGCATTCATTCCTTACCTTGCAAAGACCCGAACACGTCACTGCTGCCAAGGCGTTGATTTCGACCCTGCTGACATGGTCGCCGAGCATATCAAAGGTCCGGATGAAGAAAATGGTGACCGTGTCTTCTATGTTCTTCATAGGCTTGTTGGTTTTCTTCGGAACATGCATAGTTAAATTAAATATAAACGCAGCAAAAAATTATAACCATACATGTATCTCCAAAGGCGTTGTTCGTGCGTTTCAATCAAAAATCGGAAAGACCATAGGGGGTTAAACGAATTAACTTTCGTAGCGTGCCCAAAACGATTTCAGTTCGGATGTTCTTCAGTTCAAGCCCCACAAGCGTCGGACCTCTAGTTCAGACACACCACCAATCGCACGACGAACGGAAGGAAGAACTTGCGGGTTATCACCAATATAATTGTGCTAGCAATCTTGTGGCAACAATTCTCCGTACTCTCAATATTTCAGTCACGGCGTCGGAAGAGAGAAAACGTATTTTCTTTTAACTCTCACGCACACATTATAATTGCATATGCATTTTTTTTATCGTATTTGCAACAGTTGCTGATCGCGCCATTAATTTGTGCGATCAGCAACAGTTGCTGATCGCGCCATTAATACGTGCGATCAGCAACAGTTGCTGATCGCGCCATTAATGCACGTTGCACGCGATCAGCAGCGGTTGCTGATCGTGTGTGTAATGCACACGTTGCACGCGATCAGCAACGGTTGCTGATCGTGTGTGTAATACACACGGTTAGCAACCGTTTGTTGACCGTGTGCCATGGACATGGTCAGCACTTACTGGCCATGTGCATGTGACAATTTTTTTTATAATAAATATAAACTTGTATATACAATTTATATAAATAAACATGTATATACAAATATAGAAGTGCATGATCAGCATATGTGTATTTTGTGAGCATCATATGCACACACGCCCATGACAAAAAAATTGAATTAAATTAAATCCCATTTAATTTAATTTCAGTCCGACTCAATTCGATTGCAAACATATTTGCAATATCGTCTCTTCCGTACAACGTTATCCAAAATTGGTTATAGTGTGTGATATTCCTAGGTTCATCACTGAGCTGATAGTAAGACTTGTACTAACACATTAGTATTCCCAAGAGAATTGATTGTCCCGATCAACCTCTAGGTCCTACAAGCCATGATTGACATCTAGCAATATGTCATGGCTACCCAGACAGTGTGAATATTTTAAGAACATAATGAACCCGTCAGCTTTGGCTACAGTGTAATTCAATCCCTCTGCCTTACTATGTCTCGATCAAACAAAGACCATGAAATATTTGTCAAGTCACCAATTCGATCATATGCACAAATCTAATTAACATGCACTTTATATGAGACATGAACAATTCATTCTCGATTACAACCCTGGCCGAAGATTTCAATGCAGTGTCAAGATTAGATTGCATAGGATATCATTATTGTACCTTGCATATAACAAGGAGACAGATTCCATTTTGCGCAGACGTGTAACTTCGTATGTGAACGAACTATGACCATCAAGTACAGAGACGAATCAATGAAGCGGCAATATGCGCACCTGTGAACCATAGCCATCTAACATACAGGTCAACACTGTACCTCAGGTCTAAGGATTATTTACACAAGACCAGAGCACGAACGATTAGACATTGACCACGCTAAAAGTTTCCATGTTGCTAATCGTTCTATGCATGTCACGTTCAGTGAACTTATCTGATATAAGCACCTGTGTTCTAACTCGGGTATCGCAATATCCAATGACTCGTGACTCATCATTCCCTTAAGTATCTAATACTTATTGGTGAAGTTACGAACACACCGGTCTCAACAGGATCATTAATATCCGCTCAATGATCCATCGATCGAGAACAATTTAAAGATTCAGTCTAACTGTGAATCTATCACACATATTCTTAACGTCTCAAGAATAGGTCCAGTCACAACTGATCTTATGGAATCATTCATATATTTAAATAATTGGACAAATGCATAAATGCATCATTGCCATTAAATAAATAATATAATTGAAAGTACAACTTAAATCCCTAACATGTAACTATTACATGGTAACTTTAGGGCATACATCTAACAGTCTCCCACTTGCACTAAAGCCAATTTGTTTGGTACCTCAAACCCATCTTGTCAATGTGTCTTTCAAAAGAAGACTGAGGTAAGGCCTTAGTGAAGGGATCTGCCACGTTTTCCGCTGAGGCAATTTTCTGCAAGGCGATATCACCTCTCCCAACAATTTCTCTAATTAGATGGAAGCATCTCTCAATATACTTGGATTTCTAGTGGGACCTTGGTTCCTTCGCTTGAGCTATTGCCCCATTGTTATCACAAAACAATGTTATTGGTTGTTCAATGGAAGGAACGACTCCAAGTTCAGAAATGAACTTCTTCATCCAAGCGGCTTCCTTTGCTGCTTCTGAAGCGGCTACATACTCTGCCTCAGTGGTGAAGTTAGTAATTATGCTCTGTTTGGAACTCTTCCAACTAACTGCGCCACCATTAAGTGTAAAGACAAACTCAGATGTAGACTTATAATCATTAGAATCCGATTGAAAATCGAAATCAGTATAAGCTTCAACTTTAAATTCTCCTTCTCCATATATCAAGAATAAATCTTTAGTCCTTCGCAAGTATTTAAGGATATTCTTGACTGCTATCCAGTGTTCTTCCCCTGGATCATACTGATATCTGCTAGTAATGCTTACAGCATGTGCAATATCAGGTCTCGTACATAGCATAGCATACATTATGCTTCCAATAGCGGATGCGTAAGGTATCTTTGCCATCCATTCTCTTTCTTTAGAAGTGTTGGGACACATCTCCTTGGAAAGATGGATTCCATGCCTAAAAGGCAATAATCCTCTTTTAGAACATTGCATGTTAAAATGTGTTAACACTTTGTCTATGTACGTAGACTGTGAAAGGCCAATCAATCGTCTGGATCTATCTCTATAGATCTTGATACCTAAAATATAGGTTGCCTCTCCTAAATCTTTCATGGAGAATTTCCATGACAAGAATAGTTTGATCGATGATATCATAGGTACATCGTTCCCGATCAAAAGTATATCATCGACGTACAAAACTAGGAATGCAATTGCACTCCCACTGACCTTCTTGTATACACAAGGTTCATCCGGGTTTTTGATGAAACCAAACGATTTGACTACTTCATCAAAACGAATGTTCCAACTTCTGGAGACTTGTTTGAGTCCATAAATGGATCTCTTAAGCTTACACACCTTCCGACGTTCACCATTGGATTCAAAACCCCGTGGTTGTTCTATATAGATGTCCTCCTCAAGAAAACCATTTAGAAAAGCTGTTTTGACATCCATTTGGAATATCTCATAATCTAGGTGTGCAGCTATAGCCAACATAATTTGAATGGATTTTAGCATGGCTACAGGTGAGAAAGTTTCATCATAATCGATTCCTTCTTTTTGACGATATCCTTTCGCCACCAACCATGCTTTGTAAGTTCCAACTTGACCGTCAGCATTCATCTTCCTCTTGAAAATCTATTTACAGCCAATTGGTACAATACCATCAGGCAAGTCAACTTGAAAATCCATTTACAATAAATAATGGTTCAATATGTTCAACCAAGTGTCTATAACGAGCAGGTGAACGAGATGTTCTCACACTCCTCCTAAGAGGTTGTGTATCAGAAGCTTCTACTGAATCAGAAGCTTCTACTGAATCAGATATCAGTGTTTGAACTTGGTTACTTGGTACTTCATTGTTCTCTTCTTGTAAGACTATTTTCCGCCCAGCACCACCTTCCTGGACAAACTGATTCTCCAGAAAAGAAGCATGCCTGCTGACTGAAATTCTTAGGTCAGAGTGAAAATAGAAAAAGTATCCAAGAGACTCCTTTGGATATCCAATGAAGCGACCTTATTCAGACCTAGCCTCCAATTTTTCCATTTTCAACTTCTTGACGAAAGCTGGACAACCCCAAATCTTAATATGATTAAGACTTGGTTTCCTACTATGCCATATCTCATAAAGTGTAGTTGGAACAGATTTGGATGGCACTCTGTTCAGTACATATGCGGCTGTCTTAAGGGCATATCGCCAAAGAGATATAGGCAGATCGGTGTAACTCGTCATAGATCGTACCATATCTAATAAAGTGCGATTTCTTCTTTCAAATACACCATTGTGTTCTGGAGTTCCAGGAGGTGTCCACTGTGATACAATGCCATTATCCTTAAGATAGTCCAGGAATTCAATACTAAGGTATTTACCTCCTCGATCAGATCGAAGAGCCTTAATACATTTTCCTGTTTGTTTCTCAACTTCAGCCCTGAATTCTTTGAACTTTTCAAAAGATTCGGATTTATACTTCATTAAGTACAAATAACCATACCGTGACTGATCATCGGTGAATGTAATGAAGTAAGAATAACCACCTCTAACATTTTCATTTATTGGTCCACATACATCTGTATGTATCAATCCCAGTATGTCAGCAGCTCGCGCACTATGTCCCACAAAAGGTGCTTTGGTCATTTTTCCTAGAAGACATGCCTCACAAGCCGAGTATGGCTTAAACATTGATGGATCAATATATCTATCATTACTCAACTTGTTGATTCTATCTTCTCCAATATGACCTAATCGAAGGTGCCAAACATACTTTGGGTTTGGACTATCTCTAGGGCGTTTATTAGTTATGGCATTTATATCATTATTTTGTTGCTTATTGGCATTGGTAATCACACTACTGTACATTATAATAGTATAAATATTATTGGTTAATAAGCCAGAACCAACGCATCTCTTGTTATGATAAATAGAACATACATCATCAGCAAAAGAAAATTCATAATTCTCTTTACTCAAACGAGGTATAGAGATGATGTTCCTAACAGCATTCTCATAATGCAAGCAATTTTTTAATACCAATACATGTTCAGAAGGCAAACATAAACGAAAAGTCCCTACAGCTAACGCAGCAACTCTTGCTCCATTTGCAAATGTTAGGACAATTTCATTTCGTCCTAGGATCTTGCTTATTTCCAGATTCTGCAAAGACATACAAATATGCGAGGTTGCAGCAGAATCTAGAATCCATAAGTTGGACTCAGCACTAACCATAAGATTAGTTTCAATAAGCATAGACACCATACCTTCGCAAGGTTGGTCCTTAGGCTTGACCTTCAAGGTACTTCCTGCAGTTCCTCCTCCAATGCCCTTTGATACCTCAGTAGTGACAATTCCCTTTTTCAACCTTGGGCTTTGATTGCACAGCATGTTTCATAGGCCTCTTCCATTTCCTTTTCTTCAAAATGGTCTTACTTTTTGAAGAAGAAGCCTTAGCCATAGCCACCACATTGGGCCTTGTGTTGTGCATTTCCTTCTCATAAACCACCAACATGCTATGTAACTCAGCAAGAGTTTTCTCCATCTTATGCATGTGGAAGTTTTGGACAAAACCAGAGAAGGAATCAGGCAGAGATTGGAGGATCAAATCCACAGCTAACTCATTATCTATAACAAGATTGAGCCTAGCCAACTTTTCGATGTGCCATATCATTTTCAAAGCATGATCATTAACCGATGATCCTTCAGCCATTCTCATACGATACAATGTTTTAGATATCTCATATCTAGAGGTTCGACCATTCTCATCAAAATATTCTTTTAAGTGCAAGATGATCGACCTAACATCTTCCATAGTTTCATACTTCTTTTGCAATTCATTGTTCATTGAAGTAAGCATGTATGACCTAACTTTTAGGTCATCATCACGCCACTTATCATAAGTAACGCGCTCCTCTTGGGTCCCACCCTCAGGAAAGGAGTTTGGCATCTTTTGATCAAGCACATATCCGATTTTCTCCGAATTAAGAACAATTCTCAAATTCCTCACCCAGTTAGTGAAATTGGGTCCAGTCAAACAATTCTTGTCAAGTATAGAAGCGAGTGGATTTGAGGTCACCATTTTCAGAGTAATAATATATCTGTGCAGAAAATAAATTATTAGCCGTTGTCTTTCAAAATAACCATTTCATTTTGGCCTTTAAATGAAATAGTGCCTCCCACTAAATTTTTCGAATCCCGTACTCCTTAAAATGAGAAAACGGTAATCTTTGTTAGGTAAAGATTACTAGTGGGGATTGGAGTCCCACCAGGTCATAGCCTACCTCACCTAACAGTTATTGGTGTTCCATTAACTTAGTGAGTGAATTAACTTGTTCAACGCATCATATGCGAGTCCCAATCACAACTTTGGCCTCTAGACCGTGAATGTCTCACCTGACAGTTATTGACATCATGATCATAGTTAAGTCTAGCCCATCATCTCATGCAAGTATTAAAAACACAAACGATCCC
Source organism: Syzygium malaccense (assembly GCA_031216405.1). Lineage (NCBI taxonomy): Eukaryota > Viridiplantae > Streptophyta > Magnoliopsida > Myrtales > Myrtaceae > Syzygium > Syzygium malaccense. The sequence continues at coordinate 150,093 of CM062254.1, read as the reverse complement.
CTCACCTAACAGTTATTGGAAATCGTTTGGCTCCAACCCCACAACATCATATACATAATGGAGTGATCCAATATTATAAATGGCAATTGACCCCTATGTATCCATAGCCGGTCAATCAACCACTATAATGTTGGACCTAACCATGACGATGGAAGGCCACGAGTCCGAAATCCGTTTCGACTTAATATAATTAATAAGGAGGTTTGGGTCGTTATTAATGGTCTCACTTTGCACATTAACCGGTTTAACATGCATAATAACTGAATAAATAAATAGATATCAAATGCATAAAAATCTATCCTACGCGGTGATCATGGAATTATGGCTCAATGGGTCTCGAGCCAATGAGTCCCATTTAGCCATTTTAATGTTTTAATAATAGAGATCCGCTTTTCACTTCTTCTTGGATCCTTGAACTCTTCACGGACCGGGCCCATAGAGCTCTCCGGCTTAATGGCTCCTCCTTGTGTAATGTTTACATCAACAATTGATAACACTAAACTATACAAAAAAAAAAATACATTACATGGAAATAAAAAGAAGGACGCAGCCTCCATTTAATAATTACAACCCAAAAATATCTGTAATCACCATACATTCATCCATACATCAATCATATTGATTAGAGGTTTTTCCATGATCACCACCCTTCCTCACGAGCCATAAATTCTAAATTTAAAGCTTTGGAAGGCACAAATAAAATTCTGCACTGAATCAAATTCATGGCCGAGTAACGTAAGCCACGTCAAGAAATCAAAGCCGGTGAAACAAATTTCACGTGCGTGATTCCAAGTGACGGTAGCGTTGTCGCCTCTAGATTCATAGTCGTGAATCATTTTGCAGAAGAAAAAAACAAAAAGAAAATAAGGTACGGATTTTTGAAAAATTGATTTAGTTCCGATTTTTGCTCAGTTGATCAAATTTATCATATAAATTAATCAACTTCTATAGGCCATTTAAGAGCAAGCAATTCTCTTAACAAAGTAAATTGGCCATTGGATCGCAAAAATATATATGAACCAAAATCAATTAAACGCACGAGAACGCCTAAGGATTGGCTTTGATACCATTGTTGGTTTTCTTCAGAACATGCATAGTTAAATTAAATATAAAGGCAGTGAAAAATTATAACCATACATGTATCTCCAAAGGCGTTGTTCGTGCGTTTCAATCAAAAATTGAAAAGACCATAGGGGGTTAAACGAATTACCTTTCGTAGCATGCCCAAAACGATTTCGGTTCGGATGTTCTTCAGTTCAAGCCCCACAAGTGTCGGACCTCTAGTTCAGACACACCACCAATCGCACGACGAACGGAAGGAAGAACTTGTGGGTAATCACCAATATAATTGTGCTAACAATCTTGTGGCAACAATTCTCCGCACTCTCAATATTTCAGTCACGGCGTCGGAAGAGAGAAAACGTATTTTCTTTTAACTCTCACGCACACATTATAATTGCATATGCATTTTTTTTATCGTATTTGCAATAATTGCTGATCGCGCCATTAATTTGTGCGATCAGCAAAGTTGCTGATCGCGCCATTAATGCACATTGCACGCGATCAGCAACGGTTGCTGATCGTGTGTGTAATGCACACGGTTAGCAACCATTTGTTGACCGTGTGCCATGCACATGGTCAGCACTTGCTGGCCATGTGCATGCGACAATTTTTTTTATAATAAATATAAACTTGTATATACAATTTATATAAATAAACGTGTATATACAAATATAGAAGTGCATGATCAGCATATGTGTATTTTGTGAGCATCATATGCACACACGCCCATGACAAAAAAATTGAATTAAATTAAATCCCATTTAATTTAATTTCAGTCCGACTCAATTCGATTGCAAACATATTTGCAATATCGTCTCTTCCGTACAACGTTATCCAAAATTGGTTATGGTGTGTGACATTTCTAGGTTCATTACTGAGCTGGTAGTAAGACTTGTAATAACACATTAGTATTCCCAAGAGAATTGATTGTCCCGATCAACCTCTAGGTCCTACAAGCCATGATTGACATCTAACAATATGTCATGGCTACCCAGACAGTGTGAATATTTTAAGAACATAATGAACCCGTCAGCTTTGGCTACAGTGTAATTCAATCCCTCTGCCTTACTATGTCTCGATCAAACAAAGACCATGGAATATTTGTCAAGTCACCAATTCAATCATATGCACAAATCTAATTGACATGCACTTTATATGAGACATGAACAGTTCATTCTCGATTACAACCCCGGTCGAGGATTTCAATGTAGTGTCAAGATTAGATTGCATAGGACATCATTATTGTACCTTGCATATAACAAGGAGACAGATTCCATTTTGCGCACATGTGTAACTTCGTATGTGAACGAACTATGACCATCAAGTACAGAGACGAATCAACGAAGCGACAATATGCGCACCTGTGAACCATAGCCATCTAACATACAGGTCAACACTGTACCTCAGGTTTAAGGATTATTTACACAAGACCATAGCACGAACGATAAGACATTGACCACGCTAAAAGTTTCCATGTTGCTAATCGTTCTATGCATGTCACGTTCAGTAAACTTATCTGATATAAGCACCTGTGTTCTAACTCGGGTATCGCAATATCCAATGACTCGTGACTCATCATTCCCTTAAGTATCTAATACTTATTGGTGAAGTTACGAACACACCGATCTCAACAGGATCATTAATATCCGCTTAATGATCCATCGACCGAGAACAATTTAAAGATTCAGTCTAACTGTGAACCTGTCACACATATTCTTAACGTCTCAAGAATAGGTCCAGTCACAACTGATCTTATGGAATCATTCATATATTTAAATAATTGGACAAATGCATAAATGCGTCCTTGCCATTAAATAAATAATGTAATTGAAAGTACAACTTAAATCCCTAACATGTAACTATTACATGATAACTTTAGGGCATACATCTAACAAGGCTAACTCTCTATATTGAGGCTCCGAGGTCCACAGCTCCATAAAGCTTCGTGTTACAGGGCACTGGAAGAACAGGTGGCAGCGTGAGCCTACCATCTTTCATTCATCCATAATTCCAACATTGAATATGTTAGTTCACAATGCATTGGTGGGAGTTAAAGATATGACAAAGCAATTGTTTGCTTGCTAACACCCGGAGCAATCTGATATTCCCTTCTTCCATCGGCATAGACACACGAAATTACCTGCTTATATTTAATCCAATAGCTGAATCACTTGCTGGACTGTAATCTCTCTCTCTTTCTCTCTCCCCAACTGCCAACCCCAATTCAATCACTCAAGGAAGAGTGCATCTGCACAAATGCTACAGTCACAGCCATGCATGCAGACAATGAGCTACAGGAAGTGAAAGTCCAGCCGAGGTGGAGGGGAAAGCCAGGATAGAACATATGGCGGTCTTGTTTGCAAATGGTTTCAGCCACAATGATACAGACAACCAAGGAATAAGCCTAATTTTCCTGAAAGGGTGCAGCAAAGACAAAGTCTCTAACTCAAAATTTAAGAAAGACCCTTAAACATGCACTCTGTTCCTCCCTCTAGAATGTCAGAAAGTCCTCCTTTCTTTGATACTTCTTCCCTCCGCACCAAAGAAATCAACATAACATGGAATCATTTGCAACAAGTGGCAACTCTGAGATTTACAACATGAGGACTCAGAGACACGAACATGGAGTAGCATTAATCCTCGGAGTTTATCCAAACTGCTCCAACTTCATCTAGTTTAGCAAATGGTACCATCTCAGCTAAGTGCATTCACAAATGAGAGTAATTATGAACCACCCAAACCAAAATTTAACCGCATTTCATCTTAAAGAAGCGATCAATTGAAAGCAACAAAAATTGCAGGATGAAATTCTGCAAACACGGCAGTTCTTGTTCTAAATCAGACGGCCATGACCTGGCTTTTTAACTCAACAATCATTCCTAACTACAAACAAGTGTTCTATGCCTGTTAAATATACCATCTTAGTTTAGTAAAGGTCCTCAGGACAATGTAAGGAGAAAAGATAATTTGGCGGTATGCAAGAGGCAGAGGCAATGCAGACAGTGAACAAAGCAGAGAAGGCGACTTCTCCTTGAAGGAGAAAAAAAATTCCACCGTTAAAATCGTATAATTGAGCTCAGGATCTGCACTGCCTTGGGAGCATAAATACAACAAAATTAAACATGAAAAAGGATGTGCAGAGAGAGGCTTAAGTTGACTGGATATTGATTCCACACACACAGTGGGACATAAAAAGAATGGTTTGAACAAACAATCTCTTGGAATCTCCTAATCCATGGAATCAAAACTGGGAGCATACCATCCCAACTCGTCCGTGATTTTCTTCAATCTTTCTTCTTGCCCCTTTGAATCCCCAAAAGCGGTAGTGAAGGGATAGACATAGGTTACTTTAGTGGCCATACACCTGTAAGCAACCACATCTCCTTTTACCAGGAACTCCAGCACATCCCGGCCAAATCCTCCATCAACCTCAGCTTGCAAATATTGGCCTGTGTTAACGAGAGGTCAATTCATCAAAGGCGCAATGCTTTGGATGAAATGCAGAGATGAGATGAGAGGGCACTGAATTATGTGCCAAGTGGTAGCATGTTTACTAAATGATACGTTAGAAGCATTGCTACAGGGCAGGAGAATTCAGGCAGAGTAGGGAGTACCGTAAGGGGTATCTTCCATGACCAGAAACTTGGGATTTTTCTGAGTTTGGAGGATGGCTTCTTTTAATTTCTGCAAGAAAACAGCGAAGTAGGATAAAAAATCTGAAATGCAACTATAGCAAGTGGAGTGAAAGGGAAGGTAGGGGGGTAAGAAAGAGAAACCAGGAGGGGGTCGTCGGAGGAAGAGTCGGGGATCCTCCAGGGGAAGGCAAAAGAGGATGACTTGGGGTTGGAAGATATGCAGCCGGGATTGACAGAGGGGCAAGGCCTGATTTTCCTGCGAGAAAACACACAAGAAACAACAACAGACCCACTTTGAGCAGCGGCAGTGAGAAAACAGAGGAAGGGAGAGGAGGAGAAGAGGAGGCAGGCACTACTGGCAAACAAATTACCCATCATCTTGGAGGCCCAGAGGGAGGTCCTTGGACTGAGAGAAAGGGGTGGAGGGGAGGGAAGGTGAAGAAGGAAAGGGGGAGCTGAGGGAAGGGATGGCCAGGGATGGTGTGGGGGAGTTGAAGGTGAAGGTCAGGGACAGAGCTAATGGAACGAGCCCTGCAATGTGAAGGTGATTCTTCCGGGGCTTTGCCTTTGGTTCGCCGGAGGCGGAGGCGGAGGCGGGAGGGACAGAGCCGAGGATGATAATGGGAGGACGAGTCCCACTCCAGCAGCCGCAGCACCGCCACCCAATCATCTCACGTGGATTGTGGTGTGGTGCTGCGGATCCCGCCCATCTCTCCTTTTGTAACCTGCACGATCGACCTTCTAGCAAAGAAACATGTCTGTATAGATTTTGTAAGTTACAGAAGACGAATGAATGAATGGTCAGTAACATCATACGTGTGCTCGTTGCCAACACATTCATCTCGAAAATTCTAAATTTACACTCGAATGACAAATTTGCATCATCGCCTATATCACCTACGAAAATGAATAAACACAAAAATGAAAATAGTTTTTACCGACTATTAAGAAAATATTATTACAATCATTAATTTCTTGCAAAACAAACGGAATTAACTGAAAATAAAATCACTTAGAAGGGTCCTCGCTCCTTGATCAGATCTACTTAGAGTGTATCGGCATGACATTTAGGGCACCGTTGTTTAGTAGAAAATGAATGATTCGAAAAGATATTTCTTTAAAAATAATCACTTGCATCGTCTGTGAAAATGAATAAATGAAAAATATTTTCATTGTCCCCAAAAGTGTTTAGACATAACTTATTGTCCGATAACGAAAACATTTTTCATCTGCTAATTTATTTCAAGTGATATCAAATGATATTTTTTAAAAAAACGTTTTTTAAATCATTCTTTTTTTTTTGCGAAAAAAACATACCCCTAGCCTCTCTTACATTTCATGTCAACCATTCAAATTTTAACCAAGAACCCATGGAAAAAAAAGACCTACATAATTGAGGTATATTATTAGATTGAATTGAGAATTTACTCGATTTCCATTATCCAAAAGAAGAATAAAAAAAGGGATATGTTCACAAAAAATGCAATTGAGTCCTAAAACTTGCAAAAGGTGCAATCGAGTTCTAAAACTTGTCAAATTGATTCAATCGAGTCCTAAAGTTAACAATATCTAATTTTAACGTGTCTTATTTTATTACTTTTCTTGAGACACATGGCGATGATGTGGCGTTCAATAAGCGCCACGTCAGTATTTTCCGTTAGCAAATTAGATGTTATTAACTTTATGATTTGATTGAACTAATTTGATAAGTTTTAGGGTTCAATTGAATTAATTTAACAAGTTTTAGTACTTTCAGTGCACATATAAAAAAAACGAAAAGCAAAAGAGAAGCAGCAAACTTCGGCGTTGAGACCATACGAATTCGAGCCTCTTCCGGGAGTCTGCACTGCCGCCGTACCTCGTGCATCCCTTGCGCGAGTCGCTCACAGCGGGTGGTTCCGTCCGGCGGCTACCGCTTCAGACGGTGGCCGGAACGCCTCCCTGAGATGGAGGAGAGAACCGGGAACCCGACGGCGGCGAGCCCGAAGTCCACGCAGGAGCTGGCCGTGGAAGGCCAGAAGCATCTCGAGGACACCATCGAATCCGCCTTCCACATCCTCTCCTCCATGAACGACGAGCTCTGCAACCCCTCCCTCTGGTCCGCCCCCGCCCCCGCCTCCTCCTCCGCCTCCAACGGGCCCCTCCTCCTCAACGGCGACTCCTCCTCCGATTCCTCTCACCACCTGGACTTCGCCGGCTCCGGCTCCGGCGGCGGCGCCCTCGACGAGGCTCGCCTCCGCTACAAGAGCTCCGTCGCTTCCCTCCGCACCATTCTCGCCGCCATCCCCACCTCTCACAAGGTTCCCTCGCCTTCTTTTCCCCTTTTTCCTTTGTCCCCCTCTTTACGCATCTTCTAGGGGACTGGTTCCCAGCGACATTGTTTGGATCGCGGACTTTTCCAAAGCATTTGGGTTTGTCGAAAGTCGCCGACTTGTTCATCTGGAGAGGGATCGGTCTGCCGGGAGAACGAAAGAAAAACCAACGAATGTGTATTGCCCTGTGTATTCACTCAATTTGATGACTGAATCTGTTAGACACTATCAGATAGGAACTTAAGGATCTAGATTTTGAGGAATGACCGCTTCAATTTCGCACTTTCGTGTCTTAGGATCATAGGATCAGGCCTTTGGCCTCTGGATTGATGTCACTGGACTGTGCATCCTTGGTGGGACTGACCAGTTTATCTGCCAACGATCTCCTGTGCATTTTCCAAGACCAACTCGATTTCGTCTGTGCTTTCCTCTGCCGGTGCATTTCTATGGTGCATATTAGCAAAAGGGTGAGAAAAGAGTTGGTGCAGATGTAACAGTGAGAAATTGACTGATGGGTGTAGAAGATGGTTGCTGCTTCTTGGTTATGTTGTGGGGTGCTTGGGTTATTCCTATCACAATCTTAGGTTTAGACGATGATGTCTGGTGGACTCTGGAAGGATCAGCAGATCGCTCCAGTCTTTGTAGAAGCAGCATTTGAGTACTGTTCTTTATGTGTATATGCGGAAAATCGTCCGAAATACTCTTGTAAAGAAAATGTTCACAATTTCAGTTGCTAGATATCTTAAAGAGTAAAATCAGGAAAAAGAAACTATCTAAGAAATTCAATCCTTTAAGAATGGTCATATTAACTGCAGAGAAGTTTGATTATATCATATCGTATGTTCCTGAGGAAAGCAAGATCAGGTATTTTTGCCTTGCTAATCACTGGAGAGGGAGAGAGTGAGATAGAGGGAGGGAGGGGTAAGATTTCTGCTGTATCGTTTAGCCAGCCAAAGCATTTTAATTTTTGTTTGACTCGCCCATGTCTTCTACTTGCAGACTAAATCATTTGATCCTGGCACTTCTATAATGCTTGTTGACCAAGTCGAAATGGAGAGGTTAGAAGAACAAGCCTTGAATCTAAGAAAGGTATCTGGGAATTTACTTCTTTTTTCGTTTTCAAGTAGTTTCGAGATCATCCAATATTCACTCTATGATAGAGCTAGTTTTTGCGTCGTTTAGAACTTGTTTTGGAGGTTATTTTCTGTGAGTCTTTCTAAGTTGCAGCTAGGGTATTGTTCCTTCTTTGACAGGTCACACTGTCAAATTGTCCTCTTTTTCTTCTTACACCTTAATGCAACGATGGCATTTTGGTCTTGTATGAGTCTATGCATCGTCAGTTTCAGGAATCTCCAGCTCTTTTTTCTATAGTTCTAACTAGCTCTTGTTTCCGTAATGTAGGAGCTGGTTGAGAAGAACAAGCACCTGAAGCTTCTCATAGATCAGCTGCGGGAACTTATCGTCGATGTATCTACTTGGCAAAGTCCATGTTCGGTTTAATGCTGACTGAATCTGGGTAAACATGAGAGGAGTAAATGACCTCCTCAATAAGTTTCAACGTAAAAGTGTCCTGTGGAAGATGTTTCCCCTTTCAGATCATGTTCTCTTAGCGCAACAGTCTCTTCCCATCCGATGGTTCAACCGCTCTTTGTATTACCATGTACAGCGTTCGAGGCTTTCTTGTTAGATGCTAGTAGTTGTGGGGATGCTGACTTTTATTAGTCTTGATATTTTATCTAAAGAATATGCTTCTTTGCCAAGAGAAAGACGCATTCAGATTTTTTTTGTTCTTTTGGCTGATCGAAGAAACTCAGGTTCTGTTGCCTTTCATATGATACGGCGGCTTTATCATTAAAACATCATATGTTTGCTTTCTAAAACGCTGACAGAATGAAAAGTTCAGGTTTTGTAATTGGTCTAAGGTTCCTGTTCAGTCGTTTGATCCATTAAATGCAATAGCTTGCAGAGCAGTTGCCCTGCTCATCTGATACTAGTTAAACATTTTTCTTTAGTAGTGTCTTAGGAATTCACTGTTCTACACATGGACATTGACCATAACCAACAGAGACAACGTAACAAATGAATCAATTTCGAATCGAAGATCTCGTAGTGAGTGATGAGCGCATGTCAACAATAGCAGATCCATTGGCACCCATTCTGATAGCCTCTTTGCTTGCTCTAATGAACCTGGAAACAGCACCTTTCACGTAATCATGAGCTTCCTTCACACTCATGTCCTTGCTCATCTCATCGCGGAAACTGGTTAGGAAATGGTCCCCATTGAGAACAGCAGCTAACTGGACAATCTCACTCTGAAACTCAGATAATCTACCGTTTTCTTTGGCTTCGGAGCTCCTCAGCGGTGTAACATTGGGTAATGTCTCTGCCATATATTTAAAGAAGCAGGCGTTCAGCCACCTCCACTCAGAGCCAAGCAAGACTGATGCAAATTTGATTTTTTTTTTCCTTGGTCGATAAAACATTTGTGAGGTCCTTACTTCTTAGTTATGCTTCCTCTCCCACGTCAAAACAGATGCTCCAGTGGAGCAATGCTTACGGTGGTGAACGAGTTATCAGATTGTAGGACTAGCTAATAGTTGGTTTTGAAGGTAAGATGAATACCTGGGCAATCGGTTCTGGGAGATTGCAATTCCCCGACAATATGCTCGAATGTCCCGGCCCATGCATCTCGGTGAGTTAAGAAATTGGAGGTGAGGTTGAACATTTTCTTTATGGTTGCAGGAATGGAGGAGTGCTCGTACTCTGAGTTCGGAGCTGGTCCAGTGGGGGAACTTATCACTGCAAAACAAAGGCAGAACTGGGATCAGATAACCGCCTTTCTAGACATATCAATAGAACTTCATCTCACAGCCAGCTGCAACAGCTTCCTCAATTGAGTGATGAAGATAGTAGAAACACAATTTATTTCCAATCAATGTCAATAGGATCATGTGATGCTAGAAGTTTTATCAATTCTCAACTCCCCTTTACTTTCTCTCTGGAAAAGGATGAAGCATCACGCAAGAGAAAGAGAACTCACGTGTTCCTTTTTTAATCCAAGGAGAGACCATAATGGTTGGCACACGAACACCAAGTCGATCAAACTTGAAGAAAAAGGGGGCAGGGCCAGTATTACCATCCGGGTTAGGAACGTCAACATATGGAGTTCTGACATGGTCATAGAACCCACCATGCTCGTCATATGTGATGATCAAAAGGGTCTCATTCCATTGAGGACTTGCCCTCAATGTTTCATAAACCTCCTTCACAAGCTTCTGCCCATTAGCAACATCATGTGCAGGATGATCATCGTTGGCCGGCAGGCCCTTGAGATCGAAGTACCTCGGCTCAATCACAGTCAAGCTGGGCAATTTGCCATTTCTGGCGTCTCTCTTGAACTTAAAATCATACAGGTGAAAGTTGGGGATGTACTTCAATTTCCGCAAATTCCTGTAGAACAGAGTGCTGGGTATGTTCTGGAAGTAGATGCCAAAGTCCAAACCATTCTCATAAAGAGAATCAAAGATGGTCTTTTGCGGGTACCCTACAGCTAGTTGCCTCACAATGTGACTGGTTGATCCATGAGAAGTGGCAGAGTACACGAAGAGCCTATTGGGTTGCGTTGGTCCCGGAATCGAAGAGAACCACCTATCGAAGACTGCGAATTCCTTGACAAGAGCAGTATATATCGGGATTGATTCCGGGCTGAATCCTCTCATGACAATCTCGGAGAGGTTTTCTGACACAGACAGCGCCTGCTCCACGAAACCAGACATGGAAGGAATGTCCCCGGAGCCGAACACTTGTTCAGCCACATCCTCAAAGGAATGCCCCGGATCAAGATCCACGAATTCAGCATCGTCAGTGAAGCAAATTGTCTCGGGCTTTGAGTTGTTGGTGGAGACAGGATTGCACTCATCTCCCGTGACGCCATTTATCATGGGGTTGATGGCTTTCTTCATCCATCCGAGCATGTGGTCGAAAGACCGGTTCTCCAGCACCAAAACCACAATGGTCTTTATGGGCTGCTGCTGCTGTGAGGCTGAGGAGACGTGGGAGAGAGAGAGAAAGAGCCAGAAGAGGAAGGAAAATGGGGATGGCATTCTAGTTGGCTTTCCTTTCATCTGCAGCTGGGAGGAGGGAGCTTTGGGAAGATGGGTTTGCGGTGCTTTCCAAGAGGATTTGCTTGGGTGAGGGTTCTTATAGTGCGGTAGATTGAGAGAATCGAGTGAAGTGGCTATCTAAGTGTCTTGGGAAGAATGCTTATTAGGAATCATGAACTTGTAGCGTTGGCTAGCTGATTCTTCAGATAGTGAATCCGCAGAGAAGAGTAGGGTCAGTAGGGAGAGCACAGCGGCAGTGGCACTGTAGTGCGGCATGAGCCACAGTCAGATTTAGAAGCATCCGGTTTGGTAAGCAATACAAAGGAGATATTTAGGCAAGAGCATCAAAGTGGGGAGGTCAACTTCAATCCAATCACCTTTTACTTTTAAGCCGAGTGGTAGGCTGGGAGGTCCAACTGTCAATGCCTACACCCTCAGAAGAATCATGCAATGGACAAGGATGAGAGGCTAGTACACATAAGCAATTCGAAGCACAAGCGAGAATGGGGAAAGATTTTGGAAGGAAGAAGCAGCCTCACTCTCCACCGGCTGGAATTTATATTATTTTTTCACCAGTTCCGAGAGAGAGGAGGACAACAAGCTTGGTGCTGGCAAGCAATGGGAAATCATCCTGTCAAATGCGGATGGAAGCATGTGAACCCAGAAGACGACAAAGAGTGGCCAGATCTTTGATGGCAACCCAAGCTTTTGCTTCCGGATCAACACCCACCCCGTCCCCACCACACCCCCCCCCCCCTCTCTCTTTCCCACTGCGGTTGCATGAATCGTTCTGGCAAGCCGGACATGGAGTCAGCTGCGTCACAGGATCGCTCGCTCGGTTTATTTCAAATGACAGAACTGTTGCAGAGGCAAATTTCATTTCTCGAAAAGCAAAACCAAGAAGCAACACGAATGTTGAATATTGTCGAAAGCATCATTAATGATGGTCGGGATGAGGACAGTGAGCCCCTTGAATTTGATGGCCACATCCACATGGGCCTGCCCACAAATTGGACGGTGGTCTCTGGTTTTTGTATTGGCAATTCTCACCGACAATCTCAGCTTCTGTGCGGCGCGGTTAAGGAGGTAGAACCATGCAGATTAAGCTGATTCACCGAGATTACTTTATACCTAAACAGATTCTGATCGGTGTGGAATGTTTTCTTGGATTGAACGTTCTCCTACAAGTTGCCACTACACGTCAAAAGCCTCTTGGTCGCCAAGGATGATGATGAATGCACAAAGATATGTGTGGAATTCGAGGGTGGGCCGATCGGAGGAATGGCTGGTCTGAGAGCGTAATGATGAAGCGGGCCAAGCCCAAGATCTCCCTTGGAAGGACACAGAAGGTGCTTCGAGTCTCCGACAACGTGTCCCGCTCCCGAGAAAGTTCCTTATCCCCACACCCCAGTGTCTGTCACTGTCGCTTTAAATTCAAGAAACGAAACCCAGCGTTCGTGTAGCGGTCGATTCAAGTTCAAGAAAAAGTTGGAAGGAGGAGGAGGACAAGGAAGAATGGCAGACTGGGGACCGGTGTTGATAGCGGTGGTGCTGTTCGTGCTGTTGACCCCGGGCTTGCTGTTCCAGATCCCCGGGAGGCACCGAGTCGTGGAGTTCGGCAACATGGAGACGAGCGGGGCCTCGATTCTCGTCCACGCCATCATCTACTTCGGCCTCATCACCATCTTCCTCATCGCCATCGGCGTCCACATCTACACGGGCTAAAGCTCTCTCCTGTGATCCTGTACATTGGAGTCAGATGTCTGCTTGTATCCTCCTCGACTCTGCTCTCGTGATGCGCCTAAGCATTTGTACGTGCTCTTACGCGTTCTAAGCAATGTTATATTTTGGTTATGTATCGGAGTTGGATGTCGGGTTCTGCCGATTGCGAATCGCCAGTGATTTCGAGTAATTTCCATTCCAAGTAGTGATAAAGATGGGAGTGTTAAATGCCATTTGATGACATCTGCTGATGCTAGTCAAGTAGAGCATAAGAAAGTTGGCTGTGCCTGTCTTCACTGGGAACGGGTTAGACTAACGCTTGTTCTTACCCACCCAGATGACAAGATCCATGGTGGTGATCCTGTTACGTGTGAGCAGGTTCTCTACCTGCTGCTAAAATCATTGGTGGGTGTTGCGAAAAGTCTCTAACCATTGGATTATAGGAAAAAGCAAAGAGTGCCAATATAAAAAACACTCCTTGATTGACTGTCGGTTAACACCTGTTCCATCGCCATTCATACCATTACATAATGCGCCAAACCAAAGTTCAGCACAAAATCCATGAATGCTGCATATAAACCCCTGGTCATGCTCTAGCCTCTAAGGGTGGTCCCCGGAGGCACTGGCGTGTATGACATTACAAGATAAACGGTGCTATATACATGGCAACAATGGTGGGTAGAGCTCCCTCCTCGGCTACCTCGGTCACCCGACCTCATTGAGCAACAGCCGATCTCGCCGCCACAAAATATTCCTGCCAATGGAGCTTCAGGAAAATTCTCCACAAATGGCGAGCTATCGACATTGGGCCGACCAAAGAATGCTGCTCCACGTCCACAACAAGCAAACATTAACCCTCCAAAAACTTCAGCTTTATCCGCATTACCAGCGCTGCCCGCTGCCTGATAAGAGCTCTTGGAATTGCATCCCAGGTTCAAACTTCGTAGACTCGTGCTGACTTCATTGCATGAGGCGACTGCAGCAGCGGGATCCGCATAGTAAAACTGAAAGATATCGCCAGTTTTAATGCTGGCCCCATCGACATATAGATATTCCTCATCCCCTCTGTCATAAACCCCAAAAGCATCTCATGCTCAGGAAGTAAAACAGAAAACTAGAACGAATTTAGAAAACTCCTACGTCAGAAAAATGTAGTCAGGCAGATATCGTCAAGAAGAACCTTTAGGCTTTACTTCTTTTTAAAGTCGGCGGTCAGTTCATTCATAGAGAACAACAGATAATTAAGGCCCTCTGTCGCTGTAAATTCAAATGGGTTGTAATCTAAATGACAAGAAATTATCAACTACGATCAGGTCATTGTTGAAAGAAAATATCAACCACCCATAGTGGGGTCATCTGAATTACTCAAAAAGATTGAACTGCAGGTCGCTGTTAAAAAGAGATCATCAGACCATTTGTTCTTTCCAATCAGGAACCCGTTGTACATTTTAATAGAGCCAACATCCAAAGAATTAGGCAATAGAGCTTCATGATTGCAATCTCAAAAGACATGCCAAAGAAGTGATACCCCAGGTGTTCCCTTTGGAATTCCAGATTCTCACGGGACAACAAAAACTTATGGTGCACAGATCGAGATCGGGGCAAAAGAGAAGAACCAAGGCTCACCTGTGCACCAGATGAAATGACAAAGAGGTAATCAGCTTTGCGTTCTCTGCCCCAATGGTATGCTTTCTTCTTTTGGTAACTCTGATATAAAGTTCAGGGTACTCGACACGATTGTCCATCTGGGAAAGTGTAAATGAGAGGCAATGATAAACATTTAATAAGTCAGGCAGCATCCCTGCAAGCATAGTTCCATTGCCTAGCCACTCAAACTCTGCACATAGGGTGAGGTGAATTCCTATACGGAAAAAAGTGTCGCTAATTTACGGGGAAATTAAAGGTAACATAACTTTGAGCTCAACTATAAACTAAGCAAATCTTAATTCTCTGCCTGATTAAAGATTTGATGAGAATTTCATATGATCATCCTTCGTTGAAGCAATGTAGAAGAAAAGTTGAAGATGGTCAAGTGTTTAATTTTTTTTCTTTCTTTTACCTTCATTCAACTTCTTTTCTCCTTCTAGAGTATTTTCCATCTATGGGTTTTTCGTCAGTAAACATGCTGACACAGTGGCAAACGAGGGCAAACACAAGGCTGTATTACACTAAATTCACAACACGAGCAAAACTCACAAACACATGATGGAAGCCACGATAACAAAACGATTCTCAATCTTTCCCACCATCAGAATGATCTCCTGTACAATGTAGACTTCACTATCTTTACCTTTCCATGCTCCGGGATGTCCACGCAACCAAAAAGCTAGGCCAGTTCGTGAATTTCTCAACATTTGACCGCATCCGAAGGGAATGCAGTTGAAAGAAGAATAACCCCTATCTACATAATGCTAAATTTGCAACATGAGCAGAACTCACAAGTACACACTCGAACATTCAAAAGGCCAAGGAAAACCTTTAAAGTAACGGATTCATCAAAGAGGCCAATTAATGTTCTATTTATATCTGGAAACTCTGTAGTTTAAATTGATAAACTAAAAAACACAGGTTCTTAAAGAGATGAACCGTATCACCTGAATCCTAAGAATCTCAGAAATAAGGAAATAAAATATAAAATCACAATCTCGGTTCAGGGCGCGTGTCGGTTCCTTTATACCTAGATAACAATCCATTTTACACCCAGTAAAGTATTAATCATTATATGGAGAAAAGGCAGAACAAAACTTACATTACCATTTAGGATTTTGAAGATATGAAACAACCACAACCTTCCATGTACAACCATACCTCGTCATAGATTTCATTGAGAATGCTTTCCCCGTCAAGAACTTCTGTTTGTCCTTCTCTTCTTGCAGTTAGCCAGGTAACATCATCACGGGTCCTAACAGAAACGGCCCTGTACCTTGGACCTACCACTGAAACTCCATCTGATAGCGCCACATGAAATCTGATTTCACCAACAGCTGCTCATTCAAAACAAGGTATCAAAAAAGATCCAAATATTATGAAGACAAAGGCAACAAAAAGTAAATTGATGCCCACTATGACTGTGCAACATGCTGTCAATCAAAGAAAGATTAGCGCACCAGAAGACCATGGACATGCTGCATAAATGGACTATTTCTCATATGGCATATGCTATACAATCAGGACCTACGTACCATCAAATAAGCAAGGTAATGTGTGTTGACTTTGAGAGGGCAGGATTCACATGGTAAGCAAGACAATGAGGAAGATCGAGCATATGAACCACACAAATCATAATGTTAGAAGGAAAGTGCAAATAGCAGAAAGAGATGGCTAACATGTGAAACACTCCACCCGAGAAGTATGGTCGCAAGACCTAACTCAAAGGTATTGATGAGGTTTGAGTCGCAGAAGAAGTAAGGCACATAAGATTACTAGACAATTTCGAATATATAAAATATAAATAAGAATGGCTGTGCTGGACTCTCCATTCTACCAACAATTACTAGACGATTTTAAAGCACTAGAAGAAAAAAAGAGCTTTCATAAGAAATTAGTGAAAAACGTAGAGAGGAGCATGCAAAATGTTCTTGCCTAAGTTTTCTTTCCCACATATTATAGATCCACTGTGCGGATCAAACACAAACAGTCCAAGGAACTACGACAAGTTCCGAGTATTACGCAAAAGAATTCCACTTAGAAATGATGCATTCAGCTCCTACCACATTGCTTGAGAGAGAATCAATTACTGCAAAACCCATATAATCTCATAATCATTTCTTCCCTTTACTCAACACAGCATAGTAATGATAACCACAGCAGATAATTACTTGTGCAACCAGAGCAAATGTCTACCAAAAGAACAACTATCTTAATTGTTACATCCTTCTCTGGAAACCAAAGAGATATACACAGGAGGAATGACTACCAGGAGAGCTATTCCTTTCTTTGGCAAATACAAGAGCAACGGCATCAGTGTAACATTCTCGACTCCCGTGGACATTTCTCAAATCATTCACAGCTCTGTACAGACACGTGCCTCTCTCATCACCCACAATTGCAGTTTCCACTGTCATTGCACTATCTGCGATGCACAATCATTTAAAACATCTGATGAAGAAAAGTCCAGTCAACCTTCATGAGCAGATGAGCCAAAGTGGCAATCGATATAACATGCATTTATGCATTCAGGTAATACGACACCTTCAATTCCTACTAACTGTACAAAAAAAGCAGGTGGAGCATGACGAACAGCAACAACAGTTGAGAATAGATATACTACTGCCCCACAAAAGAGATGTAGTATACGGTAGACACTCATTAAAAACACAATGAATGAAATTGCAGATGCTGAATGCATATGCTATATTTACTATTCTGTAAAAGAATTGGCATAAAGATTGTAACTTTTGGAACTGCAAATAACCCTCGTTTGAGTTGTTTGAAGTTTTCTAAACAGAAGACTGACAGACAAGACTGTCTCTTGAGAGTTGGACAAAGGGAAAACCCTCTCTTTTAGGCTCAAATTCACTTCCTTCATCATTGTCTCCCAGCATTAAAAACTTTACTTCTGTCCTACCACATGAAAGGACTTGGACAAGAGTAAAATTAAGGACTTCCCCTTAATTTTCTATACAGCAAAAGGAGATAAGTCGGTTAGCTTAGGGTTCCCCAGCAACACTTCTCCTCCTCAATATATATCGAGGTAAAGGCACATGGTATCATGAATCTAGAGTTTAACAATCGCCTCCTTCTCAAAAGATTTTCAAATGCGCAGTAAAATGCAATTATGACCTGGTTGATCGTAAGAAAAACATCTCTTGTATACAAGTTGAAGTCATTTCTTTCGCACGATAATGACAAGAATGAAAAAAGCCATGGAGAGATCCCTTGTAGAAAAGAAGAGGAAGAATAAACTTACCTAGTTTCTCTACAGCACATTTGATATCAGCACTTCCATTCTACAACCAGTAAAACACGGTCAAGCTATCCGAGAGAAAGAGCAGTTTTGATGAATAAACGTGCAAAGCGAAGGAATAAATGAAGTTGCAAACATACTCCGAACATGATCAGCCCAACTGGCGCTGTGCAACCAGAGATAGAAGTCGAATATTCTCTTATGTCCATGATGAACTTGTCAACCATTGCAGGTCCCTGACATCGACAAAAACTTTCCTACGTCATTCTGCATATGAAATTCTAGATCATCAAGAAAAGGGTCTGAAGTACTACTGAATTACAAGCCCCAGAAGTCCCGACAGTTTTTCAATTTTCACCGGTTGTGCTGCTATGTGAATCCGTATACCAAAGGGGTCGAATTGGGTGACAAGTCCCACATACCAGACAAATCGGGGGTCGTGTTTCAAGTCCAGTTCTTTTTACCTCCGCCAGCCGCACGAGTGGGATGCAATCAACTTTGAGTCCAGGCACAAATCCCACGGTCAGGACAATGCCATGATTTCTGTTGATTTCAATTACCTCGTCCTCACTATCATCTTCCCATTCGACCTGCAGTTCATCAGTTTTCAGAAAGAGAGCAAGAAGGGCGCAAAAGAAAAAGAACAAGAACAAGAGAGCCTTTGACTCCAAAAGGGAAAAGGGAATTTAAGACGATTCAAATAACCTCTTTGACTTCATTGGTAGCGGCATCTATTCCAATGATCCCAGCATCGCGAGACACAATCACAGGAGTTCGAGCCCCCAACTTGCGACCAATCTGGAACATCAAACAAAATTGATGAACCCAAAACAAGTGAAACGCTAAGCTCATTCGGAATCCATGAGCACGCATTCATACATACATATCGAAGAGCATCCGCCAAGCTAAAACCTTGGGCCGCGTGGACAATGGCAAAATGCGGGGAAATGGGCTCGGACAGGACCTTGTCGACAACTTCTTGCAAGGCAATCTGGTAGGAGGAGGAGGAAAAGGCAGTAAAGGAGCGACCTTTAACATAAAAAAGAAATAATCGAAGAAGAAGAGGAAGAAGAAGCGGAGTAGATATCGATAACGAGACGTACGGTAGCGGAAGGATTGAGGGAGAGGGCAGAGGCGAGCTTGGGGCGGGAGAGGACTTGGGAGCAGACTCGCCGCCACGACTTGCAGACGCACGCCGCCGACGCGAAGGAGACCGCCGGCAGCCTCCCCACGATGTTGGCCACGAGGTCGTCGCTCATCGACGCCATGCCGCTGCGCTCTCTCCTGCTCCCCATCCTTTCCTCCTCCTCCTCCTCCACCTCCTCCTTCCTTACCACCGTTCGCCACTCCGTTCCTTGTCGACCATTATATGGGGCTGTGGATGTTAGCTTTCCGTCGAGCTGATTAATACCACGAAAAATCCAATCCCCGAATTAATTTTTTTACCATAAATAATCTTAAGCCGATATAGTTATCATAAATTTACTCTTTCTTAATTTTCGTTAAATTTTACTATCAAATTATTGAGTTTGATGGCACGTGACATCTAACGAATGTACCGATTTCAAGTTTTACCATCCCTTTTATCATAAGTGTATCAGTTTGTGATTTTCGTGATGTTAATCAAATTTAATGATAACTAACGAAAGGTAAATTTATTACAAATATAGTA